>VFFE01007146.1:345831-576723 GCA_008921705.1 Burhinus oedicnemus
GGATCAGAAAAAAAAAAAAAAAGAAAAAAGAAAAAGAAAAAGAAAAAAGAAAAAAAAATATCTCATTCTTTAAAAAAGGAAAAATAAATCACTGCTGCCTCTGTTGGGCAGCACAGCAAAGGAGAATTCTAATTGTTACAGAAAAGGGTAAGGAGCTTAAATCTTGCAGGCTTTGGTCATAAAATTTACACAATGAAAATATGTACCGGAGGGCAAAGGATTAAGATGAGAACATACTGAAAATAGTTCAGCATTGACCTGGTGGTACTCTCCATTATGTCTTCACAGTGCCACAGAGTGTTGTAGGAAAAAGAGTAACTGAGGTTGAACAGACAGCTACCAAGAGCTGTTTAGTTATTACAATGAGACGAGACAACTCATTAAGTATTCTTACTTTCTACCTATGATGTAAATCCACAGCAGATCGACATTATTAAATATTGCTGAAGGTGTAGCCTTATAAACATTAAAGATTTATTGTCAAGGTTCTTAAATTGTCATGAGTTTTTGATAGCACCGATAAGTTGGGTTTTTCCTTGAATAGAGTGTAAGTAGGATAACTGTTTCTTACTTGTTAAAAAAAAGAAAAAAAAAAAAAGTAATAGGGCAGTTTGAATATGCAGTTCTCATATTCTTCCCTGAATTATTCGCTGTTGATATGTCTTGTTAGACTATCCTACCATGTTACACCCCAAAAGGTAGTGACATTTGCAGGGAGGAGGAAAAAACACCAAGACTTCCCCGCCTCCAGGGCTGTTGCCCCCACGTGCACCATGGTAGGGCTGGTTTTGAGCCCACATTAACAAGTTCAGTGAATTGTGGGCTGCCAACTAATAGCCCCAGCACCTTAGGTGCCTCTGTGCTGGGTGCAGCCCAGCACACTTCTTTCCTGGGAGCTTAGACCTGGGAGGGCTGAAGGCTTCAGGGTATGAGACATGTGAAAGACTCCAGACATAAGCTGGCTGTGGATGAAACGCTGCTGTGTTTTCATAACACTGTCTAGGCAGTGGCACAGACACGGAGCTGGCTGTACCCAGTAAATGCCAATCTGTTAATTACTTAAGTTTACTGAGAGGACTGTAAGGCAGCACTTAGCTATGGATGTGGAAACGCATTATTGAAAAATATGATCTACACCTTGAACTTCCCCAAAACTTGTAACTGTTAACATTCAATATGCTGGAGTTTTATCAGAAAGGCTGTGTGTATAATTAGCATAGCAAGTGGTTACAATCACCTCGTGTAATGAAAAGAGGTGTTCCCCTGGCATTGCTAAAGAGAGTTGCGATGCAGCAAACTTCTTTTGGCTGATGCACCATGCCAAGGGCTCTGAGTCAGCAAAGGCGGCAGAGCTGCAGAGAGGTGGCTTGTGACTTACCATGGAAGTTTTGAACCACCCTGCCTTTCTGTGAAGGTTGCCTAGAAGTAGCATGTGCCAGGAGGAATGGTGACCCTCAGTCCTGCTCCAGGCAGGCTTCTGATACCTGTCTGCTGGGTAGGAAATTGGTCATAGCGGATTGGAAAGTTTTTAAAATAGACCACGCATATATGATTGTCTTCTTCTGTTTACATTCTGTATGTCTTTCCTGGCCTTCAGCTGCATCTCTGATATTTATATCTGTGTACTACAGAGTTGAGGTTTCTCCCTCCATTTATTTCAGCTTGCATATACTTAAGTCTGATTTTGAAACTTCTCATTTTGGCTCTTGCCTTTGTGAAAATAAGTCATGTTTCTTGTATTATCCATTGTGAAGAGTGATTGATGCCAGAAGGATCATATTTATTACTTCATTGTTACTTTCCATAAATTTTACAGGTGATATTAATGTAACAATGTTAAACAGGCAGTGAATTGACTCTGAGTTGAAAAATAATAATTCTGATGTCATAACCAAAAATAGCTGTTTTTAGAGGAAGCTAATAACAACCATGTTTTTCTTTTATCATGATACATAATCCCATTATATTAAACAAATAACTAAAAAAAAATAAAATCATAAAAATAGAAGGTACAAGGCATAATTATTCACTCAGTTTGGCCTGAAGGAATAGAACTCTGTTTCAGCCGAATAAAATAGCATCAAATTTTTATTCCTTGCATTTTGTTACTTATGACTCATCTCTGGCCAATCCAATTACCATTCTAAATACTGCAACTGTTTTCAAAACTTATTTCACATCATTTTAGGCAACTTCCCCTGTACTATCTATCAAAATCAAACAAGTAGTAAATTAAAGCAAGAAGCACTACCAATGCATTAAGAAAGTTAGGACTGAGAACTAGTTTGCCCAGAATTAAAATGGAAAAACTAAAATAAAAGAGAAGATCCTGGAGTCTGAGTTAAATACCAGGTGACAGCAACAGCCATGTGAAAACTCAGAATGTACTATTTTCCTGCACAGAAGACTATAGAGACCCTATTGTTTCTTTTTAGGAAGAAGGAAATGAAAATATAATAGACAAGATTGGAAATTAATTCAGTAACATATCATAAGATTTAAAGTTTTGGACACTTCTGAAAAATCTGTTCTTTTGGTTTGAGGTACTTCAGTTTGTAATAGCTGTAAGGCTACAGCTGTAAAGCTGTCTTTGCAATTTTAGAAGTCTTGCACTCGGTAAGAAAAGGTGGAGGTGATGGCACATGAAAGCAGGAGTTTTGGCAGCGACGCTCCTGGACTCCACTTTTCATCTCAGTAAATGTCCTGTTCTTTCACCTCATGCAGATCCTTAAACCTAATGCAACCCTTTTTTCAGCTCTTTGGGTAGGAGAGGAAAGATGTTTGGGCTGTTATTAACTAACCCCTATTAACACAACATCACTGCACTGGACTGCTTGGAGAGAAATCTGGAACTCATGTCAGGACTACTCTGCTTTCTGCTTCTTAAAGCTGTTTTCTAAAGAAACCTGTCATCAAGTTCTTCAAAGATGAATATACTAAGCATATGGTTTTATATAACCATATGGTTATAATTTAACCTACTTCTGTGTTATCTTTTTGGGCTTTCTTTGTTTTTTCAGCTCCTAATCTTTGTTATCCAGCATAACTCAGAGTTGAATGTATTAAATATTTCCATCTCCTTTGCCTGTATGAAAACTTAGTGGGTTTTATTTTAGTTTTTGCCCCAAGACACAAAATTTTCAGCTTCTGTTTCCCACAGTAGAGGCCCAGAGCAGTTAGCCACTATGAAGATATAAAAAAAAGTATGAATTGATTGTTGCACTAGAAACAGGGTTCTGGTTCATTGATGTGCACCCAAATTCAGCGACGAGCATAAGTACTCGGAAGGTGCTGCATCCTCGTGCAACGAGACAGTACAGAGCCTCTGGTGATAATATAATTCAAGCTGTTGTTTAGGCCTAGAAGCTTATAGCAACCTAAGCAAGTTGTGAATCAAAAGGTTTTATTTGGATGCAGTTTTGAAGCCTTTTGAAGGGTGCAGCAGAGGTGCTTGAGCCAGCTCCAGACTTTCCCAGAATATAGGCAGGTTTATGTCTAGACTTGCAATTTCGTCTTGTTATATTGAGCAGAATTTTTTCCACCAAATAAGCTCTATAGGGATTTACAGCTCTTTAGCTCCCTTTGCACTTGTTCTAGTACTTAGGCAAACTCAAACCAAATTTGTCCTGGTCCTGTAGAGCCTGGCAGCCTACCCCAAATTATGGCACACTTTTTTTGATTAACAGCTGTGCATGGGCACAGATATTACAAGATAACTAACAGGTGAAAAATTCATACCTACTTGCTTTATAGTAACTTGTTTCTGTGGCTCAACCCCGTCTCATGATACTTATTTGAAATAGTATCTTGTGTAGGTACTGAGTGAGAATTGGAAGCACTGCATGACTTGTGTACCCTTGCTATGGAATGGGAAACATTTTAGATGCATTGCAGACAGGAGAAAAACCCTTAGAGGGTCCCACTCTGGCACACTGGGAGTTTTATAATAATTAACTAACTGGATGAGCTCATAAATGTAACAAATAAGTGTGCCAAATGTGACAATGGTTCCAATTTCCCCTGGGTGTATTGCCTGATTAACATTGATTTACTGTCCAGGTCCCTTTTGGATTAAATAAAGTTCTCTCAATCACACTATATTTCAAGCAACTGTATTAAACAAAAAATCAAAACAAACCAACCAGACAAACTAAAGCCCCAAAAGAACCCAAAACAAAACAAAACAAAAAACCAAACATGAGTCGTGTCTTTTATTCATTACCCTGAAAAGTTACGGTCTTGGATTCTCATAAAGCCAAATGACATTTTAAGAGAAGACATGTACCATAAAATAACATAGAAATCTTTTTGAGGGGGCTGTTTTGATAGCTATGAATGCTACCCCACGCCAACTTTATGCTCCACTTGACACCACAAAGACAATGAAATGTATTGTTTACTCAACTTGTACAAGCTGGTATTTCTGCAGAAAGAGTTGGGAAGGGACAAATAGCATTTTTAGCAACGTGAAACTGGCAAAGAGTGAAATCTGATTCTTTACTTAAGTTGATGGCCTTTTAAATGACACAAATCTCTATGGCAAGAGCATTTCATAGCTGAAAGAAACCAAGTGAAGGTTTAAAGATTCTGTTTTTAAAAATTATTTTTTTCCGTACAGTTCAGTTGCTGTAGAAGATGGAAACTTCTTGGGAAGGACCATAAAGATTAATAAATACATTTTCAGTGATAACAGCTTTAAGTGCTTTCATTTGGCAATGACCATAGATAATTAAAACCCTCTGAGAATGAAATCTAAATAAGATTAAATAGGAAAATTACATCGGGAAGAAGAGTGACGCAGCAAGGACCATGTTAGTCCTAAACTCCTGATGCTCCTCCTTGCCCACCACTTTTTGGAGGACTACGACTGGAAAGTGGGTGGTTGTTAGGAGCAAATGTCTCCTCCACATTTGCACCAATCTCCTTCTGATCAGAGCTTATGATCAAAGTAAACCACATGTTCTCCTGCAGTGCAGTGACCCATGACCCTGTTATCTCAACTCTTCTGAAATACTTTGGTTTTCTCTTGAAAGCAGTTGGTTTTGGCTTCCTTTATTTTTTTAAAATACTTTTTAAAACATGTAATGGTTGTATTGCAAGTCTAAGAATGCCTCTAAGGAATTTGTCACCAATGGGAAACAAACAAACAGAAAAAGAAACAAAAAACCTGTTGTTCTGTTAATTAATGTCTTAAAAGATTAAAGTTTAGTTTTCCTGACCTGCTAGCAGGTTACTATATGCTCTTGCCTCTGAGATCAGAGAGACACATCTCCACTTCCAAGATATTGGCAGGTGGTTATTTAAATCTAATTGTTCACAGATTCTTTATGATGTGGTAGATACCAGAGAGGTTACGGTTTATTTACTTTTTTTTTTTTTTAAATAAGGAAAGATTAATCCCTGTAGGTCAGAGAAGAATTAGTAATATCTTTCCCTCTATGGTGCTCTATGTTATCTGAATATAGTACTTTACTGTTAACTATTTGAGTAGATAATGCATTTTTATTCCTGGAACATGCTAATTTAGTTTTAATTTTTTTTTTAATAGAAATATGGATATTTTGAAAGAACCCTGTGCCTTAAGTCTTGAATTTGAGTGACTCAAGTTAGCTAGCAATATATCTGTACTTTATGGTGGCTTCAATAACCAATAATGTCTGTTTAGCATTCAAATTTAACTCATATATTTGCTAGGATAAAGGTCTTTTTGTACTACACTGAGTTAAAAATCAAATTTCCATAATGCTTAAATACCTATATTAAGAGGCTTAGCTGAAGTTTATATAACCTTTAGATTTCCACAGTGTCTTAAAATTCTGTTTAAGGGAGTTTTTTGGATTATCTGTTGATTACAATGTATTTTGTGATTTTTTTTGCTGTTCTTTTCTCTGTACCTTTTAAAGCTGCAGATAAGAACAGAATAATAGTTTCTTATACCTTGCTTTAAAATAAACAGAGGGCAGTTGGCAAATTCTCTAAAACTGTGTATTGCAAACAAGTACAAAGCAAAATGTTGTACTCATTTTGCTTAATTACTGCAGAATCTCAGCAGGCTAAACCCCCGCTTTTACATTAGCTATGGATGTTTATAGTAACAAATAGTAGAGCACTTACATTGTATTCAGTCTTTTGGGTTTCAGTGATGATCAGGTAACTGTAATCAGTTGGTTGGAACGATATATTTCTACCTTTTGGCTGTGAGACTGTAATGCCAGCAGATAATATATTAGGAAAAGGTCGGTGGGCAGCTGGCTGTCTTGACTAGTGCATGTAGAAAAGATACTGGTCAACAACTCCTCCTGCAATTGCAGAAATGGCCACGTAGCACAGTCCTTTCTATGCAGTTAAGATATGTAGGAAGGTTTTTTGCATGCATTTTAAGATAATCAGTAACAATGAATCGTGTATGGGTGAGATTGGACACACAGAACCACCATGCAGCTATATGCATGATCTGGGCAAAGATCCCTATGCAAAGGCACTCTGTGCAAAGATCCCAATAAAATACAAGTGGGTTTTGAACAGACACTGAATATGAGTGCCTGTGCAACAACTGAAGAATAATACTATCAGTTAATCTGCTTTTAGGAAGGCAGAGTAAAGCTGGAAAATAAGGTCTGTTTCCTAAATAGTGGTCTAAAACACAAGTTACTGTACTTATCTTTCCCACTTTTGCACTACTATTTAGGAGCTCCATGTAAATTTCATCTTAGGCAGGGGGGCAAACAAAGCATAAAGGCAATCCTTCTTCTTAGGAGCCTTCGAAAATATTAGCAGACTTGAGATAGACAGTTTTAAGGCAGGGAAATGTTTTCCAGTGTAAAAAAGGCATTACAATAATCAAAGCAGCTGAAATTAAGCCAGGCATGATGCTTGGATCAAACTAAGTCTCATGCTGCTCACTTCTTGGTGTAAAATGACCCCTACATGGCATATATTTATTCTCTATCTACTGCAAAGCTTTTATCCTGCAAGGAATTTTTTTTTCTTCTTTTTTTCCTTTTTTTCTTCTTTTTTTTTACTTTTTTTTTTTTTTTTACTTCTTTTTTCTTCCTTTTTTTTTGTTTGTTAGTTGTTTTGGGTTTTTTTTGTCTAATGTAATGCTTATGTTAGCAGTAATGTCAGACTGGCCCAGACTATGACATAGATTTGACAACATGGTCTGAACCACACCAAAACCTACCCATGTAGTGCCTAAAAACATCCATCATCATCTAGCTTTTGGGGTGATGTAATTCAACAGTGGCAACTGAAATGGTTGTCCAGGTAGAGGTGGGTTTCGAAAGGGACTGTGATTATTTATCTCCCAGGATATTTTAATTCAGCTTAAGTCAAATCTGATGTTATTAAATGGGGCCCAGGTAAGAAGAAGTTCAATTGTGAAAGCATGTAACGTTCTTTATTAGCAGGTTTGTCTGAACAAGAAATGAGTCATCCTCTTGCAAGTACTTTATGCTTTCTCTTCACTGTAGGATTTTAATTGACAAAATACTTCAGTGCTTACTGACTGCAAATACTAGGTGTTATTCCTGTTTTCCCCACCTCCTGAGCTAAACATATCATCACAGTCTTAATTACCTCCCATCCAAGCAATAGTTGCCATTTATCACTACTATTTAAAACTTTTCTACTTGAATCTGCCTGCTAGTTTTTGCTGTCAAATAAATCACCGTGGAGCAGGAATATGTTAACCTATGGCAAAGAAAGGGTGAAATTAATGTTTTGACTGCTGTATTAAAGAGTCACTGAGTAAAATGTAAAACAGATGTTGGGACCAGCATCTAAGTGTCCCCTGAAAGTTGGGTGTTTCAGTGGTTTCAATACAGAGGCATGTCTACATGTCTCAGGTCTCTGGCTCAGTAAATCTTGATTTTTATTTAATTACTATGCACACCTTTGTTGTTGAGTCACTCTTCAAAGTCCAGTCTGCAGGTTATAGATTTTTCAGGGACAGAAAGAACTGAACCCAGGCTTCCCATTTCCTAGCAAATACTCTACATTCTTGCATATTACCTAAATAGTGAGCTCAGCCCCTGACCTAAAATAAAAATAATGACCACCACTGCATCTTGCAAGAAATCTAATTTTGTTGTAGAGTAGCTGTATTTTGGGATAATGCCTCAGCACTCTAGATGCCAGCTAGAGGCTGACTCAGATGGATAAGAGGCTGCAGTGTGCCATTTAACATCTCCTGAGGCACCTGTATCTGGTTTCTCCCTGCTCTGGATGGGGAAAAGGGCTGCAGTACCTGGTCAGGGTTTCACTACAATTTTCTTGGCATGATTTTGCCAGACAGTAGTATGGCAAAACTCACCGTTCCTCACTGCAGTAGATACGCTGAATGCAGATGTGGTTGTGCTGTTCAGCAATTGCTGGTTTATGTGGTGTCACTGGTAACAACCACAGTGGGAAACCTTCTTCTACTGTTTTGTGGGGTTTTTTTTAACTAGCAGCCTCTGCAGCCCTTAGTCCCAGCTATAGTCCTGTCAGTGTGGCTATTGGGACTTGCTTGGCTTGGACAGGTCATTGGACTGGAGCAATTCTGTACATGCATGTGTGTAGAAAATGTAGAGGTAAAAGAAAGGGAGCTCTGGATTTAGGCACTGTTTGGCTTAGACAGCGTTGCTGTCATATTTATTCCTGATTTGTTGGGAGTGTGGTAAGTCCATCACCTGAGAAGCTGAACTGAACACTTTGATAATTATTAATATTTGTTTAGCAGCAATCCCAAGAAAGCCCCATCTTAAGGGACTTTCTTAAGACAGGAAATCCCACTGTACCTGGTGCTGTTCAAAACGAGAACAAGGAGACCCCACCACTAGCAACACTATGACGTTATCAACACCACCTTCTGCCTTAACAAAAATGGGAAAAAAACCCCACCAATCCCAGTCACGAGTGGAGAACTACTTTATTTTTATACATTTACTTCCATAGTAGTTTCATAAGCAGGTTGAAGATTCTTCCGAAGTATGAAAGAAGCACAGTGCTTTCATTTTTTAATAGTATCGGACTGCTTCTCATTCAAGCTGTAACATAATAGAGAAATTAATTAAACCAAATGTCACGGTAGCCATATCTATAATGAATCTCAGTGCCCTAAGACACTCTGAAAATTGACACAAGAGCACAAGAAATTGTATTGAAAGGCTATGGAATTTAGTAAGTACTTGATAAAGGGTAATGATATAAGTTACACCCATAGTTTTAGGTATTTGAAATAACCATTTATTTATGCACAGCTGTACTGTCTGGGGCCCCTGGCTGGGACTGTGGCCTGCTGTACTATGTGCTCTGCAGGCACACAGTACGATGGCCGCTATCCCATAGAAATCCCAGTACGAATAAGCCAGACAGCAGGGTAAGTGCTGGTGTGCAAACCTCCTGACTTCACAAATTGCTGCTAAAATCCTCAGCTGGCCACCAGCACCTAACTACAAGGGAAGGAGCGATGCTTGGTGCTGCTCAGAAATGGGAGTTGGTGGTTACCCTTGAGGAGTCCCCCATTCCTTTGTGAGTGAAGGGATGCACAGGGTGACTTGGAAGCCCTTGATGGCTCATTTTCCTCTATACCCAAACCCAGCCTTTGGAGGGTCAAAATCATAGTGAACCACCTCAGTTATTAGCTCCACTCCCTGATGGGTACTGGCCACAGGGTAACAGACCTTAAGCCCTGCAAAATTCCTAAAGCATTGACTTCATATACCACACACTACAAAACACTTCTTAGTACATGGCTAGTATGAAGCTTGCAAAATTCAGTGATTAATGAAAAGAAAAAAAAAGGAGGGCCAAAAAGGCACAAATTTGTAGAAAGAGCTTAGCATCAGTTACCCCTGCAAATCCCAGTTGTCATTCAGTGGCTGCCTGCAGAACAAGTATTTGCTGTTGTATTGTAACCTGACATGGACAGAAAGGGTGTAGATACGGCAGTCCATTTCAGCTCTCCTATCATCACCTCTGTTTTCCCTGGGCTCAGTATTTTTCACCTCTTCAATACCATTCATATCTATGTCTGCTACCTTTGATTGTACAATAGCCAAGCCTCCAAATTTTTTCTTGGTCTTAGCCCAAGCCCTCCCCTCTTCTCTCCTCTCCATGCCCGGTGTAACCACAGACATCATCCTGATATGGGTACATATCAGTACATACACAGACTTTCGAATTCAGGACACTCTAGCCGCACTCACGGCTGCGAAAGTAAGTTCGTTTGAGTCAACGTGAGAAGAGAGGAAGTCAGAGAATAAGTTGGAATGGAAATGTCAAACGAAGAAAGTGGATCACATTTTCCTTTCAAATTACTCAACTTGGAGAGTGACAGGAAAAGTTTCATGTTTAAAAGACCTTTTTGGTTTCTGAAAGTTTTCAGCATCTAACAGTCCTGGGTTATACTGGAAACTCTCTTACTTCTTTTAGCTATGCTGTAATTTTCATGAGAGGCAGACAGCTTAACAATAATACCATGTCATGCAGTTCTTCAGAGTCTTGCACAAATACTGAGGAACTCTCTGGAAGATCAGGAAGAAAATTGTAGTTAAACACAGCTGCATGTTAGTTAATATTTTAAAATACATGTATTTGCAAGAGATGTAATTAAAACTGGGAGGGGAGAATTCTTCTCTCATTATGGAGTACGGTTGTCAGTCAAACCATTTTTAGACTTGGTCTGAGGCTGTGTCTATGTATAATACTTTAGATTGACAGGCAAGTTCCGCCTCTGTGGATACAACAACCTATTTTTGTATAATAATGTGGGTTTTGATTGGCAACTTAACAATGGCAGAATTCTGCCATCCATGTACCCTTTTTATACCCTGGTTATCTGCTGCTATACCACTCTATTGTTGTACATACCCAAGCTGTCAATAAAAATGGGTCTAGTGCTCAAGTGTACACAACCAGCACAGTCCAGAGGATCTGAACATCAAAATAAGAATATTAAAAAACTATAAAACAGAATAAAATAACATAAAAAGTTAATATTCTTCCCTCCATGACTGATTGGCTGCATCCTGAGCAGTGTGACTGGTGTTTCCAAGTTCTTTACAAAGTATGTATTTGGCAGTATAACCTTGGCATTAGTTATAATTTCAAGGGTCACACAAAAGAAGCCCAGAGACAGATGGGAGTGAGTAAGTTTGAACTGTTCGGTAAGGGCTCAGTTCAATGTGTTTTACTACTCACATCACATTTGTACACCGGATGCAAAATGTTGGATGACTGCAACAAACCCAAACAGCTCTGAGTTCCACACCATGATCTTCATTGCTCGGTTTCCTCACAGAAAAATGTTGCTCTGGTTTACCAGGCAGGTTCTTCTCAGATTTTGTAAAGTTTAGAGAAGACAAGCTTGTAATGTGGTTTTGTTCTACTGTGGACAGAACATCTTTCTTGATTTAATAGATCTTGGCTTGTATTGCCATAATAGAGGTGTTTGTATGCTGAGCCATTTCATGCATTTTGAAAAGCACTTTGTCACATATTAGGCTTTATATCTGTGCCAGGTAGTAATCCTGCAATTCATTTAGTCATGGCTTTTAATGGTAGGTAAGTAGACATCTCCTGTCTTGAAATTTTTCTGTCTGATACAAGTTATTCTTACAAGTTTCCTTTAGTTTCCGTAGAGAGAAATAGAGACAGAATTGGAAACTGATTCATCCCATCCATCTTAGACAATTTCCTAGGAGGGGTGAGTTGCCCATGTGTCTCTGGGTATCAGGCATTAGTGTCCTGCATATGTACTCTGTGTTTCTTGTGATTTTTCTTTTTTAGTATCATGAGCAGCTGATGACAAGAAGAGGTTTTTAAACCAAGAATTGCTTGATTTCAAGCCTGCTTTAAAATTTGCTGTGCATGTTTGTAGGAGCAACTAAATATAGACAAATATGTCTATTGTGACTTCTGGAGGCAGATCTGTCTTGCCTGATTCAGACCCCCATTTTATTGTTATCCCTTTTAGTTAAAGAATTCCCTGATGGGTACCACTAAAAGAACATTTAAGAGATTGCTCAGGCAATATATCCTAACCTCTTCCATTCTCTTTTAGCCTCAAAAAACAGTTTGATTTTTCTGCTTAGTATCTATCTTTATGACAAGAAGTTAAGGCAACATCTGTCTATAAGGACACAGAAGAACTGTTCCAACTTAAGGTTACTTGAGAACTTCAATTACTCATCCTCTTCCAAGCTCAGGAGCGATGCATCCCTAGAAAGAGGAAAACAGGCAAAAGTGCCAGGAGGCCTGCATGGATGAACAAGGAGATCCTGGAGCAACTCAGACATAAAAAGGAAGCCCACAGACGGTGGAAGCAAGGACAGGTAGCCTGGGAAGAATACAGAGAAATTGTCCATGCAGCCAGGGATCGGGTTAGGAAAGCTAAAGCTCTGACAGAATTAAATCTGGCCAAGGACGTCAAAGGAAATAAGAAAAGCTTCTATACGTACATCAGTGATAAAAGGAAGATTAGGGAAAACATGAGCCCTCTCCGGAAGGAAATGGGAGACCTGGTCACCCAGGATATGGAGAAGGCTGAGGTACTCAATGACTTTTTTGCCTCAGTCTTCACCAGCAAGTGCTCCAGCCACATCACCCAAGACACAGAAGGCAAGGGCAGGGACTGGGTGAATGAAAAACCACCAATTATAGGAGAAGATCAGGTTGAGGACCATCTAAGGAACCTGAAGGTGTACAATTCCATGGGACCCGATGAGATGCATCTGCAGGTTCTGAGGGAATTGGCGAATGAAGTTGCTAAGCTACTATCCATCATATATGAGAAGTTGCGGCAGTCCAGTGAAATTCCCACTGACCGGAAAAGCAAAAACATAACCCTATTTTTAAAAAGAGAAAAAAGGAAGACCTGGGGAACTACAGGCCAGTCAGTCTCACCTCTGTGCCCAGCAAGATCATGGAGCAAATCCTCATGGAAACTATGTTAAGGCACATGGAAAATAAGGAGGTTATCAGTAACAGCCAACATGGCTTCACTAAGGGCAAACCATGCCTGACAAATTTATTGGCCTTCTAAGACAGCTGTTGCAGCATTGGTGGCTAAGGGAAGAGCAACTGAAGTCATCTACCTGGACTTGTGCAAAGCATTTGACACTGTCCTGCATGTCATTCTTGTCTCTAAATTGGAGAGACATGGGTTTGACAGATAGACGACTTGGTGGATAAGGAATTGGCTGGATGGTCGAACTCAAAGAGTTGCGGTCAATGGCTCAATATCCAAGTGGCAACCAGTGACGAGCGACGTTCCTCAGGGGTGGGTATTGGGACTGGTGTTGCTTAACATCTTTGTTGGCAACATGGATGTTGGGATTGAGTGCATCCTCAGCAAGTCTGCTGATACCACCAGGCTGTGTGGTGCGGTCAACAGGCTGGAGGGAAGGGATGCCATCCAGAGGGACCTGGACAGGCTTGAGAGCTGGGTCCATGCCAACCTCATGAATTTCAACAAAGCCAAGTGCAAGGTCCTTTACATGGGTCAGGGAAATCCCAAGCACAAATACAGGCTGGGTGGAGAATGGATTGAGAGTAGACCTGAGGAGAAGGACTTGGGGGTGTAGGTTGATGAGAAGCTCAACATGACCCAGCAATGTGCGATCACAACCCAGAAGGCCAACCACATCCTGGGCTGCATCAAAAGAAGCATGGCCAGCAGGTCAAGGGCGGTGATTCGGCCTGTCTACTCTGCTCTGGTAAGACCCCACCTGGAGTACTGCATCCAGCTCTGGGGCCACCAACATAAGAAGGACATAGACCTGTTGGAGCAGGTCCAGAGGAGGGCGAGGAAAATGATCAGAGGGTTAGAGCACCTCTGCTGTGAGGACAGGCTGAGAGAGTTGGGGTTGTTCAGCCTGGAGAAAAGAAGGCTCCGGGGAGACCTTATGGAGTCTTCTAGTACCTCAAGGGTGCTACAGGAAAGATGGGGAGTGACTTTTTACAAGGGCATGTAGTGAACTCTTTATCAGGAAGTGTAATGATAGGATGAGGGGTAATAATTTTAAACTGGAAGAGGATAGGTTTAGATTAGATATCAGGAAGAAATTCTTTGTTATGAGGGTAGTGAGACACTGGAACATGTTGCCCAGGGAAGCTGTGGTTGTCCCATCACTGGAAGTGTTCAAGGCCAGGTTGGACGGGGTTTTGAGCAACCTGGTCTAACAGAGGGTGCCTCTGGCCATGACAGAGGGGTTTGAACTAGATGATCTTTAAGGTCCCTTCCAACCCAAGCCATTCTATGATTCTATGATTTATCCAAGACCAGCCTTCGTATCATTCAGAGTAAATCCTGCTATCCCCAGTCCAAGGTTTGTCTCAGTCCTTATTCTACACATACTCTTTGAGCTGCTGAGAGGACAATAGGAATGAAAGGAGAATGAAAAGTTCACCTTGTCAGTATCATTTGGGTGAAAGCATCATTATCATCATTACCTTAACAAAAGAATTTAGGTTAAGGGAAGACTGAAATGCAAAAAGTACAAACAACAGCAGGACAGACAAGTACTGGCAGCACAATACCAAAGGCCATGAGTGAGGGCCAGAAATGATTTTTCTTGCTTGGGAGGACATCAACTGCAGAGTGGGTAATACTAGTAAGGATGTGGCTTGGAGGAGAGAGGCCTTAGCAAACTATCCCTGGTCTTTGGTCACGCTATCAAGATTGTCCCTAACAGGCAGACTGACTTCGCTTTCTCTGGTGAATGAGGAAATTGGTGGCAAAAATAGGCTGACAGAATGTCAACAGAATAGCAGTAAATAACAGGATGGCTAACTGCTAAGTGCCTGGTATTTCTGGCTGGGAGCGACTTTTAAAACCAAAAGAAGAAATGCATAAACATCAAGTCCCAGAGCCACATTTTCAAATGCAGGTGTGTAAAGTGCTGAAACAAAACCAATATTTGAATTTCTAAATTAGCTGTTTAGTTTCAATTGGTACAGAAAATGAACTTCTGAGCTGAAAATTCTCAGGTTTGTATCTTTTCAGAGGATGTAGATTAAAATTGTTTTATTTTGTGTTTAGTGCTTTGTGGGAAAGGTGATTCTGTGGTGAAAAAGGATATGTAATTTTGCATATATTGCACTGTTCATAAATGTCAGAGATAATATTTCCATCCTATCACATATTTATTAAATCACATGGTATCTTACAGAGTTGAGTTCCACCACAGGTGGTGGAAGACATCCACTATCTTTCCTAGAAAGTGTTCTGCTTGTAAGAGCCTTCATTTTTTTCTTCAATTCATTGCTTGATTTCTTCTTCTACAGTAAATCCTGACATTTTTTCTAGGAAGGCTGCAAAGTTCTGCTCCCAAATATGAAGAAAACTTTTTGATACCTTCAATGAGCACTAACGACAGCTGTAAAAAAAAATAAAAATCTATTGGAATAAAGTACTTGTATATTTATCTTTAAAATTTCAATCAGTTCCAGCAAAGAGGTTTTCTTGTATTCTTTTTAATTAATATCTTGAGTATAAATTACTGATTTATATCTTGGTAATAAAATTTTAAGCTGAAGAGAGCTAATGCAGGCGAAACAATTAAATTCGACAAGTGCCAAGGAACTCAAAATTAGACTGGGATGTAGTTACATTTGGTAATATTCCCTCAAGACATTCAGAATTTAGAGTGAGAAAGGTTTTTGCTAAATACTGCAACAGTTTAAGTAGAAGAAAAAGCATTTCAGCAAATAGATCTGAGGCAGTTCTGTGACTGTGTTATATACTTAAATAAAAAGCTGTTCTGTCTCTTCATTTCCTAGCACTGCTTGGATTAGGAAATGAAAGCAAAATAATTTAATCACGTCAGGTTTGATTTGTGATGGACACATAGGTTTATAGTACGTATGAAGGCTTGTACTCATCTACTAAAGTGAAATAAATGTTATTTAAAGTGAAAGGAGAGATTAAGATTCTTCACAAAAACTAGTGGGACCGACTATGTTTACATGACAGCTGTTGCTGAAGAATAATGTAAACTCTGTCCAGCAATTGGTCTACATGCAGATTAAGAACTTAACATTTCTGACATTAAGAAAAAAAATTAATATGTTAGCTCAAATAGCAGAAGTCTATGCTTGAATTACAAGGTCTTATCCCTCTGTATAATCCATCTCTCATGAAGCAGAAAGGCTTTTTCTCCGTGAAATACTGTTTCAATTGAATTGTTTACC
This sequence comes from Burhinus oedicnemus, assembly GCA_008921705.1. NCBI lineage: Eukaryota > Metazoa > Chordata > Aves > Charadriiformes > Burhinidae > Burhinus > Burhinus oedicnemus. The sequence continues at coordinate 362,008 of VFFE01007146.1, forward strand.
AAAAAATCTATAAGACTGATTGTTTTTTTCCAATGGTGTTCTGGTTCCAGTCAAAATGACGAGGTTTCTGGAGACATCAGAGTAGATGACTAAGAAACTTCCTTTGCCTGTACGATTTTTGACTGTTTTTATTGTTTTTCCTCTCAGTATAAACCCAAACACTTTTAAACAAAAGACAACATTCACAATGAAGCCTACTTACATTGTGTTTCAAGCACTGTGGTATTGGCCATCACTCCAGCTGGGCAGCAGCAGCAGGTCTTGAACAAGTGTTACAAGTAGGGTTTTAAGACACTCTAAATCTCTTTGTGGTGAAAACGAAAACTTATCAGCAAGGAAGGAATGTGCACTCAAGTATCTGTGAGTTTAAAGTAATCAAGAACAAAATAAGTGACACTTAGGATTCATGGAATATTGTATTAACTGAGTGTGAACCAGCTGTGCCATGCAGCCATTGCTTAGCATGACAGAAATTCACTCAAGATGTTATATAGAAGGAGTGGCATTAATTAATGGCAAGGTAGCGTGTACTGTAACATAGTGCTTCATCTGGATCAAGGCACAAGTTTGGAACAACCTGCTGAATTGTCTCTTGGTCTTGCCTGGAAAGCTTGCGTATTGTCTATCACTGTATGTTTCTAAGAACTGGTTAGACAAATATTGACCAGGAATGACAGAATTACATCTGATCTTATGTTGGGTGAGAGGATACACTACACAGCCGCTCCAGCCCTGTTTTCTACTTTTCAGGCTGGTCCGTGAATCGTCACCAGAAGGCTCTGAGTGGGCTCTGGACAGCTTGCGCACTCAAGCATTCCAGGAATTCGACTACATTTATCCTATCATTAGCAAGCATGGGTAGGTTTTCATATGGATTAATGATACAAGCATTTCTGATCCAAACTAATTGAAAAATCAGTCAGGATCTCTTTCCTGGAGGGTGTTGTTTAAGTTTACAGGTAATAATTCCAGAAAAGGGTTTATGCTGGGCTAAAGAGAGCTTGCAAGTGAGCACTGTTGAAACTCTGGGGAATTGTTACTGGCTGGGAGATTCATTGCTTTTCACGTGCATATTCTAGTGAAGCTGGGAAGTAAGTAGCAGGTACATGCTAACCATATTATTGCTCTGTTTTTCTGATTATTTCTTTTGTCTCCCATCTGTCCTTATTTGTTCTTCTGCTGGAAAAAAAATGTTCTTCCAGACTATGTTGAAACCTGTTATGTTCAGCTGAGGAAGGCAAAAGAGAAGAGGCAGTAGGTGGTTCGTCCCCTCAGGGTGCCACCTTAATATTTTTAATATGGTTTTTTTTTTTTGTAGAAGGAAATAGGGACTTTCTTGTGTAGATCTCCTGCTGGCCTGCCATAGTCCTTGTTTCTGTTGCAAGCAAGGAAAAGGAGAATAACTAGGACTGAGGTGTTTTAGGCACCTGGTGCTGCAGAGCAAGCTATTAGCTGGATTGTAAGGATCATCCACACTCTGACTGGAGAACATCATGAGCTAGAACTTGTTTTCCTTTCCAGCAATGTGGTGCAACGTTCAAGCTCATGATTCAATCTTATTCATATGGAAAGGTGTTTATTTCTACATAGAGTTGTTAGGGTAAAGGGTGCGGTGGGAGCATTTATTACAATTAGACTTTTCACTTTTAAATGCTGTTGCTGTTTTCACACAGTGATAAAGGAGTTGGAGAGTTTGCAAGAGGGATGGCATTTCTTTCTTAAAAGACGACTAGATGCGGAAGCTGCGAGGCTTGCAAAATTGCACCCAAGAGAATAGGTGCTGGTAGAAGCTGCATATGTGTGAAGTGCCATCTGGCAATTGCACAGGAAACAGAAAAAGTACTGAAGCCTTTTGCTGGGATAGAGGAAACTCCCGACAGTGGTGTCCTAGGAAAAAATACTATTGTGAAGCCAAAGGAAGCCAAAGACTAAGAAAAAAGAACTCATTAATTAGCTGCACTGGGAAAACAGAGAGATGTGGCAGTGGCAAGGGACAGGAGATGCCTCTACACCCATAGAAGAAAATAGAGATAACCAGATATTAGAGCACAAAAAAGAACCAGAAACACAAAACCAACAGAGGAACTACAGATGGAAGGAAAATAAAGACTGGAAAGCTGATATCAAATTGAGGAAGAATAAAATCTGCTAGCCAGGCACCCATTAAGACGTAAGATTTGCCGCCTCTGCGTGCATTCAAATTACAAGCTTGCAGACTCTCAGGAGGAAAAGCACAAATCTGAGACTGGAAAAGACCCTGAAAGGAGAAAAGAAAAATCCAGTCATCATCTGGGACAAATTATGCTGCCAGATTCCCAAATACTTATGTCACTGGGGACACATGTCATTGGGGATGGTCTCTTCAAAACAACTATATGCAGGAAACTAAGGCACCAAAAAGAGAATACAAATTGCAGATTAAGACCTACAGCAAGAATCTATAGGGAACATATGTTACTAGCAAAAAATGTTGATAAAGGAATTGGAATGGAAAGCCAGACTTAATTGTCTGGTTCAGCAAAAATAATTTAGAAAGAAGTTGTTGTCAAGATAGCATTGGGACACTTATGCAAGGATAAAGATAGACTGCAAATAAGATTTAAAATTCCAAAGCAAAACTACCGATGGCTGAAAGAAGTACCTAGTGGTGTGAACTCAACTGAAAAATTTGAAGACTTGCATACAGAAGTTTTCTAGAGATTTTTTAAGCCAAAGATGCAAAAATAATAAGGAATTTGTAAATTAAGCAAAAAGAAACACAGTAAAGAAGAATTCCAGGCTTCTCTCTCTGAATAATTAGCTTTAAATAAATTAATAAAAAGCTTAAAAGAAATAGAAAAGAAGGATCGATTAGCAAAGAATTATAAGCTCTTGAGGTCAAGAAGGATATGATTGTAATGTAAATTTTTAAAAGTCAAGTGGATGTTTGTGAAACAATTAGCAAAGGTTCTTAAGTCCTATAAATAAAAGAAAGTGAGGAAGGAATAAAAGAGGTTGGTATGCAGAGAGACCCACAAATTATGTTGAATATGGCTAGAAGACAAAACAAATATTCTGCCTTAGTTTGCAACAGAAACACATAAGGGAATGAGAGGATGCATAATAGGAGCAACAGTACAGAAAATGGCACAACAGTGGTAGAAGGAAAATGTGACACACTCCAAACAGGTGGGACTCATCATTTTAGTGTGATAGTTGTGTTATCAAGAAGTGGGAAGCATGACTAAGACAGAAAAGGCAAAGACATTAAAAATGGGACAAAGATTGAAGAACTGGTGTAATGGAAATGGGGTGAAAATTGCTATGGAAATTTGCAGGGTTTCATACTTAGAAGTACCATGAATATAGAAAGCTTCTTGAGAGGAAACCAAAAGAACTTAGCTTATTTATTTGAGAACAAGGGAGGATACAATTTGTCTCTCTACAATTGTCAAGACAGCGAACAACAAGGAAGATAAAGGAACTACTGGTGTTAAAGAACATGTTGGCACAAGTGCAAAAGGGTATAGCATCTTCCATGACCTAATTGATCTTAGATAAATTTGGGAAGAAATTAGAAGAGGGCTCCTAGCTCCTAATTTTATGGGATTCTGAAACAGTCTTTCTACAAGACAACAGGGTGATAAAAAAATACGTACTTTAGTAGAGATTCATAGAGGGGAAGGAGTTAGAATTTGTTGAAGAACCAAGACAAAGAGGGCAAAAATCATTTGGGAAATTTTGTGAACAATGAAGGACGGCACAGGAATCCCATAGGCTGTGCACATCTGCCAACTCCATGCAGATGTCTCATATACTCTGAAATGTTTTGAGTAATACCAAGCACCTTTTTATACAGCTAAATCACTCTTCGATGCAGACACCTCCAGCTGAACAGTTGCTCCATGGCTGTCTTGTAGTCAGTAGAGAGCTCCAGATACGTGTATTTGTCTGCCGTGACTGCAAAGAAAAATCAGAATAACTAGCTGAAATGCAGATGCTATTGTGTAGTTGAATGAGATGAGCTACATTTGGACTGTATATGTCTCAAACATTTTAAAAAAACATGCAAGTCTCTAGAAAATCACCCTAAAGCTATAGTTATTAATGAATATTGAATTAAAATGTGACAAGAGTCTTCCACTAAGTTAAAGGCAGCAGATGTAGAAACATACTCTTCTTATTCACTGCATGTGGGAAAGGAGAAATGGTTTAAATTACAGCAAGCGTGATTTGTATTAGCTACCCTGGAGACTTTTCTACGAGTAAGGAGAGTGAAGTCCTAGAAAAGGCTGTGTTGTGGGAAATTGCACCACTTCCTACAAAAAGCAGACTTGGGAACTGTGTGAAAGTGTTTCTCTCAGGATCAGCTAGATATCAGGTTGTCAGTTTTCAGGTAGTGATTGAGACGATCTTCTGAATCTCTGCCAGCACTACTTTTTACTGTTTCTGCAGTTAAAATCATATCAGACTTGCAAATCATTGTTTAACATATTGCTTCAGTTTTTCTTTGATCTTTGTAAAGATGTGTAGCTTATTGCTCCAGAATCTTATGTATTTTTATGCCCACAAACATTTAAAGTGAGGTCAAAACAGACTGACCAATGAAGGCAGCATATATCTCTTCTTACCTACTTTGTATTTGTATCCAAATAGTTTCTTCCCCAGAATGCCTAACACCTTTGATTTTGAACACACACACCAAAAACTTTTCCTTTTTTTTTCACCAGAAATCCCTACTTTGATTATTCAAGCTACTTCCAATGTAACATCTCCCATTTATTCTCTTCCCTATTTCCTGTGGTTGTCACATCTTGTGACCATACTTAACTGCCAATTACGAAAATGGCCTTCTCTTCATTCAAATTTTCTCAAGCATTTTTAACATGAAACCATGAATGTCAGATAGATTTGTACTGAGTAAACAGATTTTCTTTTTCATTTCTGTTTGCAAGCAGACTTATGATTACAGGAGAGTCTGAAGTTTATACTGGACGTGCTATGTTTTGTGAGAACTCTACACTGCATTATCTTCAACTTGTTTGGATTTTACATAAAGTTATGTAACTTAAACTTAGAAACTTGAGTGAAGACTATTTTTTTTTCCCTAGTGAAGACCTTGCTGATGAAACACGGCGGAAAAAAGTATTCAATTAGCTTTCTTTAAATCTCTGTCCTGTCTTTTTTTATTGATAAAGGCAACAGTGCTTCCAAAAGTGTCAGCTGCTCAAGGTTGGACCCTTCATCATGCAAAGTGCTGGGAGTATGTTCTTCATTCAAACTTTTAACTGGACCTGCAGTCACATAGTGGTATTCTTTGCAGTTAGGTTGGAGGAATGATGTGAGGGCTGGCACCCTAGACACAACAAGGTGTTCTAAGGTAAAACATCAAGATGCAGAGACAGAAGAGGGGCAGTGAATATTTAACTGAGTGGGTTTGTTCAGATCTGCACCTCAAGGATGGCTCATGTTCCTCCATGACGTGCAAAACACTGGCCAGTCTTTTCATCACACCTCTCTACATTACTCATCTGTGAGCTTTTAAGAGTTAACAGTGGCTCCAGAGATGGAGATTTCAGGTCATATATTACACTAAAAGAGTAACTGTTGCTTTACCATAAGCTATGTTGGGACTTGGTGTAGGATTCTTTCTGAGTGCCACCACATGCTGTGTGTTTGACTTGTCATCTTGGTTTTTTGCAGCTTTGGGGAAGGCTCTGTGTGCCTGTTTGCACTTTATTTAAGCACAGGAAGATCCTGGCATTGACTGAAGCCTCTTAGTGGCCTCTAAGTCATGAGTTTTGAGCCTTTCTGAAGAGCACCGTGTTTTAGCTCCTCTTTTTTTCCCCTCTGTATTTCTGGCTTTTGAAGTCTGTAGTGCTGTCACAGGTTTGACTATTCAGTCCTATGAATAATAGCTCTCAAACGACACTCGAGTTACTGCATTTTCTCGTGCAGTGGCTGTGTACAGTCACAAACCTTGGGGAAAGAAGAGGCAATATGACATGATTGTGAAATCTTGTATATTTTCAAAGGCTAATTCCAAAGGCTGTTGTGGGCTGTCACATTGAACTATTGCAGTAAGTTTTGCACATCCCCTAATATTTCTTTATGCTGTACTTGAAAAAGCTGTAAACCTTTATGGATATCATCATCCCTTTTTAATCTAAACGCCAGCAGATCTGAATACGACCATCTTGTGAATTCCCAGCTCCTATATCCAAAGGAAAGTTCTCTCCATTTCTGTGCACACCTGTAAAAGGTGTATCTGTTCTCAGGATCTAGGAACCACCAAACAGGACAGAACAAGCCACAATGTCCTGCATTACCCAGGTTTTTTTCTTCAAAGGATGGTGAAAGCTGTAACACAGAGCTATACAGAAAAACATGCTAATCTTTGTTGCACAGCAATTACCAAACATTTTCTCAGATAAGGCAATTTAAAAGGATGAGATAGATGTAGTTGACCCTAACTCTAGAGAATGGATTATCTAACTTTTAAGGGCCCCTTTAACACCTTTTCTTCCTCAAGAGGCAGCATTTTTTCCTGCTTGCAGTGTCTGTAAGGGTGTCTAATCCTTCTTGGAATCCTGTAAAGATTTGGAAGCTAAAGATATTGTGAAGTCTTCTAATCATAGAATCATAGAATAACAGGTTGGAAGGGACCTCAAGGATCACCTGGTCCAACCTTTCTTGGCAAAAGCATGGTTTCTAAGGAAATATTTCCACTTATCTGTTGTCTTCTGATTGCTTTGCTTTCCTTCCTTTTCCTTGTTGTAAGAAAGGGGTTATACAGGAATGTCTTGCCTTCATTTGCTAAATAATTTATTAGTTTGCGTACCTTTTTCTTATGTCCCACTTCTCTCAAAATCAAATACTGTCCACGTTAACAAAGATAATGACAGCATTTAAGGACTGGAAAGTTCTTCTCATTTCATTTACCCTTCAATATTAGTTTAATCACTTTCTAATCCATCCCCTTTTGGCTGTCTATGATTTAGTTATCCAAATCCAATTGCATTTATTTCCACTTAATCAGTTATTTTGTGGTCCAACCCAAGACTGTCACTTATGATAGCTGATTTTCCAAAGTGTTTTAAATCAATTTAATTAATTTCCGTGTAATCTCTCCAAGAACTTTTGGGATGTTGCTTCCTATACCAATTAGCCTCTCAAATTACTGGCATGTGCTTGTTAAGAAATTTCCTCTTATCTTTCAGTTCCTACGCACATAGCTGTTGAGTTCATGGCCCCTTTGATAGTCGAGTGAGCTTGCAAATCGCAGCCCACTCATTGCTGCTCTCCCTTTCTATTAATGGGCTCTTCCTTGAACGTTGTTTGCAGAACAAGATCACAAAGAGGAGGTCAAAAAGCTATTTGGCATGATAGGCATCTAGCTACTTTGAGATAAACGTCTGCTTTACCCTGACTTTTAGCTATGCATCAGGTTAAGACAGGCAATGTGCACTGAAACATATCTTTAGTCTTACTTAACATAGTTTGTCTTTCTTTGGATAGTATTTGGATACTTTATGTATTAATGCATGTATGTATATAAAATTAGATTTAGAAGCATATATATATAAAACGTGTCTAAATAAAGGTATATACAATCCTTAATGTTTACAATACTATTGCATGCCTTCTGTAACTGGAATGTTATCAGATTTACACTTCTACCAGTTTATGATCTTCTATTGGTTTAAAGACTTGGATTATCAGCTAACCTGACTGAACAGATGAATATGCTAGTACCTCTGTTTCTTATTATGATTATTTAAGGCAGAAAGAGGGGTTCAGTAGAGCACAAAAGAGTGAGAAGAAGGCAGTCCTGCCCCAGTCAGGTTATAATCCTACCTGGGGATCGAAAACAGGGGGAAAAAAAGAGAACCACACACTGGATGTGGGAGAAGCTACCACGCAGCAGACCAGAGGTCATGGTGATATGTCAATGTGATGACTCAGTGTTGGTTTTATGCACCTCAAGTGATTCTGTGTGATTAAATATGAATTGCATTTAACTCACTGCATGCAGGAAATTATTTCCCTTTAGTCTTCTTAGAGGGCTTTGGCAGGAAAAGAACAGACACTCCCCCTAGTGTCCTACTATTCAGAGCAGAATAAAGTTCAATCTCTTTCTTTTTTGGACATTGGCTGTCATCTTCCTTGATTTGTCACGTGTATGCTGACTCCAGCGTGCCTTTTAAAATCCTTTCCACCCCAGTTGCTCCAAACTGACTGCACTGAAGTGAAAAAGGAACTTCCCAGTGAAGGTCTCCTGTGACTCAGGAATGGGACTGATGGTAACAATCGTCCCTAGTGTTGTAGGACTGCAGCAGCCTACTCAGAAGCCAGGGGTGCCCAGCACTATAAAAACCAGGAACAAGAAGACTGACCCTACTGGAAGAAACATATTCAATACGTGAAGATGAAGGGAAATTTCCCAGATTCTAAGGGAGGTAAATCCTGTGTTTGACTACACACTTATATTGGGATCTGAAATGCTCCAGATTGCCTAATAAAAACACATTTCTGGTATTTAGAGGACTGAAGAGAACTGAGGTCCCTTAGTGCCAGTGGGCAGCTTGTGCCCAATGCTTTACACCCTGCACAATGCCCTGGCTCAGGAAAAAATTCTTTTGTACTGTTCATCGGAGCTCCAGGGCTAGTTTTGATGTGCTTTTAACACTGCTAACTTCTGAGAAAAGCTAAGCTAATGTCTGGGCCATAAATCCAACCACCATGTCACTGGAAATATTTTTGAGTCTCCCAGTAAAGCCTGCTTTAGTTTCTCTTTGACATAAAATCTGGGACAAAAAAGAGAGTTTTGCATGCCTTGGTTGCAAATATCAAAAATTAACAATACCCCAATTCTTAACAGCTGCTCAGGTAAAACTTGTTTATTCTCAGTATTCTGTTGCTGTAATTCTTTGTGTAGATGCATTTTTTGTTTAAGTCGGGGGTTAAGGAACAATTGGTTTTCATACAAACACTCTTGTTCAGCTGTGGAAGGACTGATTTAGCTGGAAGCAAGAAAAATCTTTGTCCATTACTGACTATTCACTGTGTTTCTGTGTAGAAGTCCAGGGAACAGAAATGTAACATAAGGTGACTAATATCCAATTATCCAGGACAGAGTGGTGAAATACTGTAGCTGAGCAATTTATGGAATTGGACACCTCTGCCTTTGTTTGTCTCTGAGTGGGTGAGAATATAGGGGAAGTTTAGAGAACAGAAAAGCCCTGAACAAATAGCTTCTTGACACCAACATACAACTTCAAAAATTATAGGATAACTCACAGAGGAATAAAAAAGAAGTAACAACTACACTGTCACATAAATGACAACTAACTAGCCCTTTTCTCTGAGATGTTTGCAGAACCCAGTTGAAAGTCTGCAAAATTATAATAAACATGAAACTGTTAAACTGTCTCCAAAGTGTTTCAAAAAATAGCAAGTTTTAACTTTCAGATCACCTTTACGTCAGGGTTCTTTCCCTTCCTTTAGTGAGGACGACGACACCTTCCTTCTTCCAGTAATACTTCACTTGCACAACCTGACATCTGTATACAGTCAAATTGTTTCCCTCTCCTGCATGCTCTGGAAGGTGGATGAACTTTTTCTTTACCCCTCATCCTTTGCTCGTCTGATTAGCCCTGTAGGGAAGAGGAATAGGTAGTGATTTCCAGAGTAGCCTTTTAACATCACTGGGCACCAGCAGAGATCAAGATGTCAGTCTTCAGAAGTGGCTCTCAAGTAGCAGCAGCTCTCCAGCCCTTTACAAAATATGCTTATGTCTCCACTCACACAGGACCTGGAGCAGGTTATCTGGCAGCGCTGCTGTGGTGTTTGGGTCACTCAACTCACAAGCTGCTATGGTAACTGACTGAGCAGAGTCATGTCATCATGTGGGAGATGGTAGTTTCTTGTGCCCTTTATATAGCACTGAGCCATGTAGGGACCAAACAAGCCCCCAAATTAGAAAGCAGGATAAGGGGGAGGAATACTTAGAGCAGATTAGAGGCTCTGTGTCTCAGGAACTTCTGTTCATAAAGTCAGTGTGTGATGGAACACATTGCATACTATGTGAGTTGTAGATAAAGAGACAGGGAAGTAAGAGTAGTATGACTGGCAGGGTAAAATGGTAGGCATAAACCATGGCAGCAGGAATGCATAAACAGAAGAGGCACATGAAATAGAGAAGCAACCAATAAGTGGAATATAACAGAGAAGAAGTGGGTGTTAAGATTGATTAAATATTTAGTTCCTTTAAATATTTAATTTTGTATCTTCCTGGCTAACTTTCCAGAACAAAGAGTGCTGGAAGAGAGGGGTTATGTTCTGTAGGAATGGGGAGCTTTGCTGTCAGGAGTTAGTTGACCTTCCCATGCTTTGGTTTCTCAGACATAGAATAGAATAAAAACCTGCCTTGTAGGGGCACGGAGAGGTCCAGTGTGCTTAAATCCTTCAAATAGTTTCAGGTGAGAAGAACAGTGAGTCCCTGCCAGGAGAAAGAGGTTGATGGAGACACTATCTTCCATCTCCCTGGGGAGGTGGTTCACTGTCCGCAACAAAGCCCACAGTCTTGAGCAGGACTGCTCCCAGGTTCATCTGTTTTCAGTTTGCTTTGAAGACAATCAGGCATGGAGAAGTAGGACAGTTGTATTACCATGAAGCTTTCATCTTCCAATTTTGCTGGCCTTCATTTGTTGCTGTTTTGCTCTCATCTGGCTGCAACTATTTCTCAGTGCTTTGTATCCAGCCTTTCTGGATGAAATCCTACATTGAGAACACACTATGGATACTATAGTCATAATAACTGTGTCATTTACTTAACTAAATATATTCAGAAGTAATACTGTTTTGTTTAGCAGGTACTTACTGCTGCAAACCAGTTGAAATCTATGTCACACAAAGGCCCATCAGTGTGTTATTTTAAAGAGGCACAAGAAACTTTTCTGATTTTTCAGTTTAAATCTTCAGTATCCTTCTTTATCTTGTGCTTTTTCAGAGGGGATGCTTTGGGCATGCTTCCACTACTGAGGTTTTTTTATTTAGGTCCAGCGGAAACTTTCCAGCCCAGGTAACTTTGTTATACTGCCCTTTGCATAATGTGATTAAACTCTATTTTAAAAGTACTTAAGGCTTTCAGTTTTATAATTTGGAGTTGTATTTAAACTGGCACAAACTGACACCCTTTTTTTTCTCACAAGATGCTGATGTGGGAAATACTTGTTTCAGTCTTGTGTACTTGTTCTTCATTTGGATCACCTACTCAAATACTCCCAACGGTGAAAAAGTAACATATCCCACATGTCTGGTTCATCATCCCATACCTCCTCCGTACATCCCTTCCCACCTGTGCTAGTGTAACTGTAGAGTAGCATCTTTTCCTATCATTTACTGTGTTCATTGAAGGCTTTGAAAAATATACTAAGGAGAGGCAGTTTTCAGCCCCAATTTTTACCTTTGCAACAAACACATAGGTAAGAGATTTGGTCAATGTGTTTAAACTGTCCTGTCCTATACTGTATATCTTAACACTCTGCATAAGAACTGAACAGTGCTATCCTCTGGAAATGAAGGTGGCCCACAGATTTTCTTCATCCAAGATGAGATATGAAAATAAAGCAAAAAATACCAGTTAAAACCTCTCTGAGTTTGTCCTCATTTTTCTTCAAATGAAATTAATGTTTAGAACTCACCGTAGGTATCATAGTATTTCAATGGACAAGAAGAGCCAACTGTGCATATGTGACACTGCACCTGCAACGTGCCAAAGCAAATGACTATCAGACTGGGAAGAGATGCTACCTCTGAGAAACACAGAATCTGGCCCTCTTGATTTGCACTGAAGTTTTAATGCAGTATCCTTGTCTCTTGTGAGCCATTCACCAACACATCTTCCCCTGCTAATAATCTCCTGTTCTCTGGAGAGGCAGTGGGGACATGGTGAGACAGGCAGTACCATCTCTGACAGCATCTCCTGGCTCTGCACCAGTTGTCCCTGAGCTTGTCCACTGCCAGTTGCTTTGGCGCCGCTCATGTCAGCCTGCCAAAAAATGAACAGTGCCCTAGTGGAAATAATCCTATGTGCAAAATAAATCTCCAGGAAATGGGTTTTCTAACCTGCAAGCTTAATATCTCAGAGATTATTGTGTGTGACTAAGCCACCTGTTGGCATTGGGTACCTGTATCTTTCTCACATTATCAGTTATCCCTCCCCACCCTCCCAAAAACACATATACGTGCCCTCTTGAATGGGAAGAAAGTCAATTTTTCACAAAAAGTGCTCTGAAATGCTGTCCCTCTGAGGGGTCTTGGGATCTTTAAATCATTACAAGCTTCCTTTTGAATGATCTCAAGGGTAACACTTTTCTCCTGTAGCCTGCCCACTTGCTCGTTTTTTTAAGTCCCTAGCTCAGGTGGCTGTGGGCCACAGTAAAACTTATGACAATAAGTTATATTTTGCTGATGATTTTTCTGATAATTATTGTTCTTTTCCCTCTCTTTTTTCCCTTTCATGTTTATTTTATATTCCCTCTTCTGTTTTTCCTTTTGGCAGTTGTGTTTTGCTGTAAGTCTTCATTAATGTAAAGATAGTTTTGATGCTAGATAGCTGTTTCTTGCTTCTATTAGCCATCGCAGTAGAACCCTGAGAAATCTGGGAAAGAGATCCGTAGCACTGGTGTTATGGAGACAATCTTTATACAAATTTGAAATCAATTTTTAAAAAGGAAGTGAGTGGGAAAAAGGAACTATTGTTATCCCCATTTTACGAATGACAAATGAAAGCCCAATGAACCATTCAAGGAAGCTTGCAGCGGGGTTGTGAGCTCAAGCCGGTGCTTGTGGGCCCTGGGGTGTTGCCTTGTGAAGAACAAGTTACTGCATTCCAGCTGAGCCATGGGAGCTGGTCACATGCAGACATGGTTTTACAGCTCAGGGACAGTTTTACAAGGTGGGGAGAAACTTCGGGCAACCCCACCACTAGTATTACACAAAGGGATGGCTATCTGTTTGAATCAGATAACTTTACAGATGATTTTCTCAAGCAAAGTGAGACAAGATATGGGTTAACTTGTCTGCACAACCTTCCTTTTGGCTTGAGCTGTTTTCTTCCCTGAGCTCAGGGCTTGCTGGGCATGGCAAAATGCTGAATCATACTCTGATCCTTCTGCAGTTCTTGACTGGGAAGAAGGACTTCCCACGTAGGTACCAGGCTCAGCCAGTGCTTGTCACTTGGCTGTGAGGATGGCACTCAGCTATTTGTGTCTTGAAGTCAAAATCCATCCTTCCTCCTCATTGCTCCTCAGTCTCATTGGGATTCCATCCTACATGCAGGGATCATTTTAACCAAAAGTTTGGGACTGGACAAAATTCCTGGCGAAAAAAATCATTGATTTGGGGTAAATTTTATTTACGCATTCTCATTCTCCCTCCTCTCTTCTCATTGCCATCAGTATTGCAAGAGCAACAGCCCCAAATTTACATGTACCTTGTGAACTGAACCATGAAAAAGAAATGAGTGTGGGTGATTAAATTGTTCTGGGAATAGTGTTCAGGGATGTCACACTTGCACTTTTCAGGACAGCTATATAACCATTAATGAAGGGTAAAAAAGAAAAAAAGTCTGCATTTCTCAAAAGCTAGCAAATTGTCTTTATTTTTCATCATGTGGGGAGAGAAGGCGGCTCACAAATCAGTCTCATTCAGCTGGAAATTTTGCCTTAGTTTCTGTATTTCTGTGTTAGGTTTTTTTTGGGTTTTTTTCCCCTCAGAAATCAAAATTGTCAGGCAACAAATTAAAGAGTCTCTAGCTAATCTTCCTGGATTTACTGTGCCAGGAGTGGATTTTTCTACAGATTTTGTTATAATCTCGCAACATCATAGTTTGCTAATATTTTAGATATGGTGAAGACACATGAGCCAAGTTTTTATCAGGAGAGTTATGATGGATTTATTGGGGATAACAGAAAACAGAGTTTAGATCATTTATTTCTAAACTGGGATTTAGTTCAAAATGCCCCAAGGCATTTTGTTATAATCATAAGGCTCCTTCTAGAGGCACTAAGCAATTCCCAGAGAGACTCTCATTTTGATTTACTTTGAGTGTAAAGTCTTCAGGGCAGGTGGCAGATCTTAATCTGTGGCCTCTTGAGATAAATCCACATTTTCCACTTTGAACTGCAGTTCATACTTCAGTTTGAAGCTAACTTGCAACCTTAAGGTCCTTTATTTTTGCTTTATCTTCTCACTTTGGATTTTGATTCCATAAGCTATTGGGTACCATATCTTCTGTAGTTTTTTATTCTTCACATGTCTGATTTGGCTGTTCCATCCAAAAAAAAAAAAACTTATCTGTCTTGCAGCTTGGGGCACTGCAAGATTTTTTTTATTTTATTTTTTTTAATTATTTTTTTTCATCTGGAATCTCATGGCCGTCAGCAAAATCAACAGCCTTTCCCAGCATTAAATCTGTTTTCATTAAGGGAGCTTTTGTATTGTATTCACAGAAATCTGTCTTGTAGATTCTCCTTTAAAAACAACTTAGAGCCTTCTTAATTTGGCTCTAAACACTGAATTGACTTTCTTACTGCTCTTACCTTTGACAGTTCTGTGATATATGGCTTTCCTGTATCAGAATGCCTTGGAAAAAAATGTAACAGGTGATTCAGAAAAGAGCCACAAAAATTATTTTAGAGGTCTTACAGTGAGAGGGGCAGAAAAGATCAGACCTTTAAGTTTATCAGAGGAGGAGACTTGCTTTGGCTGAAGTATGTAAGTACCTGCACGGAGATGTAACACAAGGGAATAAAATCTTTTTCAACTAACCAGAGAAAATCTAAACACAGTAAACTATAGAGAAATTCAAAAGACAATTACAGCATCTGTTGTAACAGTAACTGGAACTATCTACCCAGAGAAACAGTAGCTATATCAACTTCAGATGAAGACTGACTGTGTTTTGGGAAGGTAAGTGTTAATCAAGAGCAATACAGAATAAAAGAGGGAAATCACAGGATCTTTTTATACAGATGTGTCCAAATGGTGTCTCATGATGGTTGCATGAGGCTTTCAAGAAGTTTGAAGCACAGCCCCAATGCCAGGACTGGGTAGGTCAATGTTGACAAGTGGTTTTTGACTTCTTCTTTCTTTTCTTTTTCTTTCTGAGAGAGGGAGTAAATCCAGGAGGAGCTCCTAGGACCATGTAAAGCCAGCCCCACTGATTAATGGGCACTCTCCTTCCCCTCCGCTCTCTGAAATAAACGTTGTATGTCTCGTGGTCACAGGAAAATTTCAGTACTAGAAAGCTGACCTGCCTCTGACCTTGATGATCAACTGGTTCTTTTGAAACTCTCGGTGTCTAAGTTTGTTAATCACAAATGCACACGTGCCACTTGAATTCCTTCATGTTTGGGCAACCTTCAGAACATTTGTTAATAATACCTGTTATCCCGATAAATAAGGATTGTCTATTCTGATCCGAGTCAGAGCCACCAAGAAGACTGGCTTTTTGTTTGGATGAAGTACCTCTCTGCCAGTGGTATTTTACAATGGCTTGGTTGTACTAAAGCAAAAAGTTCATCGCAATTCTTACTTTATCCTGTTTGCACTTGGACCCTAAGCGAGTTCCTACAGAAAACGTAGCTGAAGAGCAAAGTCAGTTTCTCTTCCCTTGACCAAAATGCAGCCATGTTTGCTAAGTCTAAACAGATGCATGAGCCAAAGTGTACGGATCTAACTCATGAGCTGAATGAGTTAGTTACTGCTGTAATCAGGTTCCCATTGTGAAATTTGTGTTTTGTTGTACCTGGACTGGAAGTTGGCCCTTGGATAAGATTTGGACTGCTTTTCAGCTGAAAAGAAGGAGGGGAAATAAACCCTCCAAAATTAAGATGGAGGTGAAATTTCAATTTCATTTGTATTTACAGTGCATCCAGAGATACATAGTAGAAAAGTAGGGGTGGACCCTCAAAGCATCTTTGGTACTGTTATTTCATGATCTTCTTTTGCCTTATACGTACACACACAAACCCATCACCTAAAATCCAAACCTTGATTAAGCCTATATCCTGGATTATTTTAAGCAGATACAAAACAGCAACATTATTGCAATTTTATTTACTCTTTCTGGTCCAGTCAACTTCAAACCTTCATAAATCATGACCAGCTAGCTAAATTGAATTAATATTATCATTCTGAGTTGTACTAACATTTGCAGAATCATGTTTTCAACTTTTTTTTTCCCAACTTCAAGACCTTTTACAGTTGAAAATTGACATGTCTTATCAGGAATCTTTAGAGCTGGGGCCAGGTTTATAACACTAAGAAATCTCTAATAATATTTGGAGAGTGGGCAATTCTGCCACTTCACTTATTTTCAATGTATTATAAGTAGCAAGGTAGCCTATGATCCAGGAATTGATCTAAAGCCAGGGGATATTGCTTTCTGTTCCTAAATATTGATCTAAAAAACTTGCCCAAAAAGACATCTTTAGTTTTTGATTTACAACATATCTTGTATCACTGATACAGATGCCCTTTAACCCTTGTGAAATAAGAAGTGTTCATTCACATCTTTAGCCTGAATTTTCAAGGTTCTTAGTTAAGAAAAAATATGATTTACATACACATAGTTCTTTTTGAAAGAGAAGAATAATCAAGCCTTGTTTTTGTAAATATACTCTTTTTCTAAATATGCTCTTCAAACCAATATATTTTTTTTTCCTGAGCTATGTATTGTGTGAGAAGCAAAGTCAGAAATACACTCTATTAGAAGCACTGAAGATCCCTATACTCTCTTTTTCCCAGTTCCTATATCAGCTTGTTGCAATACATGCCTTGAAAACCCTGTTGTTGGATTATTTGATGGAGAAATAGAATCTCATTCCAATGCCATAAGTTTCCAAGAATCACTGGAGAAGTGCTTCCAAAGCTGAAAGCCAAACAGGGGAAGAGAAATTAAATATTATTTGGAAGAGACAAAGATGAAAAAATGGGCTACACAGTTTAACAGTTAGCACTAACTGTTTGGGTTGCAGGTAAAGACAAACACTTCAATCTTAATATGGAAAAAGACCAAGAGTAACTGGGGAAAAACTATACTGCTAGGAAAGATATGTGAAATGTTATGCTGGGATAGAAAAATTCAAGATGAGGGAGCTGGTACATGAGTTAGTTCTAATGAAACACAGCAGATGTTTCCCCAGATGTTTATGCACAAAATAGTGTTTTCGTGCTGTTTTCTTGTGATGAAAGAACATACGCAACATGTCCTAGTCATTAATTTTTCAATCTGAGAATGTATTTTCAAAGACTCATTTTTTACTCTTCAAAGCAAATGACAGGAGGCATTAAGGAAAATAGAGCTGTTGGGAAAACACACTTCCATGTTTTGTTCCTTAAAGGTAGTTATTTCAGCTATTCTTATATGGCATATTAAGTTTCCAGTCTTGCAAAAACATATGCAAGGGTGATCCCCTTGCATTTATCTGGAAATTTAAGCACATGTCTATGTCTCTGCAGAACAACAACTTATACATGTCTTAGTCTACGTATCTACTGAAACATTTTAGGGGAAAAAATGTATCTTTAAATATTTTAAAATTCATGTAATCCATATGATAAGCAGATTTTTAGCTCTGTGCTATTTTATAAAGACAAAAGTATAATCATTTGTCTGTATTCTATGGAAAGAAAAAATATCCAGGGAAATAAAGAAGCTTACAGTAAAAATAAAAATCTATAAAAATTGACATAATAGTATCTGAAAGACGATATGCAGGAGAGAGACCTGAGTATATCTTTAGGATAAAAGGTGATGATCTTTTCTAGAGAACTTTGATGGGACAGACAGCATCACAATAGTGCAATCATTACAGTTGCCTGGTCATATACCAGTGACAACATTTAGGGGACTTTCTGTTCTTTAGGTGACTTTTTCCTCAAAACTTACAGTACAATCTGCACTATCCTAGGAATAAGAATCCTTCCTAAAAAGAAGAATTAAAGGATTCACAGTCCTAGATCAAAATAATTTCAAGAAACAACATCTCAATCTCCTGCTCTGTCAAAGAAAAGATTTTAGCTTTATTACAACCCATAAAAACCCTGTAATTACCCAGAACTTTACTGCATTAGCTTTGGACATACTAATAACTATGAATAAGGAATTTTCCTCCAGAAGTCACTATTGCGTCAGTGAAGCTGTTTTGCATAGTGCTACACCTGAGCTAATGATGCTTTCATTGAATGCAACTTCTTTTACATAAACCTTAGACTGCATTTTTCATGTCCAGTTGGCAGGGTAATTTCTGTACTTATGGTTCAGTTTGGATGGCGTCATGTCAAGTCTTTCAGATTTAACTTGTTTCAACCACTGGACTTTGATCTGCCAGTGTACCTGTCAATTTGGAAAAAAAAAAAATAAAAGGAAAAGCAACTAACAAAAGTGTATTAAGAAGTGCTTCAGAGACAGTGTTCAGCTTCAAGCATGCATCATGCTGGATGTTATTCACGAGACATTTAGACAGCTGAATGAGTTGAGCAGAACCTAAGCAAATGTGTCTCAGTGAAGGACATCAAAGATATAGTCATATAGATATATATATGTATAGGAGCTCTCCTGCTCCTGGTTATAACAATACAACACAAAAATAACTATAGCCAAAAGTCCATCTAACCCTTTCTTCTATTTTGTAATGTGTCCAATAGTATATACCTAGAGATATAGGTATTGACATATGGTGATACTAGTTTCGTCTTCCAGACTTTAGCCCTCTACTTGTGTTACCTTGTTCTCTACAGCTGATGCTCGATCTCTGTGATGCTCATCTTGTTTCCAAGCTTTGAACCTGAGGATGGATCAATTGCTTGGTACAGTTTCTGGAACAGGTATGATAAGTAATCATTTTCCTCCCTCTGAATGTTACATACTGCCCAAGACCTGTCTACTCTTCATAGATGACAAGTGATGCTCCATTTTATTCACAGTCATTGTAGGACATGCCCTTCTTCAATGTGTCATAAATGAACAAAGAATTTCTGGACTTAAATTTGGTCTGTCCTGGAATCCCAGTTAACCTATCACTGGTGCAATTTGTGCTCCAGATATCTTTGTGTTCTTTTGCCTTTGTACTGTATTCTCTCTTCTGCCCACTGAAAGTGAAAAAACAGGTCTCATTATATTCTTTTCTGACTGGGAAGTATCTTTCACTAGCAAAAAGTCAAAACCCGTGTTAAGTAAAGCCCTGAAGGCCAACAGAACTATGTAATCTATTCAAATAGGACAAATTAAAGAGTAATTAAACATGAAAGCTTTATTATGCTTACATAACCCATAATAGCACAATTTTCCCATGACTTGCTGCTTACAAGATAGCTGACCTTCTAACAGTTAGCCACTTCTTTACAAATCTGCACAATGTGCTTTTAATTAAAACTTGCCTTTGAAACTCGGTCCAAATGAGTTATCCCTCAAAACAAAACAATGAAATAGGACCCATCTTTCTATTTACTGTGAACCAGATCCTGCATATTTTATTCCCACCATAAACAACATTCCTCTTGGTGTCATCCTGCTAAAACAAAGCTGTAAGCTGAAAGTTTGTCTTACCTTGAATAACAGTGATGAGAAAGGATTCTTGCTTTGTTAAAGTCAGTTAACAATCATGTCAGGACCTTCTTCAAAGATGGAGATAAAGGTGGAAACAGGATAGTGTTTGGTGGGTTTTTTTACTTTTTTAACCTGCCTCTAAAGATTCTGATTTTTCCAATTGCTGATCATCAGGAGATAAGGGCATGGGAGCAGGGCTTTGAGCTTGTCAAATGAGGAAATAATGATGGAAAAAGAGGAGATGAAATTTAAGACCATCCCAGCAACCACTGGTAAGGGTACATTGCACTTCTTGGAGATATTTGCAACACTAAATGCCATCTTAAAAAACAGGTGACAAGACACGAGCAGGTCCAGTAAAATGGAGGAGGTGCAAAGGATGCAAAGTAACTTTTGAGTGAACAGCTGTGAAAGTGCATTAGATTTACAAGCTCCTCTCCAATTGAGAAGAAAAAGAGTCTAGATTAGTTATATGTTTCATGTTGTACATGTTTAAAAGTAGTAATGAGAGGGCTTCTACATAGTCCGTGTGAGAATCTCCAGTATTTGTCCCAAATGAACAGTGCCCTGGAAAATACCAGGTTTTGTTCCTTGTCATAAGTGAAACTTGAAGGTCACATCATGAAGCACCTTTCCGTACTACACATTAAAACCCTACAGTAACACTTTTCGTTTGAACAGAAGAACCAGGAGTTAAAGTTAGGTGGAGTAGCATTATAAGGGGCAATGAGCAGTGTCTAAAGAAATTTAAGACAACGAGTTTGGAGGGAAATCAATAAACTGAATTGTAAAAAAAGTATTTTAGGAATAAAATCCAATTGCATGCCTATGTTGTGGAATCACTCACGCCTACTGTCTTTGTTCAGCAGCAACTAGGAGCTGAGCATAAGGTTTTTTTTCCAGTGGCTAAGAGGGCATATGTAGCCAATACTATTTTTTATGAAAATGCGTCTAAAATTGCAAACCCCTAGCTGTAGAGCAGCATTTAAATTATTAGTGCTGGTCAGTGATATACACATCTGTACTTCTTGTGCCGTTTAGAGAGGAGATCTCGATCAGGGAGCATTGATCAAGGTGAGCCATGTAGGAACTCACCAGCATGGGTAAGAAATGTGCACCCATCTCCTGGGCTCATGAGAGGAGTCTTTTTTCATCATGCCCTACTATGAGAGAGTAAAAGAAAAGTTCTGGAGGTGTCCTTATTTTCCATGATATAATCTGCCAAAACAGAAATAATTGTTTTATTGTTTTGCAGAATTAGAGATAAGAATTTAACCAGAAATTCCTAAAAAAGACATAACAGTACTTTTCTCAGGAAGACCTTCTTGTGTTCTTGTGCAAAGGATGAAAACTACAGTTGAATCCCACATGGCTGTTGCTATAAAACCAGTTTCTTTCTTTCTTTTCTATTAAAATACTGTTCCAAAACTTCACTAGTCTTATAGTATGAAGTCAGCTCAAAGGTACTTATGGACAGTTAAATCTAGTCGCTCTTGTTCCAAGATCATTCTTTAGTTTGAAAAGATATTTTCTTTCCCTGGAATTTGTTCCACTGAGGTACTGAAAAAGGACAGTCACATCTCTTGGCCTTCCTTTTACTTGGCATACCAAGACTGCTTTTCCCTCACTCCTTCATCCCACAAGAAGGTTAGCGGTCCCCCTGATCAAGACAATCTTTCCTTACGCCTCTTCAAGACTCAGTCATTTTGACCACAAATAGCCAGATTTGAACACTACATTTCAAATGAGATCTCTTCTGTTTCTTATACCAGGGCATTAATTTTTCTTGAGTCTACTGAAAATAGTTCTTGGCTATTGCATTCAGCTTCCTTCTTGCTGTCATCACACCAACATTTCATGGTCACCCTGCTATCAGCTGCAATACACCACTGTTCTCCTTTCTCACTCATTTCCAATTGGTAAATCTGCAGCTCGCAACAGAAATGCCTACGGTCAGTCTCCATGTATGCAATCTTGTATTTTCTTCTGTTAAATTCCTTTTGGCCTTCTTTTAATTCCAGTCTTCAAAGTCATCCAGCTTTTAGGATATAATGTCCTGATTTTTCTCTTTATAGAAGATGCCTTCTAGCTTCATGTCATTGAGAAATTGAATTAACAGTCTCATTTTGTGCCAACTCCTAAAAGAAACTATGAAATTAGATGAGGCCTGAGTCTTATTTCTTGGGGAACTCTGCCAGTGACTTCTTTTCCTGCTGTTTGTTGCCATCTCCCCTTTACCTGGTGTCTTCTCACCACAGAGTTCTGGGAGTGTTATCATGGCATTGCATCAGATGTTATACCCACACTCAGCTAGATTAAATATGTAACACTTTCCCTGGAAAATATCTTCTATTTCCAGAGAAAGGTATCAAGTTATTCTGACATTATCTACTCGCAGTAAATTCAGCTTGCATTTTATCCTGCTTTTCATTTGTTTCTGTCTCTTCATGTACAGTGCTCCAAAGACTCCTCCAAAGTTTCACACAGTCTTAAAGCCAAATTTTCTAGCATGATAAAACTTTCTGTTTAGGGAAAACGCAGTATCAGATATATTATCAACCACAAATTTAGTGAAAATCCTTGCTTGTGGACCCCTGGGTATTTTTCAGAAGACTAGAATGGAGATTATTTGAATCTTCAGCTTTATATGAGCTTTTCGTACTCCTCAGGATGCTAATTTTCTCCTTTTGTCTGGATCTTTCTGTGTTTTCCAAGCTGTACACTAAACACTTCGAATAGGTTAGTCACTTAGCTTATGACATAAAGTGGGTTGGAAAATGACAATGTTCCACTGATTGTGAGGTACTTAGAGATACAGTAAAAAAGAGCTTTAGACATGGAAATTGTTCTGTTCATTGATGAGTCATAGTCTTTTGAAAGATTTTTGGCTGAAGTATTAGATGGATCTGCAGCATATCTGCTTTTAAATTTGCACTGTGCTCCATCTTTATTGATATGGGCAAGCAACTATTTTGTGAAATAACTTTGTGTTACTGAGGTCTGTACAGAAAAGACTTAATAATATTTTTTTAAAAACCTGTATGTGGATGTCCAAATTGAGTTTCTAAATGAAAATAACAAATACATAGCTAAGCAAGTAAAAGAAACTCTATTATTCTTTCTGAATATCTGCATCATTCCCACAACATGACAGTACCAACTATAGATCCCTATTTTCCATCAGGGAACTCAGCAGAAGCAGTATGTATTTCTAGCAGGAAATACCAGATTAAAATCTCATATCAAAGTACATGCACAGATTCCAACTCATTCAGGGTCCATAGCTGCTGCTGCAGCATCTACATGGATGAAACTTGCCATTATAGCTTTCAGAGACTTTTTTTTCTTATTTCTTCCTTCTAGGCAGCCCTAGTTCACTTTGAGAGACCCTGAGGACCAGATGCACTGATGCATCATAGATGGCAGTTACCTTCATTAGGTACTGCAAAGACTAAATATCAAACATTTTATTTACTAGTTGCTTACTTCTGCATCCAAGATGCAGCAAGTGACACATCAATAACAACAATGACTGTGGATGTTCGTTTACTCAAATATGAAAGTAGCTTTCTGCCAAAGCTATTTTCTAGTGCAAAATTATTTTTTCTTTTGAGGAGAGATGGGAGGTACTGCCTGTAGAAAAAGATATTATTCTACATGCATTGATGGTTCTCTCCAGTTTTATGGCAGTTTTTACCATCTTTGAAAGCTCAGTCATCATCCATAAGCAGTCAGAAATAACTTCTAATGTCTTTTAGTTCTATAAGTGTCCTAGAGTGAAGTTAATTTAGCTTAAGCCATTTGAAGACATTTAATGTACAAAAGAACATCTGAGTCTCTTCCTTCATTATCAGAGGCTGAATCTTTCCTGTATGTTACATTGGTCCAGTACAGGAAAATACTATTTGATGAAAAAATATTTCTGAAAGTTTTCTCAGAATATTTGTCCTACAACTTTTTTAAAAAAAGTAAATTTTTTGTTTCAACAAAGTTTGAAATATTTTATTTTCCTGTCTTGTTCAATTCTGTGTAATGCCGAGCATGAATAACTGAAGGCAAAAAACTCCACACATATGTAAATATTACATCTATCCTACCATATTTCTCCTAAATATGTTCAAGCAATGAGCTAAATTCATGTGCTGCAAATATACCTTATCATCCCCTGGAAATTACTCTCTTTTTGGAAGAAACTGTACTCCACACTGGAGTATTCTGGAATGTGCCAATTTTACAAAATAAAAAATACTCACCAGATCATACTTCTCCTTCTTTCCTTCCTCCGATGCAATCACTTTTAGCCACTGAAGACTAACTGAATTCTGCAGCATCAAAGCACTGCAGCATTGTTTAATTACCTCTTTCTCAGCTCATTACTTGGGACACAGCAGGATCCTCAGTGCCAATGTGCTGGAGGACATCAACACAGGGAAAAATAATATGGAAGATTGGAAAAGGAAAAAGCAAATCCATTCATACTTACAGGCACACTCCAGACTGAAGGTCAGAAGACAAACAGGACATACAGAAAGAAGAAAACAAGAAAAACCCCAACAACACCAAAATAGATTTGCAGTTGACTGGATAGGCCACTGGTCTTTTTGCAACTGTGTCCAAACATGCAAATAGTCTCCCCATAAGATGGAAAAAAACTAAGCAAAGCAGGTTTTTTTGTGTTTACTATACTTCCACATGTCACTCTGACTGCATCAAGAAGATGGAAGAACTGGGTGTTGTTTGTGAAGAAATAGCAGTGAAGGAACTCGTAACAACCACAACTGCACCAAAAAATGTTACGTAGTAACCTGGGATAAAACAAATACAGATAAAAAAAGAAAAAGGTGATAAAGATCTTGGAAGTGCCACTGCAGTTCTTTAAAAAGAAATAGAAAACAGAATTTGCTTCAAGAATGAAAGAATTTAGCTTAAAAAGGATATTTGTTTCCTGAATACATCTATAAGCAAAATACAAAAAATCACTGATAAGTTACTCAGAACTACTGATTAGACCCTATGTTAGACCATATACTCAACAAGTTAAAAGGAGGGATTAAAAGATCATTTTGCATCTTGGAGGATCAGATTATTGGTGCCTTACTGTTATTTACCCATTCATATTGTTTTGGCTGTCGGTTTGTGGAGATCGTGGCAGTGACTGTAAGCACGTAGGCACACAGCCCTGGCAGTATAATCTTCCAAAAAACTGAGATGCAATTATCTCTAACATAATCAGAGCTTTTGTGCAAACCTTACTCTCCCCTTAAAAAAAGATTGGTTAAACATCAGCAAAGGCATGTGTAGCGAAGGGAACATGAAGCTTGTAATTAAATCTGACAGGAAGGAAAACTGAAAGCTATTTATACACCATTAACAAGGAGATGTTTAAATGAACACAGTCAGGTATTGTGAGAAGTTGAGAAGTGGTGTAGTAAATGAGAAAAAGAACTGTAAAGTGGGAGAAAAACTTACTGTAATGCTCTAGAACAAGGAAATGACCTAAAGGACTTCTTCCATTTATTCCAGAAGAATCTGGATCAGACAAAATAACAGTTCAGAAACTCGTCTTCTACCTTATAATGGTATTCCAGAAATGCCATCAAAGTCAAGTAACGAATGTGATTATATTCAGTTCTGTGTAAAAGCAGGTCTGAAGCTTACACAAATAATCAAATATCTGCACTGAATTAATTCATATTGAATCACAAGACACAGGACTGGAGGACAGGGAAGCTATGAGGATTCGCTAGCTTCTACCCTCGTGACGAGTATCTGTTTCCAGCAATATCTCATATTAAAAAAAATTCTCCAATGCACTTTTGGATTACGTTTGCCTTTATCATTTAGAAAAAATTATAATTTATCCTGAAGGTCAGTCATGCTCCCCAGGCTTGTAGCTCCAAAATTTTCACCCTTGGGTCTACAATTGATCTTTGCTATCTATACGAACCTCAGCTCGGAGTCGTAAGTGAAGGTAAAAGCAACTAATAATGCTGTAAAGCATAAATACATTTCATAATAGTATAAAAGAATTCCTAATGGTATAAAGTGATGGCAGGATGTCATCCAGGTAAGAATACCTATTAATGCTGTTGTCCCCTTGGTTTCGTAAGTCAGCTAATTCTTGTTAGTGTAGTAAGTGAAGAGGTTAAAGGAGCTTTGTTTTTCCCATTTCATCCGTATCTTTGCTCTGTGATTCAGTGATCTTTGCACAAATGTTGAAGTGCTATATATACATTTTTCCTTTTCCCAGTTGTTAGCATATTTCAAAATTACAAATGTAGTTTAATATCTCCAGTAACTATTGCATGTCTGAGAGTCATAACAGATATTTCACTTACTTTCTTTACACTTGTTAAAGATCATCCAAGCTCAACATGGTTGAATCTTGATGCATGAACAAGTGACCAGAAAAATCTTCCAGGATCTTGTCAGACTTGAATTCTATAATTAATTGTATAAATATAATGCTGGAAAGAGAATATTTCATTTTATTGCCTATTTGCACAGAATTTTTTTATATGAAACATGGCATCAAAATTATAGCACTCTGCTACACTCAGTATGTTCTTACTATGAAGTCATCTCAATGATGTTTGATGAGTTTAGTACTGCTACAAATAAATCCTTGGTGATAAGTTAAGACTGGGGAGTCTTGTTGGTATGAAAGGCAAACGGAGGGTTTTTGCTGCGGGTTCAGTGGACAATGTATCTGTCCTCTACAGAAAGA
This sequence comes from Burhinus oedicnemus, assembly GCA_008921705.1. Taxonomy (NCBI): domain Eukaryota; kingdom Metazoa; phylum Chordata; class Aves; order Charadriiformes; family Burhinidae; genus Burhinus; species Burhinus oedicnemus. Next base: position 388,332 of record VFFE01007146.1, read on the forward strand.
AAAAATTGGAAAAAGAAAAAAGAGGTTACTAGAGCTGCTATTATTGGTATATCAATAAGTATTAAATATTAATGAAATTAGTTAAGCCAAATTTAAAAATAGTAAAACTCTGTGATATGGAAGATGAGTTACTGTACGTCTGCTGTAGAGTGCATGTTATCGAGAAAAAGCTATTTTGTGAAAAACAGTGTCACTAAAATACAAGTTATTTCATGGATTTCTTTTTTAATTCTCCAAAGTTGTGAATATCACTGTACTTTCTAATATATCTTCTCAAAATTTCCCTGGACTTTTCACTTTCTAAGAGTTTAGCTGACTGAATGTTCTATTATAAGTCCTTTAAATTTGAGGTTAACTGACCTTTGGAACAGCTTACACCAAAAAGATGTATTGCCTGGATTCTATCTCATTTTTACATGTTTAATTTCTAATCATAGACACCCTGGAGCATCTTGTCTGTCTGCGTGAGTCACCTGCTTGCCTGTGCCGATGTCTGAGGCATCCTGATGCATGTCTAATGGGTCTGCATGTCTATGTTTACACAACCACAGCTGCTTCTTAGATGACTTTTCTAGGTGAACTGGGGCATATCTCTCAGGGGATGCTTAGACATGCTGCTCAGCGGGCAATGGGATGGAGATCTATGACATGTCTGGTGTCTCATCAGCTTTATGTATTCAAAAAAGTTCCTTTTGGCCCTGGGTTTATGAGAAGTATCTCCAGATGCATAAAAACCCTGATGTTTCAAAGGTATAAATGTATTCAGTGCAGGTTCAGTCTGTTTTCTTTTAATGGCAAGCTGGTAAGGAACAGTGTGATACTGAAAGAATGTGGATATTTCCTTAGGCAAAGGATTTCTATAAATCACAGATGTGCTGCTGGAGAACAGGGCTCTACCTAACAGTGTGGGGCATCCTGCTATCTTCTGACAACCATTAACTAGCAGTCCTGTTCTTCTGTGGTCCTTGAAGGTTTTAGTGTTTTTCTCTGACCAGTTCAAACACACTGTGTTCACGCACACTGCATCCAACTGATTCCACTGCACAGTATCTTCACTTGTTATATTCTTGGCTATAAAGATGATTCAGACATGCACAGATCATCTATACTCAAGGAAGGAGAAGAGGGTGGCCTCTGCAAAAAGAAAAATAAAATACATTTCCAGAATGAATGCTTATGGAGACCCCAAATAATGAACCATATACAAAAAGTTAACTAAAAGAATGCAATGATGTCCTCTTCAGGAGACACAGTATCAGCTCATGATAAGAAGAGCACCACTGCATTAAGAGTGTCATGATGACAACTTCTTTACCACTGTTCTGCTTGACTGCTTTTCTGGGATTGATCCTGACTCAAATATGGAAATTTTGCCCAGGTAAAATCCCCATTGAGCTCAGTAACTTCTTGCTAGCAAGGTTTTGGAATGGCAAATCCCCAGGGAGATGTCATTTGTTGTCTTTCCGTGAGGAATACTTAATGTATGTAACGAATAAAACTGTGGACTTTTGAGAGGTTTTTCATTTAATTTTTTTAAAGTTTAATTGATTTGATTTGATTTATATCTATGTTCAGTTGAGAGAAGGCTGTTAAACAATCCAATGAACTGGTACTGATCATTGAATATATAATTTATATTCAATAGAACAGGTGAGGGTTCCAAAACTTTGTGATTTCACTTTTACTAGCTTAATGCAATGAAAAATTAATTGGTATAGAGGCAAGAAATTCTTCACTTGATTCAACTCAAGATTCACTAGCTTTGCTTAAGCAGTCAAGGCAAATTTGTTGGATGGAAGGTGAGTAAATAATTGACTTTAATATTGTACTCAAGGAGTTAATTTTTTTGTCAGTCAAGCCTTGATCTTTTCTGTCCTTAGGCTCATGCGGGCAGAATCCAAGTATTTCTCAAGAAAATACTCAAAGACCAAGGATAACAACAGTCAAAATTACTCATTTGCCCTCCTGTGCTTATTTTAGCTGTCATGATTGTTAAGGCTATTCTCGGTTTTAAGCCTTGCCCTCCCTCATTGTGTTCACTGCTCTGCTCTCACACAGGGAAACCACCACTTCAACAGCACTTAGCCTTGGCAACAGGATGGAGCTTTGAAATGCTGCATACTTGGGAACAAAGAATATGAATTATCATGAAGATTATGTATCTCAGTGACAGAGAACAATTACACCATGACTCAACCTGCATAACTGACAGGAAAAGATCTCATTCATAAAATACTCCCAACCCCACATTTTCCAGATCAAGACACAACATTTCATGCTAACACATCTTCCTCTAACAATGTGAATAGATGTACGTTACACAAAGCACGGGAATGTTCACTGAACCCTGATGACCAGTTTGGGCAGATAAAAAAAGTCCATTTCAGCTCTGCTCACTCAGACATGTTCAGCATGACAGATCATGAAAAATTTTCCATGTCACACGTAGCAGCCATGCTGATTGGTTATTTATGAAGGATTGCAGCTCCTGTCCTCCCAGGAATCAGCTGTACTCTGTCTCTGTGTTGAAATCCCTCCTGTTGTCTCCACAATCCTTCTATCTATTTCTGATTGAGAGGAGGGTTCAGATGGAGCTGTCATTTCCAGCGTGCTCCTGTCTCCTGCTTTCCACTTAGAATTTTCTTCTTTGCATCTCAAAAGGACTCCAAAGACTGCCATATTACTCCATCCTATGCACCGCTAGACTTGAGGTTCTGGTTCAAAGTCACCAATTATGACTTGACAAGATATGGTGTTATTTTTAACTTCGTTCTCATAACCAAGTTAAAAATGGTCCTCATAAGCATTGGTCTCTCATAACACTAGTGTGGTCATTCTCTTTTAGAGCCATGAGTGCTGCCGGTTTGCTTTTTTTCTTTATAGCAAATTACCTGCTGTTTTGTTATGTACAGTCACTTTATTCTCATGTCACATCTGTCTTCTAATTGCTAGCCGTAAGGATCTCCTGATGATGTGGGTCAGACTTTTTTTGTCATTTCTTGGAGCTTAGATTTATTTACCCTCTCTGCTTCTGGACAGGCAATAGTCAGAGTCAAAGTCAGCGTAAGGATCTGCTGGCTACACTGAATGTTCATAAAGGACCTTATAGGTAAAGGTATTTAAGTGCCAAAGCATACCAACAGATCTACCATGGAATGGCCAAAGCTAAGGTTTTTACCTGCAATTTGAAAATAAAAGTGGTAAAACTAATTAAAAAGGAAAAATAACCAATGAAGAGTCTTCTCAGAGAGTTTTCTCTGGGAAGGAGTGATGTCCACCTTATCACATTTTCCAAGATTCAGTTTCCACAAGACTCTTATTTCCATACTTGATGTGAATGGTTGGGACAATAAGATCACAAAAGCCCATGTTGGCTTTGTGTGGAAACCTATGACTAGGTATAAGCTACCTTCCACCCTGCTCTCTAGAGGTGTTCCTCATGCTTTTCCTACCAAGTCAAAGAAGAACGATGTAGCACGACAGATGATCTCTGAAGGGAGATCTATGCTATCTCTGCAGTGACTGTAAGGAAACCATTAAAAAATGCTAGACACTTTCCTCCAGCCAGCATCCAGCCCACACAAACTTCTGAGCTACCACCTTAAGGTACAGAGCCAGTTCCTTTTTGTATCCTAATGACGATGCCACTTCCGCCTTTTGTGCATAATTGCACAGTGGTCCATGGACATACCTAGTGTGTAGGACATCTGGCCTCTTGATCCTTCCCTCTAACCCAAGAGCATTCATTTCCCACCAGACAGTAGGTTTTGTGAAGGGTGGCCACCATTCACCCCTGCTGATGTAGCAGCCTGTTTCACAGCTGGGAATTTGAAAAGCATGAGGCCTGAAGGGAATTGATAAGAGAAAATCTGACATCTTCCATGCATACCAAAGACCATAATTTTGTTGTTTAAATAACACTGTTATAGGTTAAACAAAACAACAATACATAAACACTTCTGGACATAGGGACAAAAATAATGATTTCTCATGCTATCAGATGAGTGACTTAAGCTGAAAGCAAGACCTTCCCTGACATCCCCGCATACATGCAAAGGACATGACTGACTGGCTTTCTTTGAGTAGTGTGTACTACTTTCTGAATGAAACCTCACTCTTACTGAAACTAAACTCTGCAGCTACACTGAGAAAAAAATCTTTTCAGGACTTCTTGTTTCATGTTTCAACTGGTTTCCAGAGTTGGAGTGAAAACTCAATATGAAAACAGATTTCAAAAACTTTGTAATTTTTCCAGGAAAGACTTGTTGGTTTTACCTTAGTGCTGCTGCCTAAATGAATGATTTCAGGCAGACTTAGACTTCTCTAAAGGTAGGGAGGAAAGCCTCATCTGTTTGCATGGTAAATCAGGGGTGACTCTGCCTTGTGCTGTTCAGATTAGCAATCAGGCTGGAACAGCAACTTTGCTCCACTGTGGCTTACTATGTCATGACTCTGAAATGTAAGTTTATGTCTTGAATTGTGGAAATGTTTAGTGCATTTTGGTAATATCCTGTGACCCGCCTTTTAAACTTTTAAACAGTTCACAACCTTTTTTTTCCCACCTTGTTCCTGAGGAACAGGAATGTGGGCAGACAGCACCCTCTACAGTGAACGATGGGGAAATGAAAGTTTGATCTTTGCCAGGATCTTCTATTTCTGCTGTATCCGATCTATCAGCTCGGAGCCTTCTTCCACATAATCGAGTTTGGAGCTGGTGTGAAAGCTGAGACAGGCAGAAGCATCTCAGGATATCTTGAAGGATGTGTGGTGTTGCAGGGAAGGGAGATGGTGGGTAAATTGAGTTCAAAATATCCAAAATTTTATGGCACATACTGTTTCGGTGTTATTATCTCCTTTCTGCCTAGGGCTTATCTTTTTTTTACAGGTATAACCTTGTCTTATGCTACAAATACGAGATTTAAGGGTTTTTTTCTAAGTTGCAGTTCTTTTACATGCAATGTATTAAAAGAATCACAGCCAAAGGACACATCTCTTATTTGCAGAATGGGAATCTGCCCCAGACTCCGAGCAGACCAGAAACCTTCCTGTGTTACCCCAGCTTTGGTCACCCATGTGGTTTAGTCATATCTCCTGTCAAGAAGGACAACAGGTGCTGCAAACATACTGACACAAAAACCTTGGGGTCTAAGCAGTTTTTGCCAAACCACAAAAGAACAAGACAATTCTATCCCAGTAAGAGTGACAGCAATGACCCCTCAAACCAGGACATTCCTCCCTGCTAAAGCAATCATGTTGAAGTGATCTCTCTTACCAGGGAAACAGCTTTTTACCCAGATCAGATGTTTAATACCATCTTCTGGTCCTTGTTTTCTTACAGGATCCTCAGCTGCTTTCCAATGAACCCTGGTCCAGCTCCCAAGTGTGCAACCTTCCTCTACACTGGTTCCTAATTAAAATAGGTTGGAAGCAGAAGTAGACCTCCAAGATTTGACCAGTTTAAGAAAATACAGTTATTTGATGAAAACAAGAGGTGGTAATTTCAGGTATCATGGAGACTGCTTGATAGTGTCTCAAGTCACTTCAGGGTCAGCAGATTCCTGAGTATGTAAACCTGAACCTTGCAGGCAAGTGCAATCTAGTAGGCAGCAGCTCACATTTATGGTGGGGGCCTCGTGGGGTAGGTTTACTCAGGATTCAGTCCATGTTGTTGTGCTTTGGATTCCCTCTGATACTTGAATAAAGAAGTCCAAAGGAAGCTTGGCTTTTTCTGTCCTCTGCAACATTTTGCATGATGAAGACACATGCAGGTTATCCACGTAAATGGATTCTCCTGTTAATCGTTATACTTCTGTTGAGCTTCCACTAAGGGTTCATTCTGTTCTTTGGATTATTTTATAAATCCTTCTGGGAATGCTTTCTTTTATGAGAGCAAAGTCTTGAGATTCACAAGCTCTCTGCTGTGGCAGCGCAGCAATAATGCAATGAAGTAGTTTCTAATGGCTTTTCCCAACTTTTTGAGTGAGAAGCACTCGAAAGTTGGAAGAGTTTTAAAAAATAAGCAATTATGTTTGTCAACTACTAAATTAAGTTTCGAATTTCAAGTACTCTCAGGGTTTCAGATTTAAGCTGGAACCTTTAAAAGCAAGCATGTACATCTGTGTTTGCATACACACACACTTACATATACAGAACACTGGGCATAGAGACCCAGTGAGTTTTACTATGCCCATGAGGTGAAAACTTAAGGTCAAATTTCAAATCTCAAGTGTATGATGTTATAACATGTGGACAAAATTTGGGAAAGATACAATAAATGTTATTTCTACTCTTTAAAAAATGATTGGCTCTCAAATCCCTCCCACAATCTTTTTCAGGCTCCCCAAAATTGGGATTCTATTTTTAAAGTCAGAAAGAGGTCTAATTTCATTGAGGCTAGGGCAGTCATGTTCAAAATTAGATTAATAATCTTTTAATCTGATGGGTTTTTTAATTGTGGAACACTAGCACTTTCTCGTAATTTAAGGCATGTTGGAAACATGGGTTATTCCTCTTTGATCTGAAGTTTGGTTGTACAGCAGGAAATTGAGCCAAACATGGCATAATGTCCCTCTCTTTAGGTAGCCATATATAAAATTTACAGTTTAATGGTTTTGACTGAAATTGTTGTCTGCCACAGAGAATAAAAAGAATTTTTCACTCCCAGTGTTTCTCTTCACTCTACCCAAAAGCATATACGAATCTCCATCCTAGATCAGACCAAAGGACCACATGGTATAACATTCCATCTCTGAACATGGTGCGTGGGAGTTGCAGGAGGTAAATGATAAATAGGGCATGTATAGAGCAATTGCTCCTCCAGCCTTCCAAGCTTCCAAGCAATCAGATGTTTACAGCAACCATTTACCATGTTACAGTCAATAAACGAGAAAAATCAGCCAGAGGGTGTTTTTTTCATTTTGTTTTTTTAGGGGGGAAGGATTTTTTTTCTTCCTAGTGTTGGTTGAACAAACCCAGAGTAATTACTCCACTCATCAAGCAAATTCTTTAAGTCTTTTTCTTGCATAGCTTGATATAGCACTTAAAAAGACTGAGGGTAACTGATGTCCACTTCAGAGCATTCATAAAAAACATTTGTGCAAACACTGTAAATGTAGCCAATTACATTGTAATGAAGAATCTATTTTTTGTTTGGTTAAAAATATCCCAATGACCATAGGGAATTAATTGGATATCATCATGGTTTCTTTTTTTGAATTACAGGCACCATTGTCTTAGGTTGATCACACTCAAGCTTATTTCTAGTAAATAAGCCATGGGCAGAAGGCTGTTACAAGGTCAAGAAATCATCCTGAGTTACCTGGAAACACTCCAGGATGGAGAACATGGTCCCACTCTATATTACCTAGAAGGAAAAAGCCTCCAAGGAAAATCTTAAAGAAACCTTGTTGTCTTACTCCAGAAATGTGTAAAAGCAAAGTTATTTTTCATGGGTTTCCTCTGATGCATCACTGTGAAGAAAAAGATATGTCATTTGCATATTAAAAAGGGAAAAAATCACTTGGTACAATTTGCTAGGCTGCTTAGACTTGCAAATACTGTTGATGGACAAAAGAGGAAAGTATCATGAGCAAATTCCAAGGGCAGACTACTGAGGGATTTCTGCTTAAAATCCTCTTTCAGATGTTTTTCAGAAACTAAAACAGTGATAATGGAGTTGACCTCCTTTGTAAAGTGCTTAGCCATTTTCTGATTAAAAGGAATATATGAGCTAGATTATTGTTATTGTTATTTTTATTATTTTAGAATTATTAGTCTTATTCTATATCTATTGAGTCATCTCAGCCTGTAAATTTCTCATATATTAATACCCATGTTTTCTATTCATAAACTAAGAGCTTTTCCTGTTGAACTTCTCTTTTTTGTGATTTTTACTTCGTTTTATGACCGGACAAGATCATTAGAAAACAATCGAGGTCATAGCCTCTCAGAGACAGTTAATAACTTTTTAAAGTCATAGTGTTTTTATTCTCTCTCTCTCCAAGGTGTTTTCTATAATGTTGATTTTATGTAATTCAGTGCAGCCACTTAGGAGGTGGCTGTCTCTCTTGCTTCCCTGTCGTTGTCAGTAATTCTCTCTTCTAGCTCCTATGTGGGTAATAAATATTATTTTTCTCAAGGTTTGGAGTTGCCTGACCCACATCAGTGTTGTGCTTTGGATCTGCTGCCGAGGGAGCTGCCTGTAGGTTTACCTTCAATAATGGTGTCTGCCCAGCTCAACAATCTGGGTGTTGTTTGGGGTAAAGCTCTGGGGAAAAAAATTAAGTGTAAAGCAGTGCTTAGGTGAATTTCCAGATGCCGCAGTTCAGTATATAACATCTTCCAGTACAGAGGAGTCCACAAGATTATATTGCAGGTACAACTAAAGTGATGCTTCCCCTGTAATGGACTTCAGTAACTAAGACAGCAAAACAAGTATCTGAGTACCCTTAAGGATTCATATCCCTGGCCTTCTAGGGTGCTTTGATTTCTGTCAGCTTCTCTTTTACTTTTTTTCCTTTTGGCCCAAAAGAAATAGGCACTCATGTTCTTTTTCTCCTGGAAAACTGTTCCATTGCTAAATCATCATCTTCTCCTGACACTTAGCACTGCTTACGGCAGGGAATTGACAGGATGGCTCATTCTGAAATCAGTGCTGCATTGTCTAGGTAAATTACAAGTGTGACTTCCTTTATTTATATAGTTATATATGTTCTGGAATAGAGCTTGTCATGGGGGAAAGATAGGCACAGCCTCCTATGAGAAATATCAGCTCCCAGAACCTTGTGTAAATAACCCAACAAAGCAATTTTTTACTGTCCTAAAATCTTCCTCATAGGCTTTAAAAAAAACCCAAACAAACAAACACACCCACCCCCCCAAATAAAACCACAAACATTAATTAAAGTAAAACAAGATGAAAGCGTGTACATAACAGTATCACTTGGTAACATGAAACCCTATCTGGATATCCTAGACAAACTGATACAGGTCCATAACTTAAACCTCTGCTCTAGCATCCCAAAAAAAGTCTTGAGGATGCTATATGTCCCAAGTTTTAGAAATTACCTGTGACACAAGGGTGTGACACAAGGGTTCGATAAAACTTTTGTCCAGGACTTTGTCTCGCAGCCCATGAAATCAACACCTCAGCATAGCAAGAATGTAGGAGGCAGATGCTTTTGAAAGTAGAAATCAACGTGCCCACCACCCAGAAGACAAGAAAAGATTTAACCTGCCATCTGAGACCCATTTTTGGGAACTACCTTTTTATTTATCTCGTGCCTTTTTTAAGAGTGAGACAAGTATTTTCATACTTAGAGTATTTGAGTACATATGTTCCACTACATAGATATGCAGAAATGAGGCTGAAAACATTGAAAAGATATAGTTTTATACCAAGCCTAAGGACTATGCTGCTTTGTTTGGACACTGTCTGCCTTGGAGGCAATATGGAGCTACACAGCTCAAGCAAACTCCTGTGAGAGATCTTTCTCTATGAGGTGCTCCCTCAAAAAGACTTAGGACAGCTCAAATACAACTGAATTAGGCTCTAAAATCCTGTATAATTTTAAGTTCTCCACTCTGCCTCAACATTAGTGAAGCAGGCAGCATCACAGACTTCCTTCCCTGTGTATTTTAATACTTATTTCTATTAGCTGCTTTGAACTCCTTTATGTAGCAGAATATTTGATGACTGCTTTGTGTGTTGTTGACTAGCTTGCCAGCATTGATGATCTCTTCATTGCTCCTCCATTTACTTTGCCTGTCAATTAGATTGCTATTGTTCTGTAAGTTACAATAATTGTCAGGTTTTGCAGACAGCTGACAGTCACTACACTGAAAGATGGGGGAGCATGAATAAATTTAAATACATATGCATATTGAAAATGAGCACCTAATAATATTAAATATAAACACCTTTAAAATAACTTCTAAAGCAAATGAAATTCAAGGAGAATAATCTCAAGTAACCCACTGACTGCAATCAGAATAAGTCAAGAGAAGTACCCAGCAGCCAGGGACGCAGAAAAATTTTGGGGCATTTGGCTTCTTATCTAGTCTATCATACACATTTTGTGTGGGCTGTGCTAGGCATTTCTACTGTTATTTTCCAAAGTGTGTAAGCAAGGTTGAGCACTTATGTTGATTTCGGTGTCTTAGCTCCTCCCTATGAAATGGGAGTGTTACTGCAATGCTGTTTTCTGTGAAGTACAGTTTCTGCTTTGCAATGTCATCCATGGAAAAGTGCCTCGCTGTGCTGGACGTTATTCGAACAGCCAACAGAAACAGTCTAAAGAGTTTATGGTCTGAGCTGGATATATGCATAGAGGTTATGAAATGCTTAGATAATGTAACAAGAACTGTACAGTGTCTTAATTGCATATACCATACGTTTATCAGGGCATTTCAGTGTTGCTTGGCCTACCATTCTTACTCTAAGGTCATCTAATCTGAACTACTAGTGAGAATAAATATGAAACCCTGATGTTCCTACCAGGTCTACTTTGCCCTTCTGTAAAACTCCCACTGAACTGAACTGTTTTATATCTCTCAGCAAATAATGGGAAACCAACCAAGAGCAATTAAACTACAGTACTGGATGACATTCAATCCAGAGGTTGTTAGAACTCTAATACCAAGTTGTTAAGTCTTCGAGTGGGCATGATGCCTATCATGGTTTACAGATCAGAACTGCAGAAGGCACAAACCTGCTTTACAGATGCATAGCAGAACGGTCTGGTTTTACACAGAGCTTGCTGTGATTACAAGAACTAGATTTAGAGGCAATGAAAATATACAGAACTTCCATCAACTTGAGAAGAAGATAAAAGATGTTAGAGTTTGGGGAAGAATAAATATTTAAGGATTGGAAATTGAGAGGTAAGAAAAAAAGACCAAAAAAATCAAATTTAGAGGGTAGGGGGTAGATTGCTCTATGTCTTTTAAACCAGGAAATACCTTTTATCTGTATTGAGGATTTATCTTGGACAGATTTGGCCCATAAAGGGCCATGGTCTTGTATTAATCTTTGCAGGTTTTATGGCAAAATTGGTGTAAGGGGTGGGAAGCACGCTTAAAATCTTATTCAGTGGTAGCATTCCTTCCTGTACTTACTTGCATTGAGCTGACCTAAGAGACAAAAAGGGAATTTAAAGAAATAAGTCTGAAAGTAAATCCTCCAGGGCAGATTTTGAACGTGAACATTTCTCTGCCTCCTTGGGTACTCCTGCCCCTACAGGCTCAAGGGACCTCCATCATCTGTTGGGCTACAGGGATTCATAATCATGCTTCTGCAGACTAGTTAATATTTCTTGTCTTTATAAACATGGTTCTGGGGATTAGTTAATACTTCATGTCTGTGCATTTTGAAAGCTGCATGCATTTGACCTCGCCCTGCTTGGAGCTGGAGTTTTGAAAAACAGGACTGGGATCCCAAAGGTTTCACAGAACAGAAGCCAAGGTCTACATTTCCTGGTTTAATTTAACTGCTGGTTTAAACTGTTATATGCTCGCACATTAACATGACAAGTTCCTGAAAGTCATTACAAATAAAAAATAATGAAGGTGCTTGACATTTTCCTGGATCATTTCTTTATACTGACACATACTGGCACAGCATAACAAACTATAAGAAGACTGTAAAACTGGGCAATTTGTGTACCTCGTTCTCTCCCCTACAAACTGTACCTGTTTCCCAGAAATGATAAATGGAAAATCTTATCTATCAAAGAATAAAATGAAATTAAATGGAGCTTGTGAGTACTAAGTCAGAAAAAATTGGACTAAAGATAAGTAAGAGAAAAATAACTGGTTGTACAAACAGAAACAAAATAGCATTTTCTGAAGATCTAGAGAACAGCTAGTGTAAACAAAATAGCCACAACAATGCACTGCACTGCACTGTCAGTACTTATTTACATGAAATCCCCTAATAATACCAAAGCTCTCTAGATGGCAATGTCAACATATGTTTCAGAATACCATGCAGGTGCCTGCCTCTATCCATTTTTTATCAGTTCAGCCTGAGGAAATTGCCTTTCCTAAATTTTAAATTGCTAAAGTGAGGTTGATCTCACAAACAGAAGGTAAAATAAACCCACATGCTGATTCAGCAAAACACTTAAGTCTGCGCTTCTGTTTAATCATGTGTATATTGCCATATTGATTCCACTTACACCCAGACCTGAGCTTCAGTACCTGTTTAAAAGAGCAAACTCCTGCACAAGAACCAAAAAAGGTGGGACAGAGGGAAAGAATGAAGTGTCCATTAGTCAAGAGTGGGTTTTTTTGTTTGCTTGCTTTATTTGGTTTTATAATGATTCCATGGTTCCAATGTTAGTTAAAGCAAAGATGTGGAAATCTAATGTAGTCTTTTGTAAACAGAAACTACAACGATTCTCTTTTTGCTTGAATTGTGTTCATCATAGGTTGACACAGTAATTTGTACTGTCTTCATTTCCTCGCTCTCATTTTTCTTAACATACCAAAGAGAAGCTTTTATACTTTACAAATTTAACCCAGAGGATTTTCCCTGGGATTACATATTAATGCCCAGGAGCTTGCCTGGCTTTTCACTGTTGCAAACCTGTCTCTATTATCCATACAGAGTGTACTGTATGAGAATCAATACTCTTTAACTCAGAAGCCAATTATCCAATCTTTTTGATGAATTAGTTTGAAGTGTGGTCTACATTCTTTGGCTTTTATTTTAAGTTTTGTTTCTGACATTTTGTGGGGGTTGTCTTGATTCTTTTTTCATTTTTCTCAATGCAACTTCTGCTTTATTCTCCACAGGGAAATTAGTTTTCTACTCAATCTTTCATGCAGACAAAGAATAACTGTAATATTTATTTGCAGAATGACTAGAGGGTTTTTGTGAAACCATCTCTTACTGTATCTGTGATTCAGTGGCAGAACTTCAGTCTGTTATGTCAGTAGAATGGGAGAAAAAAAATCACTTTCAGAGGTGTGGAGTTAGAAGAGGTATCAATCAATATAAAATGTCTTCATGTCTCCTTTTATTCCTTCTGTAAAGTTAACTTCCAATAAAGTCTTTTGGTTCATTTAATACTTCAAACTCCAAACTGGGTATGTTGCATTACTTTAAGTCAGTTTAAAATATTGCCTGAGACTACATGTTTACTAGAGCTGGCAAGAAAACACATCTGGTTAAAATGCTATTTATGTTTCAAATATTCATCATAAGCTTTAACTGAAGTATTTTGTTTTTTTAATTGCACTTATATATTAGAGTGGAGGAAATTTATATTGAACTACATCATTACTTTGCAATTACAGGACTATATACACACAATAAAATATTTAGTTCATAAACATTTGTATTGAATATTTGATGAATTTTTTTCTGGTCAAAGAAGGAATTATAATCTCTGAACATTGTTATTACTAATACAACCTCAGTGAAAACAGAGAATTATTTCTTTACAGGAAATTGTATTAAAATATCAGCAATGCATAAATCTTAGTATGCTGGAATAATAAGTTCACAGTCATCTTTCAGTTTCCTCTTTTTTCTTCTCCAGAGAGAAATGTCCTTAACATTTGTATAATGCCAGACAAAATTGATTCTTAGAGAATATCTGCATGGATGTGGTGAGGCCAGACTTTGGTGGTTTTCCAGTGAAGATGTTACAATGTGAAGATGACAGCCAGTTACAGCCAATGATCAGAAAAAAAGAGATTTAGGTTGTAAATGATCTTTAAGATCATCGAGTCCAACCATCAACCTGACACTGCCAAGTCCACCACTAAACCATGTTCTTAAGCACCATGTCTACACATCTTTTAAATACCTCCAGGGATGGTGACTCAGCCACTTCCCTGGGCAGCCTGTTCCAATGCTTGACAACCCTTTTGGTGAAGAAATTTTTCCTAATATCCAATCTAAACCTCCTCTGGCGCAACTTGAGGTCATTTCCTCTTGTCCTATCACTTGTTACTTGGGAAAAGAGACTGACCCCCACCTCGCTACAATCTCCTTTCAGGTAATTGTAGAGCGATAAGGCCTCCCCTCAGCCTCCTTTTCTTCAGGCTAAACAACCCCAGTTCCCTTAGCCGCTCCTCATAAGACTTGTGCTCTAGACCCCTCACAGCTTCGTTGCCCTTCTCTAGACATGCTCCAGCACCTCACTATCTTCTTGTAGTGAGGGGCCCAAAACTGAACACAGTATTCAAGGTGGGGCCTCACCAGTGCTGAGTACAAGGGGACAATTGCTTCCCTAGTCCTGCTTGCCGCGCTATTTCTGATAGAGGGCAGAATGCTACTGGCTGCCTTGGCCACCTGGGCACACTGCTGGCTTGTATTCAGCCAGCTATCGACCAACACCCCCAGGTGCTTTTCTGCCAGGCAGCTTTCCAGCCACTCTTCCCCAAGCCTGTAACACTACATGGGGTTGTTGTGACCCAAGTGCAGGACCTGGCATTTAGCCTTGTTAACCAAAGAAGATAGGATAGTCATTTTGATTTGGACAAGTCTAATTCTTCTGATGAAATTGAGAAAAAACCCCAACCTCTCAAACTTCTCTTTCCAGAAACTAATGCTAAGACTCATATTCTGCATTACCCTTTTATGCACTATTTTCACTCTGAAAGTAATAAAGAGGGCAAACAACTGTACTCACAAGAGCTCACAGGAACTTGATGATCATTTGTGTCCTTGACTAAAGTGTGGGACCGAAGATATTACAGACAGGAAAAATAATACGAACTAAAGGGTAACAAGCAGGTGAAACTGGACTAAGCTGCTGGACAAGCCCCATATGGTGTTGGATGTGAGTCAATAATGACCCCAGGGTCCAGAATGGCAAATCCCATGTACCGTGAAGTCTCTCCCAGCGCTAAGATTTTAGACATTTATGCCTGACAAGTGTCATGCAGTCCATTACTTTTTTTTTTTAATCACAGAATTACCCAAATACTGTGTCAAGATGTAAGCTTTTCAAAGATTTCAACAGTCTTACACACAAATGTAATTTTTTTGTAATTTATTTTTTGGTGATGGTGACATTTTCAATTATACTTGTGGTTTTGAACTATTATCCTCGATAATACCCAAAGTGTTTGGCGTCTTTAGCATTTAAATTTTGTGGGCTTTTTTTTGTTCCTCTGAAAGTTGAAAATGAATAATATCACTAGGTGAAAGACTGTTACCTGAAGAGTTCTTTGAAATTAAGTGTAAAGGAGATAAGGTTACCATGTTAATGTTACTAAATCCTTTTCTTTTGATACTACTGATCAATATGAGCTGCTCTCAGCATGCTTCAGCATTTGCATCTTCAAGTCCTGTCAAGAGCATAAAGGACTAGCTGATTGCATCTAGAAATCAAAATCTGTGTGTGCTCTGAATCCATCAATTCACACCTGCTTACTCTTCATGACCAAGCAATTTTAGTTTTTAATCAGAGGATGCACTTGTCAAGAGTTATCTCAAAGAAATAGACTTATTCTGCAGCAAATTTCTCCCATTATCCCCTTATTTCTATTGCTAGGGTTAACAAGCTCATCATCCTAAATAATAGCCTGGGAAGATGTAGATAAATCAAAAGAATGGGAAAATACACACATCCACGCACACAAATGCAGAAGTCTCATTTCAGTTTTCTGCTTTCTACAAAATGGTTTCCATAGTTCCACCAAATGTTGATCCTTATAAGTAATTTAGTCTTGTTTCCATATCAGTCACATGTAATGCCCTCAGGGAGGTGAGAAGTTTCCCACTGCAACATAGACGCATTGCAGAAAGGGCAACCGGCACAGGGAAGTGAAGCAGCTCCTCTGAAGACACACAGATGGGGATTGCCTGAGCCAAGATCACTGTCCACTTACCAGTTGCTGAAGGTATTGCCTTTTTTGTAAGTCTTTTGCATGTGTAACACTTCACACTGCAGCTCAACCAGAGGCTTGATTTTGTGTTCATCAAATCATGTATGATTTTACACTCAAATTTTTCCAGGTGTTAGCCATACTAATGAGGAGCTGTACACTACAGGTAATTAGAGGTTTGGGTTTGTCACATCAGTCAATGCTAAAGCCACCTTAAAATCCTTACCCCACCTCCTAGCCTTTTCTACTCACAGGCTAAATCCATGCCTGCTAAATGAGCAATGAATTTAAAAGGACATTACAAAGTGTAAGCTGTCGCTTTTACAACAGAGTCCAAGAAAAAGTATTTTCATGTATTTATAGTGACATAGGAAGAGGTTAATACAATGAAATGTTCACATGCAAAATACATCGCACATGTTAAGGACAAATGAAGGATACTGATGAATAAGCATACAGTAGTTTACATCCTTCTATAAATTCCACCTGCTAATCAGAAGTCTTTAAAACCAGGATTTATTCAGTGTTCTGTCATTATCCTGGGACACAGACAAAAGTTGCTAGGGATGAGAGTTTAATGTGTGTACCAACATACGCTGGGGAAAGGAACTGGGAAAAAGGAAAAGGGAAAAGAATCAGGGATACCCTAAATATGATCCTAAAGACTAAGAAATCCTAACCCAAACTATGAAAACCTGTAACAGTACAGAAGACAGAAAAATCATAGTTCTGTGTTGTCTGGAAGGGTTCCACATCATGCAATCATCTGATGATTAATGTATTCACCTGATGATTAATGTAATAATTACATTGTGAAATAATAGATGGCTCATTACATAGCCTGTCAAATAAGGAAAACAAACATTGAAAAAAGTGTACCTTAAACTGCAGAGATATATTCATTTGATTAAATGAGTCAGGTAACAAATAATTAGAGTTATACCAGCAAAAAAAAAAAAATAATCCCCAGAATGACTCAGGATTTAAAGCAACTTCTATATGCTGTGCCTGGGAAAAGATTTTCTCAGGGACAGTCTGTTCTGAATTTTTCTCATGCAGTTTCCTGTGAAACTGATAGAATGACATTTCTCAAAGTTACAAGACAAAACGAGTGAGTGGCCTGGTTCAGCTTGCAATGCAGTTTGCAATGCTTCATCAAGGCTTCAGTTTATAAAGGTCCCCAAGCAAGACACTAACACTGAGCTCGGGAGCGTGGCTAAGCTGTGTTACTCACGAGCTTGAACTCAGGCATCAAGGATCTTTGGTGCCGAGTGATTATTAGTTCCCTTTCTGAGCAACTAATGAGCTGGGACACAATAATAAGATTCTAGTAATAGTCTAGCAGTGTGTGACAGTGAGTTTCCCCCAAAAGCTTTGCAGATAAGTATTTGTATTTCCCTGTGAGCTTGCCTCTGAGTAATCTCCCTTCTCTAATCATCATTTGTCTGTTTTGGGAGAGGACAGATACATTTATCAATAGCTTGCAATTATGAATCTTATTCAAAGCCTGTAATAATCAACAGCCATCTTTCTATAGATCTGGGTGAACATTAGGTCCAATGTTTGGCTGTGCAATATATCTATCTATATCTATATCTATATCTATATCTATATCTATATCTATATCTATATCTATCTATCTATATCTATATCATCTATATCATCTATATCTATATATCTATATCTATATCTATATCTATATCTATATCTATATCTATATCTATATTTATATCTAATCTATATATATCTATATCTATATCTATATCTATATCTATATCTATATCTATATCTATATCTATATCTATATCTATATCTATATCTATATCTATATCTATATCTATATCTATATCTATATCTATATCTATATCTATTTATATCTACATCTGTATCTATATCTATATCTATATTAAGGGTATTTTGGAGGAGGAGTGAGGAGCTTACCAAGATTCACAGAGAAGTGATTGTTAATTGAAGTTTCTCTACGTATCTTACACAATTTGATTTTGTTTAGCCAGTGGGACATTCAAAATCAAATGAATACGTAAATAAATGAAAGCAACTCCAATAATCTGTTCAGCAGCAGTAGGAATACACTTAATTTTATGGTTCTTACTCATGATGTTTTCTTGCTCTTGGAATTTAGATTTATGTTCTTTATTTCAGTACAGACATGAAAGGTGGTGTGTACCATGCTTCCACACAAAGGAAAAAAAGAAGAGAAAAGAATGGAGGAACTCTCTAAATCATTTCAAAAGAACTGACTGAAATGGCTTTCTTGGTGAAGCCCAGACTTCAAAAATAATTATGAGAAGGTGGAAGGGGAATAATAGATTTTTTTTCTTTCATCTTAAGATTGATTTTTTTTTTCAAAGGCGACAGATAAATTTAGTCTATTTTTAGAAGCATTTTTCTAGCTGGTTTTAAAGCCTTTGTTCTGTCAAATCTGATTTAATCAGAAGGTTTCTTGGTTTTGGTGGGGTTTTTTGTTTCCCTTTGGATGTTGATGAGTAAGGCCAAAAGGCAAGTATGATATTAAGGACTTCTGACAGATAGCATTAATGGGGAGCTTTCTGTTTCCTTTCTCTGGGAAATGACTGCCCATTTTGAATTGCAGCTAATGCTGGAGGAAGAACAGATTAACCATGCTACACTAGGATACTGTCCCATCTTCAGTAGACTTGACCATGTGCTATTGGGGGATTAAGAGGGACTACAGAAAGAAACATCCAAATTCTCTATCTGGCAGAAATAGCAGCAAGCAAAGCAAAGACACAATGGAAAAATAAGGTTGTAAAAATGACTAGCTAAGATGACCCGTCTTCCCAATAACCCAAAGGATGTGCGATGATGTTGGGGAGATCTCTAGTAAAGCCACACACCCTTTGGAAACACCAAGGCCTGGACTGATCCCATCTAACTTTAGATACCCAACTGAGACACCTGTGTCAAGCAGACTCTGGTCCTTCTGTAACTGGTCCATCATCAATGGAGACAGAGAAGCAATTCTGAAGGAAAGTTGTTATCTTTGGCCTCCATCTCCATCTTTGGCCTCCGTCTCCATCCATTAACTATAGCAAATGCAAGGCAACAGGGTCCTTAAATAAGGTGCCTTGGTGAAATAACTAGTGTCTAATTAGTTGGAATCCACCTGAGTTGAGACCTCTGGATCCAAGGAGCTCTCTGCAGCATGCAATTGAATTTTTCTGCTTTTTTCCCCAGTTCTTCCCTTGATTCCTCAGTCCTTCCTCCTCTTTGCAGTTCTCCACCTTCCCTTGTTCCTTTTTTCTCTACCTTTTCCTTTAACCTCTTCCTGTTTCTCACCATCTACTTGTCCACACACAGTAAAAAAACCCCTCACTCTAAAAAATGCCAGGCAGGTATGAGAGAAAATTAGCTGCTGTCACACTCTGTCTGTGTGTTATAACTCTCCCTCCATCCTGGTGGTAAGATTTCTACTTAGATTATAAGCTCCTTAGAAGAAGCACCGTCTGCTCCACGTAGTGCAATGCCAAGCACAACAGGGACCTCTAAGTCCTTAAGTACAAACATAATAAAAACAGTAATAACAGTAAAGGAGTGAGTAGGTCAGCCAGCTTCCCTTTTCCTTTTATCTTTGTGAGCTGGAAGGTTCACGCTAGTACAAATGGGAACACAGAAGAATGAGATCTTTAGTTTCACATGGCAAAATGTCTGCAAATAAACTGCAGAGCAGGTGTTCAGAGGAATTAAATGATTCAGAGTAATTTACAGTAGTAGGAGCATCAATTTGAGAATTGCTAAAGTGTAGGTACAGAAATATCATATGTTATTACATTTTCAACTAATGAATGTCAGTTGCTTTATTGGTTTTAACATCATATCAGGTGCACCAATAAATTTACAAGCACACCATTTGGATTTCTAATAAGCATGGACTAGTAACCTCAGATACCATTAATTCTGTTTTGCTTGTGAGTGCTGTGAAACCAGAGATGTATTTTAGTTGTGATTTGCTCCCATCCTAATCAGTTTCATAGCAATTTATAATACAATTTCTATGTGTCTTGAACAAAGTGTTAGTAGTTAATATTTTGTTTTAGCTTTTGTTCTACTAACAAAGTTCTCTTCACTCAGATCTAGAAGAATATTAAAGCTGATTTGCAACCTAACAACTTGCCTGTCAAAGTTAGATAATAGAAGGGACACCCCCTAAAAAAACATCTTGGCATTAAAATAATGAACTGGTTAAGCAGTCGATTAAAGGCATGATGAATGCCAAAATCAATTACAAGAGCTTGATGTAAAGCTTAAACCTTCAGCTAATGAAAAGGGAATGTTTCCTATTGCTAAAAAAGGATGAAAAAAAAAATCAGCAGCATGGCCATCCTAAAGGCATTTATTTAATGCAAAGTAAAAAATTCATGGAGTGTTTGAAAGCAGATGACAAAACATCAAACCAAGGTCACTAAGACAATTTTGATGCTTCGTGAACATGATTCTGACCCTGTCTGCTGACACTAGATGTTACATTACAATTCAGGTCTCTTTCCCATCACTGAAGCCCTTTTCAGTCATGGCATATTATTCTGCCAAATTACATAATATCATTCTGCATTGATTGAGTCTCTTGCATTGGAAATATTCCAGAGAGTACTCTGTATATAACTCTGTCCAGGAATTGCTTCAAGCAAGAGTGATTTGGAGGTGTCTTCAGAGGGAGGAATATGCTCACCTTTTGCTTTTTACAGCATCGTGTGAGTCATACTTGAGCTGGAAGGGGGAGTGGATTTGGATTGCTATTAGAGAGAAAGTTTGGGTGGGTGAGGTGAGTTCAGTGTGGGTGGTGGGTCGACACAGCAACTGATATAAAAACTTGCCAGTGACAACAAGTGGGAAGAATCTATTTTTTTTAAGCTCACTAGAGAGACTGTAACGAATTCAAAACTAGCCAGGCTGTTACTTCCCTTCCTAACATTAAGGAAGGGTGCCATCTAATGAGCACTAGCAGCAATTCCTGCCATACTGCAAGCATTTCCTGCCTTATAGGAACAAACTTTATTCACTACATGACAGCTTGTTTCTATCTGGAGGTTCAGCAGCTCAGCTACTGTTGACCTTGACCTTAAAGTAGTTAATGGTATTAGAAGCTGCCTCCTGACAGGGCACATGAGGATAAAGATGCTGCCTATGAGCTTTTAAATGTCATCCGTGTCTATTTTTTTTCCTTCTTGCACATCAGTGGGGATTGTGAGGGTGCTTTTGTTGTCTCCTTTATATCACCTATCCAGCTTCACATTCAAACACACTCACAAAAATCTTACTGCAATAAAGAAAACCACTATAACCACCCTAGGGAACATGTACAGGTACCCATTCCTTGCAATTTCCACCTAGTGTTGCACAATGTAATTATTACAACAGGTGTGTAAATCACTTTCCCAGTGAAAAAGCTTAGAGGCTTCTAAGAGTGAGGAAAGCATCAAAAACTATGGTGCCCAGTTTGAGCTCTCCACTGCTCCTGGACCAGCAGAATGTCTTGTATGAGCCATATGCTACTGCCAGGACCTTAGGAGCTCTGTGTAATGTGTCGTAGAAGAAAGATCCTCCACAGTTGACATACCTATGTCATTCACCACTCAGCATGCTCTGTCATGAGCCATGAATTTTCATATATGGGAAGTGTTCCAGCAAAGAAAAGGCAGAAATCTGATTCCCTATCTGTGGCACACAGAAGAAGAAGTGAGAAGCATAAACTGCAATAACAACAACAATAAAATAAAACATTAAAAAGAACTTTCTAAAGGTAGGGGTAGTGAAGCGTTGAAATTAATTGTCTGGGATATTGCTTAATCACTATCATTGGAGTCCATTGAAAGCATGTGGGGTAAAACATGTGATAGTGTCAGAAATTATACCTTATTCTGCCTTGGGACAGAAAGATGGACTAGATCATCTGTGGAGGTCACACACAATGATTTTGTGCATGCTTCTAGCCTTAAGTGTATAAAAAATAGAAAAGGGGAAAGTTGTAGAGATACTTTCAGATTCTTTAAAAAAAATTAAATTCCTTTCAAAATGAATATAATTTATCCCATGCACTTGTGAAAATATGGCTATTTTATTGCCAGGACTAACGCTCCTTTTTTATCTAATAGAGTAAACACTACTGACCTTCAGAATATTTCCCACTTCATAGCCATGTTCTGAAGCATTCAAGACTCTCAGATCAAAGGCACACAGCTGTGTAAACGGTTCATCACGGGTAGTGTAGTTTCAAGCTGCCACATTTAGGCAGCAACTTGCAGTTACAAGTAAAGTCATTCCATCTCCTCTTGCCTAAATCTGTCTATATTAAATTCTCCGCAAGATCAATTGTTAATTTAGGAAATCATTTTAATTTCAGTAGTGCTGTTATCAAGTGATCTATAAAGGTATGAGTTAATATTCCCAGGTGCTGCCACCACCTTTCTTTTATTTTTTTCTGAAAATAAAACTGAAATTACTGCCATCCTTTTTCCCTCTTTGGGGACTGTGATACCAATGTATGTGACTAGCACCAGCTCACACAAGGAACTCCCTTTGGAAATAGAAGTAGCTTTTACTCCAGCACATACCACAGGCAGAGTCTTGAGCTTTGTTTTAAATGAGACATTCTTCAGACTTTTCACTCAGCAGGGACCAGGGCAGTCCCTAGACTGAGAGATTTGTTTTTGTTGCTTCATGGTGTCCTCAGAAAGTGGTCTCAGGCCCTTTCTAGTCAGCCTTTGCTATCCATGGGTGCCTGCCTCAGGCAGTGAGCTTTAAATAGCTTCCTAATCTTCACCACCCCATTCCAACACACATTTTTCCCAAGCTGCATCTTCATTGTAGTTAAGGGTGATCAAAGTGATCAAGCTCCAGCAGAAACACTGCTAGAATCTAGAAGAACACCATGGGGACATAGCAGCAGTCTGCAGCATATACAGGAATGATAAAGCTGACAAACTCCTACACATACTGCACTAAAATTTTGGTTGTCTGTACAGCATAAAGTTTAAGGATAGAATAGAATCATAGAATCATAGAGTAGTTTGGGTTAGAAGGGACCTTTAAAGGTCATCTAGTCCAACCTCCCTGCCATGAGCAGGGACATCTTCAACTAGATCAGGTTGCTCAGAGCCCCGTCCAACCTGACCTGGAATGTTTCCAGGGATGGGGCATCTACCACCTCTCTGGGCAACCTTGTCCAGTGTTTCACCACCTTCATTGTAAAAAATTTCTTCCTTATATCTGGTCTGAATCTACCCTCTTTTAGTTTAAAACAATTACCCCTTGTTCTATTGGAACAAACCTCACTAAAATGTTTGTCCCCATCTTTCTTGTAAGCCCCCTTTAAGTACTGAAAGGCCGCAATGATATCTCCCCGGAGCCTTCTCTTCTCCAGGCTGAATAACCCCAACACTGTTCCCTCTGAATGTTCCCTAAAGACAATGGCCCTGAAAATGTCAACTTCCCAACTAACACAGAACAGAGACCCAGGAGGCCAGACCTTCCACCTCTATTAATCGAGGTGGCGTATGTGGTATCTTTGTCCTTTCAGTTATTATAACTCAGGTCTTAAATTAAGTATTCCTGTGGAGAAGATAATGGAATAATCAGAACAAAAAGTAGGTAAAGATAACAGATAGTGAGAGAGAAAGACAAATGACATGTCAGTTAAGGATATTGAAAGTTCCGACTGATGGAGCATCAAGTAGGACTTTCTATCTGCCTAAAGCTACATGGCAAAATGTGGCAGTCAGAAGAAATAAAATTCTTTAGAATCCCCTAATGAAATGGGATTCAGTGGAAACTAATGGTCTTGGCAAAATGTGATGAGTCTTCCCATACATAGGCTTTGACGCTAGCTATGACTGCCGCATGCGTTGATATGGAGCAGGAATAACAAAAGAGAGACAGACAACGTGTGGGCATTGAGTACTGTATCTTCTGAAATCTGTGATAGTGGTGAACATAGAGGGAAACTAAAAGACATTATTTTGTACCTGTGCTGTGAGCCCACATTTACTTTACAAATGACCTTGATCTGAAAAGAGCAAGGAGAAACAAAATATCTGCTATAAGAGATGAGTCAGTGAGCTTTGGAACCTTAAGCAATATGTCCCCCAGGGATGGCAAAGCAAATATTTTACCACAGTTCTGTAAACTGTTAGCATAATGGAGTTATGGAAGCAAGAGCACTTCAAAATAATAGCAAAATGACTGCAGCATTACCCAGGGACATTGCTCAACTGAAGACTATGTCAGTGGCATGACATCTAATGCTGGATTTTGAAGTTCAGAGAGCTTAAGTAAAATCCAAACCTAGCAAATGCATATTCCAAGCCCACTGTTGTCTGTCTCTGTCCACCCAGAATATCGTATTTGCCAGTTTGCTGCACAGACTGACAGCAGTGTTTTTTAGAAGTGGAGCTGAACTTCATCCCAGTTGGCCCTGCCAAGTTACAAGCTTCTGCTTCTTCTGCAAAAGGAAGGTATTTGGGGTAAGTCCATAAAGGTTAGAAGCGCCTGAGAGTAGCACACCCTTGCAGCATCAGCTTCTGCAAGAGATATGGCAGGAGCAAAAGGGAGTTGTGCTGCTGTAGGACTAGTAAAAATGTCAACAGTCCTTTAATATATTAACTTAACAATTACATCACTCACTTGTAAACCAGTCCATGAATCAAGGTCCGGCCCCCAGAAGGGGTCAAGATCCGGCATCCTCCCCATCCTGAGTTCCATAATGATGGGTAATTTCTCTTTCTGAATCACCATCTCTTTGTTGTTAGGCGGCTCCCAAAATGGCAGCAGCCCCAGTTCCAGCCTTGCTGGAAGTCATGACATCCCCCGAGAAATCTGGAGGACACTGGACTTCATAGAGGGCAATGGACCACAAACTATGCTTCTTAGAAGAATACTTAAGGCTGCTCTGGAGAAGAGTTGTGGAGCCAGCACCACAAGTAATGGCAAAGAGGAGTCCTGGCCACTGTTCTGAAAAGAACTTACCTTAGATCACCCTACTGTAATTATATAGTGAGAGTGAAATGCTACAGATCCAAAGGAAACAGTGCATTTTGAAGTCTGGAGACACATCCAGCCCTCACTAGGTTATGCTGTAATTTTACAAGCAAGTCAGAAGCTAAAACTTAGGTTCTAGGACAGAACATGCAGTGTAAACGTAGCACTTGTTATCATTTTCCACGGAAAAACAGCAAGTTGGGCTGGTTGCCACATCTTGCCTTCTCATCCTTCTTTGAGCCTTAAGTGCCTTCCTGACAGAAGCAGAGAGGCATCTTTTCCCATGAAGCTCCGGAAATGGCTTCCAAACATGTGATAGGGGAAGGATTCACTCATCTATGGGTGGTCTTTCTCACCTATAGATGTCATGGAGAGAAGCAGAGGGGAGAGGAGAATTTTAACCTAGCCTATCAATGCAAAATTGGGACTTAGGAGTCCTACACTGTGTTAGAGAAACCCTCTTTCAGAGACTACCAACATAGCTCTCTAATATCCCTTGATGGTTTTCCTGCTGGAGGCATGCTAACAAACACTTCAGAAATATTTTTTGACAGTCCAAATGATGCAACTTCTCATAGATCCACTCTTTGCAGCTTGCTGCACAAGTATGAGGAAACTGCTTTCAGCAAGTTCACAACCGGCTTCAGTCCACCCCATTTATTAAGACAGTGAATGGGCTCGATAAGCTGATCATTGTACTGAAGAAGGGTAGGTGGTGTTCAAAGCATGAGAACTCCCTTTGTTGTCAGGAAGACAATGCTTTTATCTTCGAACTGGATCATGGTGCTGCACAGAAGAATGTGTTGTATCTACATGAAAAGTATCTAATTCTATCCAATTTCATTCCATGTTTTAAATTTGCTTCTGCTCATTGCTGTTCTGAGTGGGAAGAAACGACACTTTTTTTTTAACATTAACACAAAACAAAATTATTAAATATATATGCATAATACATATCATATATGTGCACATATATATCTCTATATGAAAATATATGTGCTTCTCTGTTAGGATAAATGAATATAAAATAACTTTATATATAATAACATTCTGAAATGAGTCAGTGTAAAATAAAACATTGAAATGTTTATTTCCTGCATAGTCAAAATGTTCCATTTCAATTACATTAAAATTTAAGCATCTAGGCACTTTTTTGGAATGAGATGTGAGACTATAATCAACTCATTTTCATACCAAAGAATATTCCACAGAAGTTTTGTTTAGTAGTAATTTTAAATTCTGATTTTATTTGACGAATATGAATTTCCCTGGAACTATACATTTGCTGAATGTAACATTCAGGGGAATGCTCTCTCTGCCGCCTGCCATGACATCTGAATCCTGGGTAGTAATTCCTACTTTAAGTGAGATCCGAGCAGCTTCAGAAACCTGTCACACTGTCTTCTATTCTGTCATCAGTTAAAATATAATCAGGTCCCTCTCCAGTCCGGTGGAAGATACCTATTAACACAGCTCAAACTAATCAGCTGGACTTGGTGTTCAAATATGAAAAGATCCTCCAAATAAGTTACTGTTTTTGGAAAATTTACTCTGAAAACTGAGCTTACTCTGAGACTCAGAAAGGCTGAAAATCAGTGCAGCAGTGCCAAGCCTTTCTATACTATTATAGGAATGGTTAAAGGGCTCTAAAGCGTGCAAAAAATGTCCTCTGGCAGTCTTGTGCAAGACTCACTTTTTCCCCTCTAACATAAAAGCTCCAGGCTTGTCATGATGCAATGGGTTGGTGTCTCCTTGGCCATCAGTACACCTAGCCTTTAGTCGGGCTAGGGATGACTGAAGATTATTGAAGCAGGGGCTCACATGAGTCTGGAGAAGGGATGGGTGTTTCTAGCACAAGGAACATACTTTCTGTAAAAAGCTTTGCTAGTATGGCTTTGCTCCAGAGTATTTTGTGAGATGTCCTACATGACAGATCTGAGGCATGACACAAGAGCATGGGGATGCAGAGGGCTTTCTTGGGTGGATAGGCCCAGGAGCTCCAGCCAGAATTATTGGTGTGGGGGCAACCAGACAATCCAAGAGGCTGGCGGGCTGTGTGAGAGCCAGCCAATGTAATGCTCCAGATAGAACGGCGGTGTTGTGGGCTTACAAAAAGCTTCATGAGCTGAATAAGGTGGTGGACACATAGGAGATATGGTCTTTAGAATGCCCCAGAGATGTTGCAACTGCACAGTGTCAATGTGGCTTTTGGACAGACTCCATAATGAGCTGGAAAAATATATGTATAAAAATATGCATATGTACAGGGATGACAGGGATGATTTGGGACATAGCTGCTGAATGCTTTTTAATCACTCTCTGAATATGGTTTTTTTTCTCTCCTGCACACCTCTTTCTGACATTTACTTAAAAAATTTACTATGCCAAAGACAAAGTTGTGATATTAAATCCTCAGAACATGACCATGCGGGTTTGCCAAGCAAACGAGCACAAAGTACTAATACAGTTTGTTCTTCTCTACTGTTTCTATTTCTGTCATCATCTTTAGTTGCACTGTTACATCTTCAACAGACCAAGCAGTACTCAGCCAAAAAAAACCCCAGGAAACCAGTAAGGGTATCCTATCTAATCCTGTCTGTATTTTATATTTTTCTCCAAAATGTCAGAGGAGTAAATGCTCTCATTTAATTAAAATACCCTTTTTCATAAAGTGTTAACGCTGATCAAACAAGCTTTACAACATATTAATTCTACAAGTCAGGCAGCAATGAATGAGCAGTCACTTCTTTTCACTTTAAATTTTATTCCTCCTTTCTTCCTGTGTTAGTCAAAGTAGTTTACTGGAAGAAAGCAAGTCCTTTGGGGCACATCAAAGGCTGGAGGCCTTGAACATTGTCTATGTGAAGGCTTCTACAGTTCTGATACCTGGGTGAGATACCATCACAACACATACTGTCTTTATTGATATATCCAGGTCTAGAGTGATGTAAAGCTTCACTTACTTCAGGGTAAATCTACTTTCTGGTGCAATCTGGGCAGAAAAGAGGATCTCTCAAGGAGAGAAGAATAACACAGAGTGGTTCCAACTGAAGAGGACACGATGTGCCAGTGGCGCACACCCTGCTGAGTGTTACACAGCATAGGCTGTGGGTATCAGGAAGACTGAGGTGGTACCTAAGATGAGAAAAGTCAAATATTTCATTTTTGTTATGTGAGGCAGGAAACATCTTCAACTTGCTCTCCCAGATGTGTCTTTTAGAGCTTAAATTCTAGCAAACATCTTCAACTTGCTCTCCCAGATGTGTCTTTTAGAGCTTAAATTCTAGCAATCTGAGCTAAAGCTTCTGCTGTTGACAGTTAGTCTGACAATATGGGTTTCTCCTGCTGCTGCGTATTGCTGGGTTACTTCTTCACCCAGGTTAGTGAGTATGTTAATAATGATATGCTTGGAAAGTTTTTACCCCCCAAACCATCTCTTGAAATTCCCTGGGAAAATGTTTTCAGGCTTCCATGATACTCACTTTATCTTGATTGGCAGAAAGAGTGAGATATGTCTCATAACAACATTTTCTCTAGATCTGCTGCTTCTTCAAAAGCAATGTGCTCACAGGATGTCACTTGGACACGCAATAAACACAACCTACAAGAAATCTGAGATTTTATTCTAGCAGTGCAAAAGGTCTACATTTAGTGTAACAGAACTGGAAGAAGTGTATGAGAAATAAGAAAGCACAGATTCAGAGTGTGCGTAGTTGGGGTTTTTTTCCCAGCAGTTACCGAGTGCACTTTATGAGGCCTATCAGAGACCCAAGGCATGGCTGACAAATATTCTTCTGTTCAAAGAGTGTCTTTTAGATTTCTACTAAAGGCTCTTTTCCTCTCAACCTGTCCAAGTGCTATTGATGGCAAATGACATTGCAAAGGATCTATTAAAAATAGTTTTTATTAATATACCTTTATTAATTTAGAAAAGTTCTTTGCACAGTACCCTTGTTTGCAGCTATTTGGCATGAAAATTAAGTGTTCTTCACTTTATTTGATAATGAATCATTTTCTGAGATGAGATCAACTGCGTATTACTCCTCATTTTCTTCCTGCTCCCATCCCCCATTTACTTTCTTTCAGGAAAGCTAAAATATTGCATTTGATACAAAGGTACATTTTAATGTTTACAAAATAATTGTTATAAAATTTTAATGACCTTATGTGGTTAGTTTGCATTTCATAAAGACCAGATGGAATAGTCCCACCAACACTGGAACATAGTCCTTGGGTGGCAACCAGGGGAAGACCTACTTGTATTAAACAGTACCAATTAATAGCATCATTGTTATTTTTTTTAAAATGGTCATAAAATGAAGCTAGTGTTCTGTGGTCTGTCTGTGTTCAGGAAAATTATATAGTAGGCATATCTTTGAATTGTGATAGGATAGGATAAAAAAAAGAATAAAAAGGATTGCCGTGGTTATTTTCTGATTGAAGTTGTGAAACCACGATCAGCAAAGCTGAGCAGATATTTACAGGGCCACAAACCTTCAAATCATGGATGACTGATGACAGAGGAAGTTAATAAATGACAGTAGAATTTAACTGGTGCTCCTGGTTTCAGGAGCTGCTATGTCACAGTTATTAGTGACTTGAGGAGAGTGCATAATCCTGTCCTTGCAATATGCTCTGCTATTTCAGAACTAACTAGGAGAAATTTTAGCAGACTCAGAATCACTTTGGGTTTTTTGGGTTTTTTTGAGTTTCAGAGCAGGAGGGGTGGCCTTGTAGGTAGTGGTATTAGATGAGATAAATGGAAGTTCCCATTAAGTTTAACAGATTTCTGACACAGTGAGAAAATAGGGGTTTGTGGAAAAGCACAGGCATTAAAGATGGAGATATGTGTTCAATTTTATGGTCTATGCTGCCCTGAATATATGTTTTACACACTCTGAGTTTTGCTGTTCTTTCAGGCTAAAGGGCCGTATTTCCTCAGATATGTAATTTTGTCAAGTTTTCAGTATTGATTTATTAGACCAACTAATTCAATTATATTTTAATTTTTTGTTGGTGTGTTTCTCAGATTATAAAATTAGATCATCCCATCTGATATTTAAATAATACAAACTACAGTACTTTATTCTCTGTCTTCCTTCAACAAGCCTGCATCATGTGATTTACTTGGAGCCATAAGCTTCAGTTAAAGATTTCAAGTGACAGGGAATTTCACACAGTCCTTACTAAAATGTTCCCATGGTTAAATGAAATAACTGTAAGAAATATTGAGACTTATTTATAGGTCTGAATATTCCTAGATTTAGTTTCCAGCCATTAAATCTTAATATGTCTTTGTCTGCTAGAGAGAAAGATCTGTCAGGATGAACAACCTGATGCTTTTTAAGTCCGATTTTGAATGGAGTTTGCTGATGTTAAATCAGATCGGCAGCATGTCTAGTCCACTAAATACAGCATGTAAAATTAGTGGATGTTATTTGATGAAAACACTTTAGATAGACTGTGCTGTTGAAATGCAAAGTATTTCTTGGCTTATATTTTTAAATTGCACTACATGAATTATTCAATGTTAATAAAATTGCTTGTTGAAGCACTGTAGGAGCTAGCAGCCTGGGTTGTGTGACCCTGTTTGAGGACAACTTCTAGCTTGAATAACAGGTTGAGGAGTCCAGAAAAAAAAAATACTCTGATCTTACATCCACATCAAAAACCTTTTGCTCTAGTTCTCTGAGGTTGCCTGGGAACAGTAAAATATCTAAGTCCATCAGCTGCAAACCCCAAAAACTTAACAGCAAGGAAACATTAACACCCTAACAAAGTATGCACCTCTTGCACCATAAGCAAAGCTCAAAAATGCGTATTTCATTAGATAACCTCACCAATATTTTCATACCTTTTGACGGTGGAGGAGTAATATATCTTGATTTGAATAGCTAAATACTATAATTTAAGGAACATACTTTACAGATGTGGAGTTTAAAATTGAAGCATGAAACTATTTGGTTTGTAATGATACTATTTGCCACAAAATTTATTTTCTTACTGTTAAGATTCTTTTCTCATAAACTTAGTGTACTAATTGGTAGGAGCTGCAATTAGCTTAGCAGACAGAAAGCAAAGACTTTTCCAAGACATGGAGAGAAATTCTCAGAATTTTCTCTGTTTTTGTCTTTTGCCTCTAAGCTCTTATATACTTTGATTAGAATTAGGTGTTAATCTCAGAAAAGTTATCAAAAAGCCATTAACATTTTTCCAGAGGATGGACATAGCAGAAGGCCTATCGTACACATAAAAAGACTTTGAAAACAGCAGCAGTTTAAGAAAAAAACACAAACAAATACTTACCACCCCAAAACCTAAGGTAGAAGGTCTATTTTAATATTAGGCAGTTACCAGAAACAATTACATTACAGCCCAGTTGTCACAGCATTCCTTCATAGCTGGTGGACAGACACAGAGCAATTCAGTCCACTTAAGATGTGGCAGTTTTTCTGGCACTTACCTCTCTGCATTGACTATGGGAGCAATCCAGAGCACCTAGACCACAATTTGGCTATATTTGGCTATATATTTAGGCATATTTGCCTAAAATTAGATATGATGAATCTGTGCCATAGTGCCCATCACATTAGCAGTACATAACATAGCATGAGGACGATAATCCAGATCTCAAATATAACTCCATGGGGATTGTGGTTGAGTGAAAAACATCATTTAATTACAATAGATATATTTGATATAGCTAACAAATGCATCTGTCTAAAGCTTTTATTCTGACTGCCAATATTTCATACTCTGTGTATGCCATCTTAACCAAATGCTCATGTCATCTTCACCAGGTCTGCTTCCTCAAGCTGTTATCACAACACTACCTCAATAAAGCCACAGAAGCTTTGAAAGTCAGCAGAAAGAGAGACCCTGGGAGATAATCTAGTGCATTTTCTAACTCTAAGGCAGGTAGTTCTAGCCAAACAATTTCTGAACTCAGGAAAAGGAATGTCTTCTTTCTGTTTGTTTTCTGCACTTTTGGTAAGCCTTTCAGTTTTGCTTGAATGTCTCCCAGCCAAGTTTCAATTTTAGTAGAAAATCAGATCTTATATGCCCGTATAGGCAAATTTATATTTAATGTCCTCATGTTTATTTTTCAGTGAGCTTATGCTCTCTGAAGAAAACCAGTCACATTGGAAAAAGAGAACTGTTATTGGGAAATAACTGTGATATTTACCTCAGTTTTTTCCATCTGGAAACAGCTTTCCTTGGTACACGTGCATGAAAAAGTATGGGTAAAGGAGCACATGAAGGCAACCCACTTCTTAATTAAGCTGAAGTGGAAGTTTAATTTAATATAAAGAAAAAGAAGGATTTTTTTTCCTGACAAATGTATAATGAAGTTGATTTTATCCTTCATTTCAACTGTGAAAACTGATGAACCAAACATCTAAAACAAATTTCCTTTAGCTTAATTAATCATACCAGCCCTCAGACAAATGTACTCCACTGCTATGCACATGGAATAAAACGCTGTATCTTTTCAGATGCAGATCTCTGAGGACCACTTTATAGTGCTGCCAAAAGAAAAGGTCAAACAATGCCCTTGTTAAAGCATACAGTAGAGCTGGTGTAATAGAAATGAAGGTCTAGGCTGTTTTCTTTCATGCTACCCCTGGAAATATCAGATAAATTCTCAGCAAGTCCCTCCAGTAGTTTATGCTAACTCTGTTCCTATCCCGAAGCCTGATTTCAACATGACCTAGGAGCCATCAGGCAAAGATGCTACCGCCTTTCACAAGGTGATGAATGATTAATATAATATATAACAAACTGCTTATATATGTAATTCCAATGACCTTAGATGATGCAGACAATACTAGAAGTGACACATCTGCATATGAACACTGTAGACAAGCAGTGAAACAAAGCCATCTGCTGCTGTAAAAATTTTCAGAGCAGTGAACGCATGATAAAGGTTATGTAGATAGTGATGACTACCAGTATGTAAGCCTTGCAAAATTCATAGATGCAAGTCAGAAGGGAAACAGGAGGGAATACCCTGCTTGACCTCTGGTATAGCATTACCCAGATAAACTCACACATTCTTTCGTGCATTTCTTCTGGCTGAAGTTTACCTTCCAGAAAGGCATCCACTCTTCGTGTGGGGAATTCATTACGGTTCTTAGTGGTCATTCTTGAAGTTAAACATATATCTTATTTCTCATTTGAGTTTATCCTGTCTTACATTCCAACAGATGGGCAAAATCCACAGAAAACATGGTTATATCCCAAGGAGATTGTGCTGTTCTGCAAGGGACAGAGATGGTTTTTTAAAATCACAAGGTGAGAATAGGACTTCGTACTTAAAAGAATGAGAATAAGACTCTGTACTTAAAAGAAGAATGAGACTTCAGGGTACGGTAGGTAGGTGTAAGATAAGAAAGGACACAAGTTACAATAATCCGATTTCGTACTCATTTAACCACCAATTTGTTTTTTCTTATAGATGTTTAGTTTGACTTCAAACAGCAGAAGGCTCAGGTGAAAACTGAACTGTTGGACAAACTCTGAAACCATATTGCGTCTTACTTAACCTCACAACTTCCAGATTAATGGGAAAATCTTGTGCTTTTTCTGAACGCACTTTTCAGCACTCCTGACCTGCTCATTAAAACAAATAGGTACTTTGTTGCAACCAAGGACACTTGCCCTTAAGGAAAATGATAACGATCAAATGGGAGTGTTCAGACATAGGCTGGTTACCACATACACTTTGGTTGAATGAGGGTAGAATTCTTTAGAAGAGGGCTTTTTCTTATACTGCAAAAAAACAAGACTAAAACACTCACCCACATAAAGAATTGAAGATGAAGTATGCAGAATTTTAGATCTAGAAGTGGAAATGGTGGAATCAGTAAAAAATAAGTAATACATAGAAGAGGGTGAATCAGCTCCTGAAAGAAATATTATTTGACATTAGAAACTGGCGTAACAACTGGAGCTGGACTAACTCTAGAATATTAATTGGAAAAGTCTCTCTCTAGAAAATATTAGATTCTACAGATTTTGCTTATTTTTTTATTATATTTTCAGAAAACTTAATTAATTTCTTGTCACAAGGATGCAAGGATGCATATTCCTGGATGCAAGTCCTTGAAGATCCTTTTCAACCTTTAGGAAGCAGTGGGATTTTCAGGAAGCACACAAGCTTTTTGTACCAACACCTGAGCTAGAAAATTTTCCTTTCTTTTTTGTCTTTCCCTTCCCCTCATATCCTCATTTAATGAATAGCCAGAAGTTCCTGGGGTTCTAAAATGGAACATTAAATATTTCTGCGAGAATTGGCAAAGCTGCTAGGGGCATGATAACTACAATGAACAATACTCAAGGAATCACATTCTGCATTGACTCACATCCTATTTCACTCATGCAAGACATTAAGCTTATACAAAGGATTAGTTAATGACAAATTTGGTCATCTATGGATTACAAATGAGAAAGTTACAAAAATATCAACATACAACAAATATAATCATGTATTACAATTGATTTTCACTGCAGTGTGTAGGATTTCAGTTCTTTTGAATTACATACAGTTCAAACCAAATGTTAAGGAAAATGGGAATTTCTGACCTCTGATGGGGAAAGAAGTGAACACCTACCACTACAGACCGTGTGTCTATTTGAGGCATTTAGCTGATACGGACCCCATGACTGCTGAGCATGTGATCATAGCATAGAAATAGATTTATTTACCTAGCACTCCCTATAAGGGAAAATATATGGTCCTAATATATATACACATGATCCTAGAGCCATAAAGAATGGACCAGCTGTGATTTATCCTCCCTTCTCTTATAAACTGAGGCTGAGAATAAGAAAGGACTGAAAAACAGGAAGAGGGAGTGAAATATGGGATTCAAGCTTCTACACTGCTTGGAAGGAGAGTAAAGGTTTCCATGTAAGCAACCATCCCTTTTTCTTAAGCAATCTGTCACTGCAGGACATCATAGTGACAGGCCAGAAATTGTGTCGTCCTTGTTAATATTTTCAAGAAATTACATGTATTCCCAATGATTTTCAAATTACATAGGAGCTTAAAATACCTAAATACCAGGAACCTGTTCCAATGGATTAAAAAAAAAAAAAAAAAAAGAAGCAATTTACCTGATCAAACTGAAACACTCCCCCTTCTAATCTGATCTGGCTTTGTGGAGAACAATGTTTAGCAAATGTCAGAGAGTTACTGAAGATGACCAGGCTGCAAAGGTCATTAATTGACTTGTTCTTGAGACAGGCCGGTGATGTTATCTGCACTTTGGTGGAGGACAGATTACTGTCCAGTGAGGGTAAAAGGTGCGTACATACTGAGAAATCAACTCTATAAAAATCTTAGAATGAAATTCAGGTTTATTCTGTGCTCACAAATGTATGGGTGAGGGGAATATAAAGAGCTCATTTGTTTCTTGGAAACAATGTAAGGATCTGGAAACATCCATGAGAGAAATCTTTCTCTTTTTTTTTTATATTTGTGATAAAAACGTAGTTTCATGCAGAATACAGAAAAAGCATCAACTAGTTTGGCAAAAACTCTGCAAACACTTTAGAGGTGAAGCTGGGATAAGGTGGTTTGGATGTTGCTGTCTTTCCTAGCTGTTATGATGAGAGCTGTGAAAACACAGTTGATGGTAAAAGAAGCTAACTGTCATTCTCAGAGAGGTTCGAAAGGAAACGGAGCTAAAAAAAGAAGATTTTCAGCTTGGAATGAGAATCTTTTGTTCTCGTTAGAAGTGTTCTTAATCAGTGTTATTCATGCAGGCACTCTCCTGATGTGCAGATTAACTGTAGGGTGTCTTGTTCAGGTTTTGGGGGACTCCATTCAGGTAATAGGAGAACATATGATTGTTTGGTTGGACATTTGTAACCTGGCTGGCAGCACAAACTGTATCAAGCCTTTAGCATAATAAATAGTCTTGCTCTTTTGCACAAAGAAAAGCAACTTCTTCTGCTTTGGTAGGTTTGTGATTCAATCCTGGCCCCTGAGAACATTTAAATCCAAAGAAATTCTGCGTTCTCCATCCCACTTGCAGCTACTTTTGGAATTTTTGGAAGTGTGAGTGTCTGTTTGTGTATAAAACACACACACCTATATGTATTTGTACACATACAGGTAGATAAGTTTTGGCATATTAATTGTCCAGCTGAATGTTTGATTGTCTTGTGTAGAGACAACACAAAGCAATAAAAGCTCCAGGCTGTCCAGTTCTCAGACTATGGACAAATCATGCCCGAATTATTGAAAAGGTACATGGCCAAAATAAAAAGATGCCATCACACCTTATCGCCCTTGCTGAAGTTGACTATCTTTGACTGTAGCCATATCCTAACAAAAAAAAAAAAGATTATGTTTGCTCTGAAACAGAATTAAAAGGACTGTGATTGCTCATTCTTTGGAGGAAAGAATGTCTTCACCCTGGGATGCAGCAATCCGATATCTGTGAGCTGCTTTTCTAGTCAAAGATTATCCATTGGATTTTGCAGCACACTGGGAGCAAGATTGCACAAAGATTTCTCTGGAGACTTTAAACTCATGTGAGCAAGTAATTGATTTGTAAGAGGGTTTGATGAATTGATCGTCCCTAAAGAGCTGATGCCTTGGCCTTTCAGGCTGTGAATGGCACAAATCTAAATATTTGTGCTGTGCAAGAAAAGGTGTTGAACTGTGTGATTTCTGGACAAGTTCTATGATGCAATGAGCTCTTGGCTTCTTGGAATAACATGAAAAAGACCTTGGTAGTCTGCTCAGCAATGACTTTATTACTTAGTTTTAGCTGATGGAACTTCAATTGCTTGCACATTATGAAAAAGAAAGCAAGACTTTAATTCCTCATGGTTTCACAGAATTCATGCCTGTAGGGTGTAAATTAGAAGTGTGACTGCTTAAAAATATCCTGAAAGTATTACACTGATGAATATGTCTTCTTTCTGTGCCTCGATAACAGTGCCAAGTTTGCTGCGTGCTTTAAGCTATTTATAAACTGCAGAGATCTGTTTCCTTTGACAACCTTGTAATAATGTTTGTAAGTTACAAAGAAACAATCACAGAAAATACAGATATTGATACAATTTGGGGCCAGAAGGAATTGTCCTTATTCTCTTGTTCTTATTCATGTAAAATTCCTTCTGCCCAGGAATGAATCAAGACTTTCAGTAGTATGGATGGGGTTTGCTTGATATGTTACTAACACCAAACTCCAGCTTTTGAAGGCTAGCATGTTAAACATCAGTGACACCATAAGAAGTCCTCTATTAGAGAATATACAGAAACACTTTCAAGATATTAAGTTGCTTGAAGGGGACTGTAAGGATAACATCGAAAAATAAATTTGGGTTTCAAATTTGGTCAAATATCCCCACTCGGATTTCTGAAAATTACAATCCCTCCACTAGCGAATGCATGGAAGGAAATTTTTGGCCATGGCTCTGTCTCAGGTTGTCAGAGGAAGAGCAGCGGGCACTTCTGTGACCTTCAAAATATGCTGAATTCCTCAAAGAGACCTTTCTGGAGAAGCAGGTGGCTGTGGTGGCTACCTACAGGGCCTAAACCTGGGAAAGGGAGAAGGAAGAATCAGGAAATCATTATGTTCTGAAGAACAATAATTTGTCTTGTTCCCAACAATAAAAGTCTCAGATTTTCAGAAGTGGAAAAAAAATTACTGTAATCCTGCAATTTCTCCAATACTGAAATTTCCAGAGAGGGTTGTTGCAGTCAGGTCTTGGCTCGTGTACTACAGAGAAACACTAAACTGGGTCCTTTTGCACTCCTACTCTTGTTCTCAACAGCTGTAGGTAAGCAGATATTCCTGGATGTTCCTAAATTGTGAATTGCTGGAAAATGGCAGGAGTTGTTTGTACTTTCCCACTTTCTTATGTTTTTTCTAAAATAGTTGTTAACGATCTGTCCAAAACAAGAAACTGGGTGCAGCTGAATTTTTCTGGAATATAATATGGGCAAAAAGAAAAGGAATAAACAACTTCAATCTCCTGAAATTTTAGCAGGATGGAGAAACTTCTATGGTCCAAAAGCTCAGGTTTTGACTCATTTTCTTTCCCCAGCTCTTTGATGTGCAACCAGAGAATGTTGTTAATTAAAATGGGTCCCCAAGGGCAAGGATTGTTGTTGTTGTGTTAAAAGAGAGAGAGAGAAAAAAAGGAACCTGCAAAGTTTTGCATTGCAAGGGACTAAAATAACACACTTCAAAGGAATTTACACTGCGTGCTTTGAAATCTGATTACTTGTCCCCAGAAAACACAATCATTGGGCCAAATATTCAGGTGGTGTTGATCAGTGTGGCTCACACTGCAGACACGGAGGCTCCTGCAATTCACGCAAGCTGTTTGTGTCGCCTCTGACTGTGCTGTAACAGTGAATCAGGATAAGTGCCATGAAAAAACATTACACAGAACCAGAGACTGACAGGCATCCCGGACACAGTCCCAATAACTTGTTTTTCATTCTCGTTGACCAAAGTCACTTCTGATTGATTTAATATGTATTTTCCATTTCCACACCAAGGCTGCCTGAAGTATTGTTTTATAACTGCTTCATGTTAGGGCACATTTATGCTGGTTCTTTCCCACTCTTATCCATAGTGCTGTATGCAATGAAATAAAAAGTGAGGATAAAATACAGATTTGTACATAAAGGAAAAAAAATTCCTTCAAAGGAGGAATGACAAAGACAGTGACGGGATCACTGGAGAAGACATTGGTCTGAGGTCTTTGCTAAGGAGTTTTCTTATCAAACATTGCGTTATAATAATGTGGTGAAGTTTCAGGTAAAATGGCCAAGGCTTTGTGTGGATGTTGAAATGGAAAACAATCTCTCCCTAACCTGTTCACTAAGTGCATTTAAATTTTGTTTCCATTTGTTACTGGGAAACTGCCACACGCAAGAACTGATAAAAGAGACCAGAAAAAGGATCTCAATATATTATTTTGTCTCAACTGAGAAAAGGCATAAGGGACTAATAACACTCTTTTATGCTGCCTCTTCAGGAGAACTTTAAAGGACTTTCTGTGCCTCCCATCATGTGCAGCTCATTTTACAGGTTTTTTGCATAATGCTTTGGGCACCCAAATTAAACGGTGTTCACAGGTCACTCGGTGTAAATCAAGGTGGGAAACCCAAGTCTTCTGCACATCAGTTCAGTGTCCTAAGCACAAGTGACCATGCTGTGTTTTTCCTTTAAGACTAGAAATAATCTGCTTGGTTTTCCAGGAGCTTGCAGCCTGGGAACCTGTGGGGTTAGCTGCTTCTCAACATCAGCTTTGTCTGCAGACCAGAAACAATCCTCTGGGTATGCTGCGGTCTGTGGACCTCATGGGTCAAGAAAGCCACCAGCTCTCATGGAGCTAAAGCAAACCCATGCAGAGACAGGAAAGTTTTTTTGTTCTGTATTTTTAAAGAGGTACTTCTTTCATTAAATAAAAAAGAGCTTACTTGTAATTAAAAACTTCCCTTGCCACCTTTGTTTTTCAGTCTTACCTGAGGTTACTCTCCTTACCTACAGTGTGGTCTATCATGTTTTCCAGGCCAAAATATTCAGTTTCACAAAGGATGTCAGCCATAATCTGCCTCATCTTGGAGCAATTGCATGAAATTAAAGGTTGTGCAGTGAGAAAATATCACAGGAAATCAGAAAGTGAACCCCAGTTCCAGGAACTCATTTATCGCAGCTGTAGCTGAAATTTCACAATGTCTAAAATCTCTAACAATGAGTATGAACACAAAAAACCCCTGTTCTAATACCTGAGTAGAGCTCCCAAACAGATCAACTGGTTTTAGAGAGAGAAAGAGAAGTCTGCTAATTTTTCATTTATATTCTGTGGTAGCACCAGTGTCCGATAATTGTCCTTTGTGAGGAGTTTGTTAAAGTAGTGTAGGTAGGAAGATATTACCACAGTTAGACTGATATAGTCAGTACACAGGAATGCAGAAAGCATCTTTCAAAAATTAATAGTCATCTAAAATAAGAACCATCGTTAGTTTGGGCTGAAATTTCCCATGCTGGCATTTTCCAGCAGCCTCAATCTATTCTATTTTGTTTTCTTAGGTATAAAAAAAAGGATAAGATGAGGAAGGGACAGTTGGTTCTTTCTTTCTCGTAATTTCTTCTAAATTGCTTATGTGTTTCAGGAGAAATTAGTTATAGAAGTTATGTTTTGTTTGCCTAACCTGAAACAGTATTAACAAACAATCAAAACCAAAACCAAAGCCACATCCCTTTTACTGCTACTGATACCGAAAAGCCGGTTAAAATACACTCTCTAAGACTTAATTTGAAGTTTTAGAAAGCAGGCATTCTTTATTACAGTGCTGGGTGCACAGGGGATCGTTCCACCTATTGTGCACACCCAAGCTTCTTTAGGTTACATCTTAAATGTCAGTATCTCATACATATTCATGAACAGGTAAGTCTTTCCCAAGAATAGGTGGTATCTTTCAAGAACTAATTATCATAAAGTTCACTCCTCCTTGCGCAGGTGCAGTCTTATCTGGTGGTCTTCTTCTGGGGTCTTCTGGATGAAGGCTGGCAGTCTTCCTCATTGTCAACTTTTCACCTTTCCCAACTTGTAGCATTGTTAAGCCACAATACCGGTTTCTCCTGGTTAACTTGCTTGTTAGCTCCCCTATCTGCCATTTATCACATAGTCTTTGAGCTCGGTTTAATCATTCATGTGATAAACCATCCTTTATCTTGTAGGTTCATGTTCTCAGTTCTTCCCATCCTTGGGCCTCCACCTCTGTTTTCATAGCTTAGCAACATTTTAAGTTCATG
Organism: Burhinus oedicnemus; assembly: GCA_008921705.1. Lineage (NCBI taxonomy): Eukaryota > Metazoa > Chordata > Aves > Charadriiformes > Burhinidae > Burhinus > Burhinus oedicnemus. The sequence goes on from VFFE01007146.1 coordinate 428,984, forward strand.
TTATCTTTTGGCTAAGTACACAGTATAGTCTGCTATAGTTTAACTTTATTTACTAGTTTATCCCTAAACTACGTTTGTCATTCATTTTCTAAAATACATCCTATATCACTACTCTTGCCTCATCCTTTGAAGCAAAGTCTTGAAATCTGTCAGATTGGTTTTTTGCTCTTCTCCTACAATCTATGTTGTTATAAGCTTCTGAAAATTCATTTTTTTGCCTGCTCAGTAAAAACATGTTTGAATCCAGCAATGAAATACAGCAACCTGCACTGAATATCCTGTATCTCCTCACCATCTCTTTAAAGATATTATCTTCTACTTAGAGCACAGATATATTAGGCCCTTTTGGAGCAGAATTTTCTCTACAACTGGATTTCAGGCTGCCAAAGTACTAACAGTCTCAAGGAAAAAAATTGAATTTGAGATTATATAGGTAACTCAGTAATACTGTAATATTTCGGGCCTGAAGTAAGACTTGCACAGGATGCTTAACTTGGACGGTTCAGAAATTAAAAGTCTTTACTTTGCACCTTGTCATTCTTCTTCTTTCTTTTTTTTTTTTTTTTTTTTTTTTTTTTTTTTGCTTTTGTTTAAAGTCTGAATTTATAAGCTATTAGCTGGGAGAGGGAGATACTTGATTTCTTGGTTTGGGAAGGAATATGTAAACCAGTATCTTTGGATTGCTTTTTCTGTCTAATTCTGATGATGAGATGTGCCTTTCGGAGTCTTGGGGTGGGGGAGTGGGGGGGAAAGTGGTTTTCTTCTGACATTGTCTAAATAGAGCATGATTTGAAATTCTGTGCATTCTTTCTCATAGAAATGCAGCCAGAGCTCTGCAAATAGGAATGTCTGGTTTCATATAAGCTTTAATTACATTTGGTCTTTTTCCATCCTGCATATTTTGTGTGTGTTCAGCACATGCCTTTCCTAAAGGCTTTTTTTTTTTTTTTTGCAGTGTATGCTACGGCACACAGAACTATAATTCTTGCAGCATAAAGATTATTGTGCTTTTGGAATAAGATCAGCGTATAGGTTACTCTGACCATGTTGGCAGCATGCAAAGAAGGGGTTTAAAACCCGATCGCTTAATAAGTTCTGCAGATTGTGCTAGTTTTTGTTCCGTGTACCAAAAAAAATCCTTGCCTGATAATTTGCAGTGCTCATTATCTATGGGAAATGCATCGACAATGAGCTCTCTCTGTAATTTTTACTGACTGAAAAATGTACGATACTTCTGTCAGGAAAACGCTGGCCATCTTTTCCTATTATGGCATAGAGTCGAAAGCCTGTGTGCTGGTGAATGCGATCAGAGCTGACAGCTCACGATTCTGCAAGAATTCTCTACGAAGAAGTTTCGCATGGAAATACAAGTATTGCAGAAGATTGTGCTAATTTTAAGTCAACATCGGTTGTGAAATGCTGGAGGCAGGACAAAACCATTACATTTGCTTTCTTTTTCACAACCATTTAATTTTAAAAAATGTTTTTGAAGTGTCTGTTGCAGAGCTAGGCAACCCTAGAGCTGTTCGTTGTGTTTGAGTGTGGCTGGCTGCTGTGAATGTGTGCTGGTAGAGATCAAGGAATGCAGTAATTTGATGCAGTAAAAGTTGTTTTACAGAAGTCCTGGAAAACTTAAGCTCTCGTGCACAGAAATGTGTGAAGGAGGTTCATTATAAATGTATTTGCCAAAAAAGATCTTAAATAAATTACAAATATAAAACACTTTGACTGCAGTTTCGGAACCTGGGAATCAATGTGCTTTTATGCTCCCAATTCAGTTTATTCACATTTTTCTGCTATTCACAGCCCTTGCATTTCAGTGGTCTCAAAGCAAAAATGTGATGCTTTAATAGTATATGAATGTCTTAAATGTTTTAGCATTTGGATACGAAAGCTAAATGTGATCTCTCCCAAGATCACGCTGTTTTATTCAAAGCAGGCTGTTTATGCAAGTGTCCACTGGTTGCAATACACCTTAATTCTGTTTCTCAGTACACAAAAGCAGGAGGGAGAGCAATGACAGAACCAAGAGAAAGAAGAGCATTGAAGCAGGAGAAGAGACTAAAAAAACCTTGTCCGAGAATATATTCCAGATTACATTTGTGAATATTTTGATGCAATTAGCACGAAAAAAATTTAAAAAGATGTCTTGAACTTTACAGATACTTAAAAAAAGGTTCAAAGTGATAAGGCTGTATCCCTTAGAAGACAGTCACCCTCTGAGTCTTCATGGGGTAGGTCTTGCTGCCCTCCCATATAACAATTTGGGGAGAGATCTGCAGCGGCAGCCCTAAAAATTTCAACTATGTCTTCAAGGAAAGCTGACATTTTCTGCAAATCAGATGATGATAATGTTCACTTCGTTACCATCTACATGCTATGTATAAAGTGAAGAAATCCTCTAGCAGAGATGAAACTCCTTGATATATCCCTGTGAAGAACTGAATACTTTTTTTCACTGCTTCTTCTTGCTATCACCTGGGATACAGCGTGGATTCTAACCAATCTGCCTATTCCCACACTGGCATATAATCTATTATCATTTGGTTTCTAGAGGTAGAAATTAGAGCAGACAGTACCAAACGTATATAGCATCAGCTGGAAGACTGACAACTAGAATTAGGGACCCGGAATTAATGGCCCTAAGCACGCTATCTCACAGCTCTGTCAGAGGTTTATTGCATGAGAGACTCTGCTCTTATTTGTCCAAAATTTGTGTGTAAAAAAGAATCCAGGTAGTCTTAAAATAAGAGACCTGAACATATGTTTGGGGCTGTAATGTTGAGGCAGACTACTGACCAAATTCAAGAACTGTGACACGTGGATCTGAAAAGACAAACTTGGGTGAATATATGTCTTAGCCCTGAAATATCTTTTGTAAAGTTGCTTTTCCTTTATATTTTTGAAATGTGCTTTTTTTTTTTTTTTTTTCCTTTTAAGAAAGAAACAAAACTACTTAGTGGCTAGTTTGTGGCAGAAAGGCTCAGAAAGCCAAAGAGAAAGAATACAAAATGCACTCTTCAGATCAAAATCCCTTTAGTAGAAACTCAAATTCCTATCTGATTTTGCTGACAGAATGACTTACAGAATAATAGAATCATTTAGGTTGGAAAAGACTATTAAGATAATCGAGTCCAACCATCAACCTAACACTGTCAAAACCACCACTAAACCACGTCCCTCAGCACCACATCTACACGTTTTTTTAAATGCCTCCAGGGATGTTGACTCAGCCATTTCCCTGGGCAGCCTGTTCCAATGCTTGATAACCCTTTCAGTGAAGAAATTTTTCCTAATATCTCATCTAAACCTCCTCTGGTGCGACTTGAGGCCATTTCCCCTTGTCGTATCACTTGTTACTTGGAAAAAGAGATCAACCCCCACCTCGCTACAACCTCCTTTCAGGTAATTGTAGAGCGGTAAGGTCTCCCCTCAGCCTCCTTTTCTCCAGGCTAAACAACCCCAGTTCCCTCAGCTGCTCCTCATAGACTTGTTCTCCAGACCCCTCACAGCTTTGTTGCCTTTCTCTGGAAACACTCCAGCACCTCAATGTCTTTCTTGTAGTGAGGGACCCAAAACTGAACACGGTATTCGAGGTGGGGCCTCACCAGTGCTGAGTACAGGGGGACGACCACTTCCCTAGTCCTGCTGGCCCCACTATTCCTGATACAAAACTTGTAGCATTATAAAGATGTGCAGAACAGCCCTTGTGGAGATTTTAATGATCGGTAGCTTAGTAACTGAGTTTTACAGTTTCTAAGTCCTTAGCGCTGGCAAGCATGTAAGACGTGTAAGTTAGCCAGAGCCGAGTGTTAACAGCTGCATCAGAACATCGAGAGTCACAACCTCTTACCCGTGCATATTTTTAAAACTCCTTCATCCCTTTTTTCCTCCTGCTGTGTGAATTAAAGAGTTATCTGGTGATTTTTCTCAAAGTTTCAAGCCAGTGTACAATAAATGGAAGGAGCGTGGGAGAGCCAGACTGAAAATGCCCACTGCTCTGTGCTCCATGCTGGTACTTGTAGCCATGTGCTGGAAAATAGCTTCTCGTCATGTCCTCTTCTCAAATGTCCCCTTCACCACCTGGCAGCAGCAGTGATGGTGAGCTGCAGCAAATCACAGATGAAGTGCGCACCTTCAAGCTGAGCCAGAAGAGGGAGACCAAGGATGCACTAAGCCAGATGTCAGCTCCTTTCACTGCTGGCCATGGCCCTGATCACTTTCCTTTGCAGGAAAACTCGATTGCAATTTCTGTACCTGTATGAACTCTAATTTATGGGATTGAATAGGTCTACAAACCATAGCACTGGGGCTGTGCAACCGTACTGTCTTTGAAAGAACCTGACAAGGTCTAACACAACATTTTCAAATGCTCGAGGTTGCCAAGGTACACAAAATGCCTGTACAACTTGCTAGAAGCACAGCAACATGGCCTTAATAAATATTTATTTTTAAAGCTGGGAAGAAACCTGTTTGGTTTTAAGAGGAAGCTTGATGTGTTTGTGAACAAGACTACATTGTACGACTGCCTGTGTTACTAGAAACTGGACCACAGCAAGCCAGGATATTCCTGTCATTTATATGTTCTTAATATTTGGGCTTCCCTGATTCTGCTTTACCAGCTTTCTTTTGATTTGAACATGCTTTCAAATGCGTTCTCATTCTTTTGTTCATTACATTATCGTCTTTTTATATTTGTAACGGTTTTGATTCAGTGAAGCCTAGAAGCCACAAAAATGGATCAAAGCCCCTCTGTAGTGGATGGTGTAGAAATACATAACAAAAAGAAAGCCCCTGCCACTTAAATCCTGCAGTCTAAGCAGATTTGTAACAAAAGTGGACAGAAAGGTGGATGCTCAGAAGGGCTGTAAGTGCCAGCAAAGATCTGGTGTCTTCTGTAGTAAGGTAATATATTAGGATACTGTCCTAGCACATCAGTGGCTCTAGGCACGTTTGGGATTACATGCAGGAGTATTTGAAGGTAGTATCTTATTGGAAGCAGCTTGCATGATTTCCTAGCCCATTACACAGGATCTCAGGGCAGCACAGTGCAGAAATTGAGCTCTATTATTGCCTTATCTGTGCCTGAAAAAGACAACAGTGTTAAAAAAAAAACCACCTCTAAAGGAGATGCAGTGTTGCATTCCCTTGTCGTTACAAAAACAGATAGTGCAATGTTTGCAGAGGAATGAAAAATAAAAAATAAACATCCAGTTTCCCACAACGCTGCTCCAGACTTCAGCCAAGATTTACCAGAACATTTCTAAGTACGAAAAACTTCTTCAAAACTTGAGGTGACACTGGCAAATCTTTTGTGACCTAATTGAGGGGTAGATTTGCAAAAAAAAAAGGTGTTTCTAATTGTCAAAATAAGTGCCTTCTTTACAGCCATTCCAGCTGTGGCATTCACGAGCAGAATTTCCTTCACCCTATTCAATTATATTCATTGCAGATGCTTGGATTTTCTACTTGCGTCCTCAAATTCTTACCCAGAGTTCACTGACATCTATAAAGATATCCCCTGTGGCTTAATGGATTTTGGATCTGGTCAGTTCCAGACTGTATTTCCAGCTGATCAAAAAGGCAATTTAATGCATTCATATAGCCGTGAGCATACTAAAGAGAATGGTTCTAGCTTTCTTCTCATAAAACTTGTAAAACACCTCAAAAAGATTGAGTTCTTTCAGTTTTTCTCTCTTTCCAGCCTGTCCCAAGAAAGTTAGATGTCTTGTAGAATGCTGGCAAGCAGCACTGAAAGGCAACGATGCAGACTGATCTGTTTTGTTTTTATCCTGGTGTAATTTTTATTTCAAGTACTGTTATGCTAAGTGTTGGGTAACAATAGGCTGAAGCTGATGGCCATGTCTGTCATTCCCTTAGCAGAAATGTAAGCTACTAGACTTTCTCCAGAGTCGAGTATCTTGAGCGACAGGAGCCACCAGCCAAAATCTCAGGTGAATATTGCTGAACATATCAGTGCAATTATAGAGGTGTAGGGATGGCATATGAGTAGGCAGAACGAGAAACAGCCCACAACAAAATACAGGACACAGCAGAAAGCAGTGGATTAGCAGAAAATACTTCCAGAAGGATCAGTGAGACAATTTGGAGAAGGTTTATGGGAAGAGTGCTGGCATGTGGTCTTCAGGAACCAAGGAAAGAAGAGGAAATTTCTCCTGAGCGGAGAGAAATAGGACTGTGCAAGCACTTTCTGTAAATAAGCAGCCTTGTAATGAAAGAAAAGCCTGAAGCAATGCCAAGTCTTGTAATGGGAACAGCAAGGCTGACTATTACCAAACAAACTTTTCAGATAAAATGCAGAAAACTACAATTTCGGTCACCAGGCCCAGAGTTACAAGCATTCTGGTGTCAAGTCGGTCTAAGACATAAAATGTGTTGATATAAGCACAACAAAAAAGTGTACCTGATCTGAATGGGTATAGCAAAGGGAGAGAGGTGTCTGGCAGCTATTTTGGATGTTGAAGCCTGATGTTCAGCTGCAGCCAAGATTTCCAAAACCCACTTCTTTCCCACATGATCTCATTGTGACTTACACTCCTGGAGTACCTAATTTTCTAATGACGTTGTTTTCCAGATACTAGTGTCTGCCAGTGTGTATGCACCTGATCATCCAGCTGCTCATGCTGCTCTAAAACTTTGATGACATCCCAGCAGCCTTGAAAAGATCTTATCTTCTAGGGGTTCCCAAACATATTGCTGAAATATCATTGTACGTAAAGAGAATCTCTGGGATAAGCCCTTTCTGCAGACACTGTCACTGTCACTATTAGCAGAGACCCATATGCAGTTGTCTGTTTTGACACTGACTTAATCCTTTCGTACAAACACTATTTTCCTTTTTTTACTTTTTAACATCATAAATGCTGTTGTATTTCCTTACCTGTACTTTAGACATTCTTCTATTCAGGGACCATAAAGTTTCACCTGGGGTTTGGAAAACCTGTTTTTGTTTCCCCTTGCTGTTTGATTTGAAGCAGAGACTTAATTGTTGGTTTCCTGCCCTCGAAGAGGTTCCTGTAATCATGAGGTTGCTGGGTCAGTTTGGATAAATTAATCCTGCTGAAGTTGCTTTGTTTTGTATAAATAATTCCATATCCAATGCACCTAAGAGTAAACAAGCCAAAAAATGAGTTACTGTTTGGTCATTAGAGTATTGTCCAGGGATCTGGAAGGGGGAAGCAAGGTCAGGCACTTGTTCCAATTAATATTTATTTACACAAAATGGAATAGCTCCAGGCAAAGAGATTTTAAGAGATGTCTTTACAGAAAGGTCTGAGACTCACAATTGTTTTCTGGGATTTAAGAAAGCATCTGCCAGGTTGAACAGAGCAGATATTTGAGAGCGTGTCTTCTGCCTTCCAAGTGGTATCTCTTCTCTTCCTTCTCCCCCTGCTTGGCTATCTTTTTGCAGGGGTAAAGGCAGATTTGACTTTAGCATTCAACACCGCTTGAGAGCTCAGAGATTAAAATCTGAATATCCAAAGACAGATACTAAAAGGCAAGTACTAGTTACACATCGTTTTGATTTTACTGGAGATAAGTTACCTAAATTCCTTTAAACTAAAACCTTAAGGACTAGAACACCAATAAGTAAAATGCCATATAAGACCTGAATCATATTTCTAAATATCTTTAAGACATTTATCACTCTGAGTTACATGGTACAGCATTAATTTCTTTTCAGACTAGGTTCCTACTGCAACATTAAATAATTTTTTCTGACAAAATGATGGAAAAAATAATCAGGCGATTGCACAGCCTAATAAGGCAAGGAACCATTTCACCAAACAGAGGAAAACACAACTGAGTGCTAATGAAAGAAATTATAGCAAAAAGTGGCAGTTACAGACTGCATTAAACACACATCAGGAAGCAATTTAACAACTGAGCAACCAGAGTCATATTATTCAGACTTGATCTCCGCAGAAAGGAAATATTGTACTGTGCTGACACCTGGTGCACAAACATATTTGCTCAGGAAACCACAGCCCCCTGCCACGCCTTCCTAAAGCAGCTTTCCCAGCCCAGAGAGGTTAGCCTTAAGCCTTTGTAATCATCTAATGTTTGCAAAGCACTTAAGAGACAGGCAGAGTTGTCTGGGAGTGATGTCTTCCTGAACAATTCAGCACAATTAATTTTCATCTGTTTACAAGAGGTATTCTGCTACATTAAAGATGTGATTAGAGGCTCAGGAGGAGTTTTTTCAAGGACATAAATGGCAGTAGTAGTGCTTGACTCCAGAATATGCTTTAGAACTAATTGCCTTTGCTAGTTCTTGTGTAATTTAGAGGCTTTGAATGTCAGAGGCTAGTGGGGCAGATCCTTATGTCTTGTTTGGTCCCGGTCACTCCCTAGGGTTAAAACCAGGAATGTTTCTTGTTCGTACCCTATTGTACTCCATCAAGAGCCCAGTATGAGTTTTCAACAGGTTAGGAACCAGTCTTCTCCATAAACATGGCCCAAGTCATTCTTTGAATGACCCACTGTTTTTTCTCTCCGTTTCATGGCAAAGTGGTACCTCATTTAAGGGTCTTAGGCACTGCTGTGGTAATTCATAATAATGAATCCAACTTCCTAATGAGTAATTCTTAACCTACATCATGTTCCTACAGTCTCACTGTCACTGTCACTATTACTAGAGACCCATATGCAGTTGTCTCTTTTGACACTGCCTTAATCCTTTCATACAAACACTATGTTCCTTTTTTTTTTTTTTTAAACATCATAAATGCTGTTGTATTTCCTTACTTGTACTTTAGACCTTCTTCTATTCAGGGACCATAAAGTTCCATGTAGGTGATAAAGTGACCCACCAAAACACCCATGATATGAAAAGGACCTTTTCCAAGTAGAGACTGCATCTTCCTGTTTGGCTGCAAAGTTCCCAGCCAATTAAAATAATAAGTTATAACTATTGCATTTTCCAGGCTTCCTTTAGACCCCATCTATTTAGCCCAGCTGTAGAATGGACACTTGGTCACTTGGTTTGTGAAGAAGAGATTCACCTAGACAAAATGCTTTTCTGTCCTATGGGAAGAAGGTGTGCTGTAGCCAGATTAACCACATGGCCTTAGTTCTTACATATGGATGTCCTTATTCCACGTTCATCGCTGTAAAAAATCCACACACTTCACCAGCTTTTTGCTGTTCAAAGTTCCACGATGCAGTGGTGAGAATCTGTGGCAGTATATATCAGATGTATCCTGTTAACGAGAGCGGTTCATTGTAATTTCCTATGCAGGCATGGTGACCTAAAAAACACATTACACCAAGTAAACAATTTCCAACAGTAAACAGTGTGCTTGTTTACTTCCCTTGAAGCTTGTTAGGCCTAATCCTTTTTTTTTTTTTCTTTTTTTTTTCCAAATTGATTTATAGCATGTTTCAAAACTGAAGCACCTTGTTTTCATTTTTTTAATACTCCACACCGCAGAGTGGTCTTCTCTCTGTATTTAATGTTAGGTTCAGTTAGCACGTGTAGAAGAAAAATAGCTGCCTGTTGAGAGTCTAATGTGCCTCATTTGATACAGAATTGAGAAGCAGCCAATATACTGCAAGAACCTCATTTAATTACCTTTTACCTGTGGCTTTCTTTTCAGATGGCTAATCATTAGTTCACTCTAAACATGTTTAACACACAATGACTAATCTTCCCTTTGGAACGCTTCAGTCAATTTTTTCCTTAATCCTTGGGAAACTTCCACTTGTTACCTGGGGGCATCTCTGCTCAGCAGTCACTGGGTGCAACACAGAGCTGACAACGGGTAGAGTTTTTAGACATAGCCAAACCAACTTTAAATGAGATGGCTCAGCTATCTGCGGCAGTCAAGCTGGATAAAGGAAGGCAAAAGACCTGGAGGGCAGTATGTGATGAGCCTTGTGCTGAGTTAACTATTTTAGAGCTGTTTCTCTCTGCCTGGTAATGTTGTAAACAGAGGAACAGTGGATAAAACGTGTGCTTTTATCTGGACTTCATTGTCAACACAGGTCATATCTGAAACTTGCTGATGCTTTCAGTATAATATCTCTAAATCACTTTGTCATCGTCACAAGAGAGCTAAAGGTCTTGTGATTTTATGTCTTGACTATTACAAAGGAACAAGGTTGTAGATCATCACATCTGCACAAGCTTCCCCTCCCACACTTTGCTAGACTTACGGGAAGACCATCTGAGTATGTGACTTCTTATTTATGCCCGTTCCCCTATACTGTAATATGAAACAAGCCAATTGTCTTCCCTTACATGCTGAAGAATACTGTCATAGTGTTTTCTTCTTCTTAGCCTGCCTATTGGTTCTTGCTGTGTACTTAAATTGGAAAAAACCATAATCTTTTAATTCTGTATTTGTATAGCTCAGCACAGTGGGACTATGCTCAGAGCCAGAAACTGCAAAGCTGTAAAATAATCCAAGTCAGAAGCGTAGATACATGAGTGTGTGGTGGCAATATTTTACTCCTGTTGTCATGCAAATTGTGGATGCTTGATTCTGGGAACTAAACCATCCATACAAACTGTTGCTAAATCAGAGCCTGGAAAGGGGTGGTTAGATACGTTTACGTGCACCCCCACTGTCCTCACTAAGGTCCTAGTCTGCTCTGAGCAGAGCAGCATGGTTGCTTACTCTGGCTCAAACCTGGATGTGTATCAGGGAGAGCTCTGCATGCCCCCTGCCCACCACATGCTTCTCTTTGGAAGGGAACCAGGACAGAAAAGTGGTAGGAGGTTTGCAGGGTGCTATGCCGTCTCTCCTGGATGATGGTTTGACATGATGCACATGTGTTGTAGTTCAGAAAAGGTATTTTAATGCCCATCAGTGGCTAAGTTTTGGCAGTATCATTAAGATTTGAGACTTGTGGGTTTTCCTGCAAAGATGAGGAAATGCACCTCCCATCTTTCTTCTGGCAGGAAAAATGCCCACTCCTGCACCACACGATGCGCTACTGTTTACTTGGCTGCTGTGTGACCCCCAATTTACTCTCAGCTGCTTTTCTCCCCATCCAACAACACAAGCCATTTGTACAATAAGGTCCTTATTAAGTGTTGCTTCCCACGGCTCCTAGATATTTAAAGGAGGTGTTCAGTGCAACAGCTTTTAAGCTGAATGTGGTACTGACTCTAGTTTTGCAGACATTGATTAAAGGTAACAGAGGAAAGGGTGGTTATGTCTCATTTGTAAATGGATAGACCCAGAAGGACTCAAGCCCTGGCCTATTAGTCCATTGACCAGACACAATTTGCCTCAGAAACATGAGCTGTTTTGCTAAAACAAAGGATGTTCCCCATCCCACCTGCCGTGCACGTGTGTGTGCACACATAATTCTTATACTGACTTTAGCACACTGCTGAGCAGTTAATATCAGAAGCAAAGCCCAAGGTTACTGTATGGTCGGGTTGGCATTGTGGGAAAAGGATTGTAAGAGCAAGTCATGTGTGAAATAAATTAAATACACAAACTCAGTCTGGGTTGCAGACGAGGTCAAGTGGGCAGCTAATTAACATCCCACAGTAACCTTGTCCCTGCCTGGCTCTGCCCTCTCCGGTGTTACCGAAAACACATTTCACAAGCTTGATCCTGTGGTTTAATACTTCTCTTTGCAATGCAAGGAAAGAAAAGCAATAGATGTTAAAGATGGGAAAAGGGACCTTAAGCTGTTTACTTTTTCTTCCCTGAGCGGCCAGTAACCTAAGTTGTTGTTTCAGGAAGCAGAATTCTATGTGGACATTTTAGCATTTAAGGATCCTCAGAGAAGTGAATCGTTATTTACTGAGCAGTTCACATCCACGTCTGTGTCCAGTGATAAAGGACGTGCATGTATTGCAGCCGCCACTCATGAGATTTTGTCCTTCAGTTCATGAAAGAATGGTCTGAGCTCAGCGATAATCACAGCTAAAGCCATTACGTAAATGCAGGTCAAGAGATTTTCCATACAGTATCTGTAGAAAGTTTGACCGATAGCTTTCCCCTGATGCTCATAGTTGCTGTCTTTTCTAGATCAACAGTTCCCCCTGTCCACCAGTACAGCTCACAAATATCTGCAATGGAATAGCCAAGTCAGAATTCTTGAACAGGATTTACGTTTCTGCAGTTAATAAATCTTCAGTAAGAGTTGTGATAAGCTCTCTGGAACTTTCTTTTTGGATGCCTCAACAGCTGAGCTCAGCAGGGAAACTGGCGACTTCTGCCCTTTGCCCCTTTCAGGATCACTAGGGAGTGCAGTCAGCACCCCATTAAAAAAACAGATATTGAGAACTGGCAGTGCTTTCTTCATTGCCAGGAGCTTCAGAATAGACCTCTAGGGGAAAACACAGTTAATCAGGTCACAAGAGTGTGTGTGGCCACATTTCAGTACATGGTGGTCCAAGACTGCTGTGGAAAGAGCTGCAATGGTACATCTTCAGACAGTGAGAACGAGCTGCAGGACTTCAGGCATTGTCCTTGAACAACAAGTAAGCTAGATCCTCACCTCCTACTGGTTCCTGGCTACAGTGATATAATTTAAAAGCAAACAAACAAAAAAATGCCAAAATGCAAAGCACTGACTTAATCATAGAATCATAGAATTGTCTAGGTTGGAAGGGACCTTTAAGATCAGTGAGTTCAACCATCAACCTGACACTGCCAAAACCACCACTAAACCGTGTCCCTCAGCACCACGTCAACACGTCTTTTAAATACCTCCAGGGATGGTGACTCAGCCACTTCCCTGGGCAGCCTGTTCCAATGCTTGACAACCCTTTCAGTGAAGAAATTTTTCCTAATATCTAATCTAAACCTCCTCTGGCACAACTTGAGGTCATTTCCTCTTGTCCTATAGCTTGTTACTTGGAAAAAGAGACTGACCCCCACCTCACTACAGCCTCCTTTTCTCCAGGCTAAATGACCCCAGTTCCCTCAGCTGCTCCTCATAAGACTTGTGCTCTAGACTCCTCACCAGCTTTGTTGCCTTTCTCTGGACACGCTCCAGCACCTCAATGTCTTTCTTGTAGTGAAGGGCCCAAAACTGAACACGGTATTCAAGGTGGGGCCTCATCAGTGCTGAGTACAGGGGGACGATCATTTCCCTGCTCCTGCTGGCCACACTATTTCTGATACAAGCCAGAATGCTACTGGCCTTCTTGGCCACCTGGGCACACTGCTGGCTCGTATTCAGCCAGCTGTCAACCAACACCCCCAGGTGCTTTTCTGCCAGGCAGCTTTCCAGCCACTCTTCCCCAAGCCTGTAGTGTTGCCTGGGGTTGTTGTGACCCAAGTGCAGGACCCGGCACTTGGCCTTGTTGAATCTCATACAATTGGCCTCAGCTCATTGATCCAGCCTGTCCAGATCCCCCTGTAGGGCCATCCTACCTTCAAGAAGATCAACACTCCCACACAACTTGGTGTCATCTGCAAGCTTACTGAGGGAGCACTCGATCCCCTTGTCCAGGTCACTGATAAAGAAGAATCGTGGTACCTTTGACTGAAATCTATTGCTTGATTTCCTGCCTTAACTACCTTCTCTGCACAAAGTAGCGAAGAGTATAATAACTCATATAGATGTCCTGTTGTTGAAAACAACATAGATCATCCCTGTAATTTTTACTGACTTATTCTGGTGAAGCAGGGTCACATGTAGTCTATTATCTTTGCCTTGTCTTTCAAGAAAAAACTTTGAGTTATAATAAGGAAGACACAAGAGACTCCTGAAAGCACGAACAGTTCTTCCCTGGGAGAACATATTTGTTGCATTTAAAACAAGATTGTCAGTGATGCAAGTGGTCTTTCTGTTTCTCAGGAATTTTTAATCTATTTAATCTTCGATCGTTTCTTTCCAAATATCCTACTAAAAGCTCTCAGGTTCCCATGAAGTGTGTCTGGATATCAGTAGTATCACTATAAGAAAAAAAGTCATATAACTAGATAGAATTAAAAAGATCTAAAAAGCATTTCTGTTAATCTGCTGAGGTTCATCCTTAAAAAAAAAAAAGCAGCTTTTCTGTTTGCAAATAATTTTTTACAAAATTACCATAAAAATAGCTAAGGTTTTAATTTCTTCTCCTTTCCTTTCCTGTCATCCCATATCACCCAAAGAAAGGATCAGACTTCACCCTCGAGTTTGTCTTACTTTGAATCCCTTCACAACAGCTTCAGACCAGAGAGCAAAAGATGTCATGTATGGATTTGGACTGACCTTTTCATCAAGACCTCATTCTATTCATTATTACCAAAAAGTCTCACAGCCAGTTGCATGCACTGATTTGTTTGCAAAAGGATTCAGAGGGTAATAATTGGAAAAGAGATTGACACTGACAGAACAAATGTGTGCTGCAGATGAAACTAGCTCTTTGGAGTTTTTAAAAGTGACCTTGAAAGTAGAATTACATTATATTAGAATTAATAAAAATTTTCTTCAAGCAGTGAGAAAATAAAATGCTAGGAGTGACTAGGTTAGTTATTTTCAACCTTCTGACCAGGCTGTCTTTTTAGTTCATCCGCCTTTCCCTCATGTCACCCCATAACCCTTATGGTAGAGAAGGAAGATGTGCCTCCAGTTGGCCTGTAATTTTGGTGCATGTTTCTGCAAACTTTAAAGATGATCCTTACCATTGAGCTAGTCCATGGCATAGCAAAGGGCTTCTTGTTCAGTGGCCCAATTAAATCCTTTCACCCCAAAGTGCTGTACAGGCAAAGAAAGCAGCCTTGCAGCAAGCTTGGCTGTGATTCACAGCTCAAACCCTCTCATTAGTGTATTTAAATGAATCCATAGCTATATTATACACAAGAAACATTAAGCTAGAGGCAATAGGGCTAGAAGGGACCTTGGAAATTCAACTTGTCCATCCTCCTGCTTCAGGATGGACTCGAACACATCCTGTCAGACAGTGTCTCTTAGAAACCTCAGAGGCTGAAGATGTTCCTGCTGTCTTGGGCAGTCAGTTTCAGTGCTTTATTCTTTCTGTGACCTTCTTAAATTCCAGCTAAAGTGTTGTTCTGGATACCCCAAGGATGATTTAATGCAAATTTTTAAACAGAGACCCGAGTCGGTTTGCCCATAATGTAAAGTACCCCAACGCTAAACATCCTCTTCCTCCTGAATAACGAATGTCCTTGGCTCTTCTCCTTTCTGAATGAAAGCATGTCTCCATCCTCCTCAAGTAAAAACACAGAGCTTTTACAGAGAGAAACCTCTGTTTATTCTCATTTACATTCACCCCCACTTTTATTTTTGTTTTTGTTGTGGAAAATCTGAATCATTCTCCCATCAGGTGTCCATTGACAGACATTTACTGCCTCTGCCAGCAGTGTCCCATATTGAACAGAAAGCTATAACTTCAGCTCCTCACGTGCAGACAAACAAAGCATATTCTCTAGGCAGATTTTTTTATTAAATTTTAGTCTTTAGATTCATAGGAATTTTAAAAACATCCTATAAGAGAAGGACAATCCTTCTTCATTTTGCCAAGGCAAGAGATAGATTTTCATTCCTGCTATAACAATAATGTGCATGTCATTATTCAACAGAGTTAAACGATAACTGGAAGAGAGAGAAAACCCAAGCAAACTACAAGCATTGTTTGGTATTTACAATTTCCTTACAACCTAAAAAAGTGACAGCTGCAACTGCTCCCTCTTACAAGATTTTGTGAACTCAGTAGACAGCCATGGCAGTGCTTAAAGACTATTTTTTTCTGTAGATTAAAAAAAGAAAAATGGGTGCTGGGACAAAAAAGTTTGAAAAAATGGGCTGGTGGAAGCTGTGAGAGAGTAGATGAGGGGTGTCAGGGAACATGCCTGGCATCCTTCTTGATTCCGTTTCCCCAGTCTCCTCTACTGAACCATGTTTGCACAACGCTGGGTGACTTTAGGAGTCTGACCACCCTGCCAGGCTCCTTTGAAATTCTGTGCCACAGGACACCTACTCTATGAGGTGGTCTTCCAGTGAAGTTTCAAGGTTGTCCTTCACAGTTTATTTCTAGTCCAAAAGCTGCCTTTGGAACAAGCCTGGCTTTGAAGACCCATTTGAATCTCAAAGCACAATGTTGAGATTTGCCATAAAAGCCAGCCTTGGCCAGAGCAATGTGTAATGTGAATAAAAATATGCACTTGTAGGACACCTAACTACTTTAACAAATCTGCTCTAAATAACATGCTTATATTAAGACAGAATCAGACCTGAGGTTACATTTTCTCAATTCCCAAATAATGCTTTGAAAACAAGACTGCCTTTGACCAATGAATGTATTGGTTTGACCTCATTAACCAGCTAGTTTCTTACGAGATACTTAACAAAGATCCTTTGAACACATAAAATACAAAAGTCAGCTGGGTTGTCTTTGCCCCACCAAGGATTTAAGCCATGTGGAAGGACAATTTCATCTATGTAGGTGTTATATGAACCTGTAAATCTTTAAATAATGAAGTGGTATCTAATGGGATTTCTGTTCTGTTTTATGTTACCTTTCTCTTTGGTTCCAAGTTTTTCAGTTGCTTTATAAAATGCTTCTGTCATTAAAAAAACCCAAGGGTTATTTTTATGGTGAAAACCAACAATGTGCAAAAAATACGATGGTTTCAACAGGACAGTTCTGGGTAAACAATTTCTGTTTTATTAATGTCGGTGAGCAGCCCTTTGAGTTTCAATGATCAGTATGCCTCCAAAGGCAAAATTTTCTCCAGATTTATAGCAAAATTCTACAAAATAACCATTTTCCACTGCTTACTGAAAGGGATTGTGAAATTATGAGCATGGCATTTGGATGGGGTGCAGCTTGTAACAAGATGCAGATACAAGGAATTCTTGTGGGCAGGGGCTTGATGCCAAAAACCTTAATTTATTCTAATACAGTGTCATGTTCCTGAATGTGGCTTAGTGCAAGTAATTCTTTGAGTCATGGGTGCTTTTGAGTGGTTTTAGGGTGCAAAGGGTGAGTAACGAGAGGACAAATAAGGTATAAAGATGCGAAAGAAGTAAATATGTGAAGCTCAGTATCTAAACTGCTTTGCATTGAGTACATCATGTTCTCACTGGAACTAGCAGGTGTTGCCACTGACTTCAGGGTACAATGAATTTAGGTGTGCATGATGACTTTTGAAATTCTTGCTACAAAAATTCTCAATAACGAAATCCATTTTGAACCAATCACAATTTGAAAAAGGAAAGCATGATAGATTTTTCTTTGTTATTACAATATAATAGGAGTGATTTTATTAAGGAAAAGTAATAGAATGCAACTTGCAAATGCTATATAAATAGTTGGTTTTTTCTGATGCAAATAGTAACATTTCCTCTCTGGCTAATGTGTGTGTATCATAAATAGACACTTTCTCTATGGTAAAATTCTAACGAGAAACTTTTGGAGTTTTGCTTTTTTAAAACAAACAAATAAAAAACCATCACATCAATATAAATGTTTACTTTACAATAGCATAATTTCACAAATATTTGTTTTACTTCATCATTCTTCATAAAAACTATTTCCGAAAATTTCTGTGGTAATTCCATAGGTAGGTACATCAGCAAGACAGCTCATATAATAGTGTTGAGACTTTATTACAAATGTTCATAGCAGCATTTACCTGCTCAGAAAATCTCAAGTAACCTTAAAAATCTTCTGTGTGTACTTCTGTGTCACCTACCTGCTCTGATTCACGAGACTGTTCCATGTTCCTTCCGGCATCAGGAACTAATGGTATGAGGGAGCAACACTCACAAGCAAGAGTCACCTGAGGGGTGCTGGCTTGACCATGAGAGAATGATATGGAATAAAAAGGAGACAACTGGCTTCACATTCTCTTGAATTGGTGGTAATCATGCAGAATAAAAGAAACTCCCATATAAAGAACAATTCAATAAAGTAGGACTTTTCTGACTACAAAGACAGCTAAGGAGAAGTATGATATAGATCAATAATGTCACGAGTGGTGTGACGTGGATAGATAGGGAGTGAGCATGTCTAATGAGGCAATTTCAAACAGAACAATATGCAGTTAAGATGTGGAATGAGGATACAAAAAGTTTACAAGGAGTCAAGGGAAGAGTTCACAAGTTCATGGAGTAGAAATCCATTAAAGTTTATCATATATTTTTACATTTTTATTAGCCTTAAATAAATTCTGCAGACAGAAGTCATGTCTAGCTTGAGAAGTTTGGAGGCTGGGAGAAATACTGCTTGGGAGAAATACCACTTTTGTTTGGTTTTGTAGCCTGCCACAGAAAGATGTTTTTAGGTATTATTGGAGACAGACTACCTTTGGTCTTACCTAGTGTGGTCACTCCTCTATTCTTATTGTTTGCAGTCAAATATTAGATAGGGTTCATCTCACAATACTAGTCAACTAAGAGTCATCTGCATGCTGTAATCAGTTTATCAAGATTCTCTTTATAAGTAGTGAAAGATGTGCACCAGAAAATTATTTATTCTCCCTATTTTAGGAAGAGATGAATCATTAAGTAGAGATGTCTTCGTGTCTCTGCTAACCATAGAGAGCCAAGGACAAATTCCTTAGATCACTTGAACACACAGACATGATATCACCATCAGACATGCATGAAATAGCATTTTGAGGTTTGTCTTTCTGGCAGGTTGCAACCTCCATTTTATTTTATAGATGGTCTGTTGAGTTTGATCCCTCTGCAACATTCAGTTTGCTTTAAAATTGTTTTTTGAGATCATCAGTGCCTCATTTGAGGCACTAAGATCTAACCTATGAAAGCAATCAGTTTGGGCTGTAGTAAGCATGTTAAAGACTAGGACCCTCTTAGAAAGCCTGTGGTTTTTTGGTTAAGGACCAGGAACATCAGCTGGTTTCTTTATAAGAAATGAGATGGTTTACCACTCCTATAGGCCATTTACGTAGAATGGATTCACTGAATGGTAATATGAAGAAAGGACATGAATCTCTTCTCTAAATCTTCCAGACAGGATGACCAGCTGCCGAATTAACCAACTGCAGGTGGAGGACTTCATATTACGACTGTGCTCGGTCTTCTCTGAGCACAATCTGTAGAACAACTAGGCAAGAACACCAGTCACAGGTCTGGCCAACCCTCTTTCACTCAACAATTTTCTGCAATTATAAACTGCCTATAGAGCATTGACTACACACAGGGCCTGCCAGGATGCTGGAGATAGTCACAATGCATAGCAAACTCCTGGGGATCTTATGGGCACTGAGATTCAATGAGCCAAATCCAGTCCTAATGTGTCAGCATATATCCAAGAGACCTGAAACAACATGGGATGCAGAAGATCTGTGCACCCAAAAACTTGGCATGTAAGTCCAGCCCAGTTACCCTGACTCCTTTCCTAAGTACCGGAGGGAGATATGCATTTCTAAAACTAAACCACCTGTCCTAGATACCTGTCTTAACATGACTTACCTTGAAATTGCTTACCTCAAAATTGCTTACCTCTTCCTGTTGACATTAAGGAAGGTAAGGCAATCGTCTTAGATTTTGGCATGTTAGAGGTGGATGTCTAAGCTAGGGGCTGGGAGAAAAAACACCTTAAGAAAACAGTGAGCTGGGATGAGATAACCAGCTGCCCATTTCAATAACTTCACCTTGACTTTAAGTCTCCAAAACGGTTTTCTATAGATAAACTGTCTCTCCCGTGTTATGAAACTTCTCCTGTTCATTTTCTTCCTCCTTACAGACAGTTACCAAGCCCGTGGGTATTGCTATTTCTGATCCTTCCCTGACTGTCACCTTTTTGGCATGCACTTGCAGTGCTTAAAAGAGAAGTGTCTTCTTCAGTGAGGACACAATGGAATTTGATGAACCCTGTGAGAAAATTGCAGAGGGGAAAGAATCAGATTCCGATTGCCTAATTTTCACAAAATACAGGCAGACAGAATGCATTTGTATAAAGTGTTACCCATAATTATTATCCAGAACAGACAAAGCAGTAGTGGGAACAATACTTTCCTTATGGCAATTGAGACCATTTCTGGAAGATCAGAACTGTCCAAGAAAGAGGCTCTGTGGGACACCTATAGTTAGGCTATCAATCACATTCATAGCCAGGGAGTATTTAAACTCTGGTGTGAGTATGCACAAAAGGTAACATGATTCAGTCCACCATCAGGGTGACTGCGAGCTACAGTTTTCTTCTTACAATGAGAACTGTGATTGCAATGTCAAAAGTCAACTCTAGATCAGAAAGTACAGCCTCTGTTAAGCAGCCTCTTATCCTTGAGGAAGATGATGTGATCAGTAAATTCAAGTTGAACAGCCAAGGTGGAAGGCAGAGGTCTAAATCAGAACTGACTTTCTCTAGAATAATTACCTGGTACAATGTTACAAATGCAATGCAAATGAGCAAATGCATCCCATTACATCTTTAAATTACTAGTTGAGTTGGAATAATGCAGTATTTTAGTTAATTTTATTAAGCTTTTGAGTGCCAGCATTTAACCACATTAAATCAGAAAGCTAAGAGATTGTAAAATGTGCAATGTAACTTTATAACACTGAGTGTGCGAAGAGATCATCGTTCTGTCTTAGATGATAAAGAAACCCTTCAAACAAGAAGCTGAAATTTGTTAACATCTACCTAATACATATATTTGTAGCATTACTGGGCTGCTGTCCACATTATGCAGAGTCTTCTGGGACAATTCTGGAGAAATAAAAAAATGAGCTGCAAAAAGTTTTTGAGGACTGTGAGAAGTGCCATACACTGATGGACTCTCTCATAAAAAAAAAAATCTGAGAAAGAAAACTTGGTTATCGGTATTGCTTAGCTTAGAGGGGAGAAAACCCCAAATACAAAAAAGACCTTTAACTCGGGAAGGAAAATATTAGTGAGAAACAATAGCTGGAAAAATAAAACTAGAGGTTTTCAAATTGCCAGCAGGACTTACATTTTTAACAGTAGAACAGGCTCCCAAAGGAAGAACAGATTTTCCATCTTTGGCTATACACAGATCAGGACTAGATGTGTTTCTGGAAGTGGTGCAGGACAAGTGGGTGAAACCTCGTGAGCTTTGTTTTGCAAGACGTCAGACTGATTGATCTTTTGGCTATTAACTTGGTGTTTATTAATCAAACAGAAATGACTATATTCCCAGAGCCCTGTCCCAGCAATGTGCAGAGCTCAATTAAAAATCCATGCTGGATTATCTGGGATCATTCTAGTTCTGTAATTAATTTATCTCTGTGGGCCAAAAGCGATGTATGTTCACAGCTCAGTCTTCTCTAAACACTGGAGCAGCATTTCAACGTAAAGTTTCATGTTGACCTTCTTATTAACCTTGTGGCTTTCTCTATTACTTTTTTTTCTTGTCATAAAGGGTTATTAAGAGTTGTTGTAATTGGATTAACTTCATCTCTGATAGTCAAATTTTCTTTTTATTTCTATTTTGGCAATGAATATCTTTTAAAAGAAGTGTCTTTCTTCATTTGGAAAAAAAAAGGCTGAGGAGGAGGATTCTCAAGAAAATCTTGGGTAATGCCTTGTGCAATGGAATATTTAATTGAAAATTTAGGAATATTTTTAGACCTTCTCCATTATATTCAGATATTTATTAGCAGTGGGCAGAAGATGGATAAATCCTTTCTGGTTGGACACACACCGTTTTCTCCATCAGTAACTACACTTTTCTGTCAGATAGTGTCCCACAGTGGAAAAGAATTCCTGTGCAACTGTTGCCAGAAAGTGAAATATGCTAAAGAAATGCAAAATGTCAGCATACACCATCTTTTCTATCACCAGCTGCCCTCCTCTAGAAGGTAAAATATTTTTCCTCAGCAGCTGCACATTTATCGTATAGCTCTGGGAATCGTCTCCTGATACCTCTGCATGCTTTCTCCAACCCAGCTTAAGTATTTTTAAAAAAATATGTCAGAAATGAATTCACTAACCCTCCACTGTAAAATACTTTTAGCTGATATTTACACAGAGTTGTAAAATAGAGGAACTGCTGAGTTAGGCCACCTAAAAGACTATTCACTTCTCCAGCACAGCTTTCTATCCTCTTATTGCTGCATGTCACCCTTTTTCTACCTAAACCAAGACCATCACTGTATTTGCAGAACAGTGCTGAGCTGCAGAACCTTTCTTCTGGCCCAGAGCCATCTCCCTGTGATGCCCACTTGCTGGACTATTCCAGCACTGGAGGATGAGTGCAAGGTCCTGTTGCCCTGGGCATTGCAGCGCTGTCAACACAACAAACGGTTAGAAACATGGGACTGCAGAAGCCTAACTTACTAAAACCACTTGCAGAGAAGGGTGTTTGGTCTGTGGTCTACAGCAGTTGTGGTCACAGTAAAATAAGTGGCTGTAGGAAGAGAATTAAAATGGGGCAGGGACCGCTATCTTTCCATTGGATGAGCTATGCCTCTATTTTATTGTATTTTTTTAATATTTTCATTTGAAATCAGAGCTTTCAGTCATGAAATTTAGTGGATGCAGCTGGGAAACTATGAAAATCTGCTGTCTCTGCCCTTTTTTACAAATTTCAGAATGTCTCTCAAAGCAGATGTCTTCAAAGATTTTATTTTTTTAACATAACATAAAGGTGGTTACGTGAAAAAGCAGAGGACGTTATTTCTTGGCAAGACTTTCTTCTAGTCCCTTCCTGATAATGACTGAGAATGAAAGTAATTCAGGCTGACAGGTCCTCGCTGGTTGTAGTACAGCATATAGAGAAAAAGCATAAGATTCCTTAAATGTAAAGTGATGAAAGCCATAACTACTTTAGAAACACATACAACAGAGGAACATGACTGGTACTTTGAGCAGAATATATTTCTTGAAATAATCTGTCTCCAGAAAGCGGATAAAAGTTTGTGTCATTTCTGTTGCAGAATTTCATCGTATCATGTATAAGACTCTTGAAAGTTTTATTCCTGGAAAGTTCATCTGTGACTGAAAGACTAGAGAGAGAGGGATTAAAAAAATATCCCCAAACCTCTGGGCCAAGGATCTAGTATAGAATTTAAATAACATTTCAGAGAGGATCACATTTAGATGCATTTCACAGAGATGTATTTATTTTTTGAATAACCACATTACTCAAAGCAGTTTAGCAACAGGCGGGAGGGAACTGCCTCAAGGATAAACAGAAGACATTGAAAATGGTTGTTATACCCCTGCAATGCATTTGGTAGACTGTAAACATAATAAAGCTAAGCCAAACGAAATATAAAGCTCTGCTTTATGAAATAGAATCTGGACATATCAGGCTACACTCTGCAGTCTCTACTTCGGAAAAAAGAAAGTGTGTGGCTGATTGAAATAACAGTTTCACTTGAGTGAAAGGTGCCAGGTTGATTGCCAGTTTTTGTTTCTGTATTTGTTTTCTTTGCTAAAAGCATCTCTAAGGCACTCCTCACTGCGGTATAGAGAGTGGTCCATACTCACGTCTTCTTTCATTCCCCAGGTCGAGAATACAACAATACTTTGCGGTGGGCCCATACCTGTGAGCTGTGGGCAGTGACTGTACTCCTGACAGATAGAGACTTTATGTCTGATGTGCTGGTGGGTGAACAAAACCAGCAAGAATCAGAGGAACCCCAGAGAGGTGGGATGTAACTGAGCAGCTCCCATGCATGCAGCTTCAAGGATGACGCTGATAAAGGATATAGCGTTGGATGATATTCACTGTTGCTTATGTTATTTTCTACCTCATGAAAGCTTTTTCTGCTCTGGTCACCTGAGTGTCACCATAGTTTCCACTACTAATGTAATTCCAATTTCTACAATGAGTGGCTTATAGCATATATCAGAATCATGTACATATTTGCTTACAAAGGTGTGCCCAAGTCACTGTTTCTTCATTACATGCTCAGTTCCATTGTCGTAACATGTCGATAATATGCTACTCTCTACCTACGGTAAGAACTTCAGTGATGTCCTTATCCCCACTCAACCTTGACAAAGAATTTGGACAGCATGCAGAGTTTGTGTGTAATGGCCACAACAAAACATAACATGTGTCTCAATGAAGGTTATCAGCTTCACTTCTGTGCCAGTGGAGAGAGAAAAAGATAGTTATCTAAAGATAAAATCTTTGGTAATAGTCTATACAATAGTTTTTTCATCCTAAAATCATTATTTTTAGTTGTTTCTTTGCAGTTCCAGGAAGCTGGCTACTGAGAAAACAGTTATTTAAGAGACTATTCTTTCATATTGTGTAGCTCACCATCAAACCTAAGCACTTATAAGTGTAGGATAAATTTCCATGTATAATCTAACACATACAAATTATAGTTAGTTTTATGTAGACAGAAGTATTTGCAACCATGAAAGATTTTTTCTTTGATCTTTTTTGTTGTACTGCCTTTCCCAGAGATTTGATTACATCTCTCAATCAGAATCTGGGTCTGTAAAGATGATTGACACATGGAAGGATCTTCCATGAGGCTCTGCAATACCTGGGAAAATAATGAAGTACCTGAAACTGTTCCCATATGTAACGCTCTTATCTGGAGCACTTCTTGACCTGAATAATGCCTTATCCTTTAGGTGATAGATAATTTTGTGGGAAAAGCTACATCTCCCCAGAAAAAAAGGTATTAGTATTGTATCCATGGAAAGTGTTGAAGCAAAAGGTATTTTAATACAACAGCTGAACATAGACAGCAATTAGTTTCCTTCCCTTCTTCAAGAGCTTTTTATATAAATCCCATGAGGTTTTTGCATTTACCTATTTTGTTACAGACCATTTTGCCACATTTAAAATGGCCTTCAAGGCATTTTTAGAAAGCTATTACTCACTGTCAGGTTTGCAAAGATATTACAGACACTGAGTATTCAGCACCCACAGTGAAGATTGCAGCAAATAGGGGTGAACTTTGAAAAGATGCAAAGAGAAAGCATTAGCAATGGGAAAGCTGCCAAACTTTTCGGAGGAGCAGAGGTATTCTTTCATCATTATCATTGCTAGATCCCACGTCAGGTTGTGTTTATAATAAACAGGGGAGATGATTTATAAGGAAGCCAGAGGGTATTTTACTGTGCAGTCTCTGATTTTAAACTTTTAAGATACAACTAACCAACAAGACTATGAAATTATCGTATTGGGGTTATTACACATTTATCTTCTTGCAAAACAACTCCCTTACAGTAGCTTTTTTCTTTTCTTTCTAATACTCACCCTTCTCTTTGAATCTAGTACATGCAATGGAAAGATTATTTATTTCCCCCAAATTAATTCACTCCCAGACTTCTTAATTCAATACCGAATCGTCTTGGCATGCTAGGAACCTCTGCACAGCACACGAATGAGTTCAAATTGGCTCTTTGGAGAGCTTCATGAGGCTTATTTCCCACTAAGAGGACTCATTCAGTCCTCATTGTGAAGAGTTGAAGTGAGGAGAGGCTGCTGTCCTCCTCTTGAGGCTTCTTTCCCGGCAGTAGTCCAGGATATAAACAAAACTGTAAAATAACCGCAATGTGGTGTTGTACTGAGTTATGAATCAAGAGAGAGACTGTATGTCCGTGAGCTGGAGTGTTAGAAGGAAAAATGGATAAACTCCATATCTGGGACTCCTGGTACTTTCTCATTCCTGGGTTCAATGAGTAGTAAAATTATAAATAGTCAAAAACATTTTGGCTTGGACAGTTTCACAGAGAACCTCAGTGAGTAACATTAACATCCATAAAATTCCAGATTTCCCTCTTGGTAGCTAGCTAAGTACTTGGGGAAAAACAGCGAAGTTGTCATTATCATATATAAGGGCCAAATCTGAAGTGATATTTAGGCTCCTAAGACCCATATATTTTAGCAGCACTTAAATATTTTCCAGGCAACATTTCTTAATACATCTGAGCTTTTATTTCCACTTCTTTGAAATAGGAAAGCACAAACCATTCTTATCATTTAGAGTTTCTGTTTAGAGATTGAAAAACTGACGTTTTCAAATTCTCTGTGGAAGGAAATAAAAACCAGAGAAGGTTGTTTAATAAAAATTAAATGAGGACTCCATATCCATGCAGTTGCAAGAGTAAGTAAGAAATCAGGCAACGGAGACAAGACAGCTGCATGGATGAGCAAGGGACTTCTGGAAAAACTCAAATGGAAGAAGGAAGTTTACAGAATGTGGAAAATGGGACTGGCCACTTGAGAGGAAAACAGGAATGTTGTCAGAGTATGCAGAGATAAAACAAGGAAGGCTTAGGCCCACTTAAAATTAAATCTGGCAAGGGATGTCAAGGACAATAAGAAGGGCTTCTTCAAGTACATCGATAATGTCTTGGTTTGAGTGACACAGGACTAATTTCTTTTCTAATGCTTGGGAAAATTGTACTTTTGGAGGACTCTGGTGTCTGAATTTGTGAAAATATTTACTTTATAGCCAGCTATGGTGTGTGGGTGTCAAGGTTTCAGTGTTTTCAGGCTAGCCAGGTGCAGGGATGAGGAGGAGCGAGACTCGGGCACTTGACCCAAGCTGGCCAACAGGATTATTTTATACCATGAACATCACATTTAATATAAATTAGGAAGTTTGCTGAGGAGGAAGGGTCTCCCTTGATGGTGGTGGTCCAGAGAATTCCTTGCCCAGTGCTGGACCCCTGAGGCCTTCCCTTCCTCCTGAAGCTGTAGCACTCACAGTGTCCAACATTCACTGTCCACTGCTGGGAGTGCACAGCTTCCTACTGATATAGTTGGCTGAGTATAATCCTTATATATCTTTAGATTGGTATTGGGATCACTATTGGTTCTTTAGTGTTATTACTGTTAATTATTTAGTCTTATTCTATTAAATATGTTTATATTTCAGCCCCTGGGTTGCCTGATTTTCTTCCCGATTCCCCCTTCCTGGGTGGGGAGGGGTAATAGAATAATTGTCTAAACGACAATAAACTGCTGTGGGTTTCTCAAACCATAACAGGTAGTAAAAGGAAGACTAGGGAAAATGTGGGCCTGTCGCTGAGTGAGGTAAGTGCCCTGGTGATAGAGGATACAGAGAAGGGGGAATCACTGAATGCCTTCTTTGCTTTGGTCTTTACTGCTAAGGCCCACCCTCAGGAATCCCAGACCCTGAAGGTAAGAGAGAGAGCCTGCAGAAAGGAAGACTCTTCCTTGATCAAGGATGATCGGGTTAGAGATCATTTAGGCAAGACTGACACCCACAAATCCATGGGGCCTGGTGGGATTTACCCACGAGTGCTGAGGGAGCTGGCAGATGTTATTGCAAAGCCACTCTCCATCATCTTTGAAAGATCATGGAGAAATGGAGAGGTGCCTGAGGACTGGAAGAAAGCTAATATCACACCAGACTTCAAAAAAGGTAAGAAGGAGGTCCCAGAAAACTACAGGCCAGTCAGCCTCACCTCCATCACTGGAAAGGTGATGGAACAGCTCATCCTGGATGTCATCTCTAAGCATTTAGAGGAAAAGAAGGTTATCGGGAGTCATCAACATGTATTCACCAAGGGGAAATCATGCTTGACCAATCCGATATCATTCTATGATGGCATGACTGGCTGTGTAGATGAGGGGAGAGCAGTGGATGTTGTCTACCTCGACTTCAGCAAGGCTTTTTACACTGTGTGCCATAACATCCTCATAGGTAAGCTTAGGAAGTGTGTGTTGCATGAGTGGACAGTGAAGTGGATTGAAAACTGACAATGGCAGAGCTCAGAGGGTTGTGATCAGCAGCACAGGCTAGTTGGAGGCGTATAACTAGCAATGTTCCCCAGGGGTTAGTACTGGGTCCAGCCCTGTTCAACATATTCATTAATGAACTGGGTGAGGGGATAGAGTGTACCCGCAGCAAGTTTGCTGATGACACAAAACTGGGAGGGGTGGCTAACACACAGAAAGACTGTTCCACCATTCAGCAAGACCTGGACAGGCTGGAGTGTTGGGTGGAGAGGAACCTAATGAAGTTCAACAAGGGCAAGTGTAGGGTACTGCACCTGGGGAGGAATAACCCCATGCACCAGTACAGGTTAAGGGCTGACCTGCTGGAAAGCAGCTCTGTGGAAAGGGACCTGGGAGTCCTGGTGAGCAACAGGATGACTGTGAGCCAGCGGTGTGCCCTTGTGGTCAAGAAGGCCAAGGACGTCCTGGGGTACATAAGAAGAGTGTGGCCAGCCGTCACGGGAGGTTATCCTCCCCCTCTACTCTGCCCTGGTGAGGCTGCATCTGGAGTACTGTGTCCAGTTCTGGGCTCCCCAGTTCAAGGACAGGGAACTACTGGAGAGAGTCCAGCAGAGGGCTACAAAGATGATGAAGGGAATGGAGTACCTCTGTTATGAGGAAAGGCTGAGAGACCTGGGTCTTTTAGTCTGGAGAAGAGAAGACTGAGGGGGGATCTCATCAATGCTTATAAATATCTAAAGGATGGGTGTCAAGAGGATGGGGCCAGACTCTTTTCAGTGGTGCCCAGTGATAGGACAAGGGGCAATGGGCACAGACTGGAACACAGGAAATTCCATCTAAACATGAGGAAAAACTTCTTTACTTTGAGGGTGGCAGAGCCCTGGAACAGGCTGCCCAGAGAGGCTGTGGAGTCTCCTCTGGGGATATTCAAAACCTTCCTGGATGCGTTCCTGTCCAACCTGCTCTAGGTGACCCTGCTCTGTCAGGGGGGTTGGACTAGATAATCTCTAGAGGTCCATTCTAACCCCTACCATTCTGTGATTCTGTGATTCTGTTTCCAGCTCTTACAAGTCTAACAAAGCAAGCCTGGGCAACAGAATTTTGGAAAAGATGAATGTGCCAAGGGGCTGGAGACAAGGCTCCTACGGTCTGCCTCAAGGAATGTGGAGTTACCAGCTCTCTTTTGTATAGCAGGGTCTGTCTTCAGGCTGTCAGTCCTGGAAAGCGATCTCCCAATTAGACCCCCTTAAGAACTGTCAGAAACTCAGGTTAGTCTGAGCTAGGAAACCGACAGTTTTTAACCATAGGTGTAATGCAAATGTTTCACCTTTGAATAAGGTTTCTTATATCAAAGAATTTCTGACCAGCAATATTGTGACAATTTTTATAAATTAAATATTATATATATATAATATATAGTATTTTTTACAAAGTGTTTTGATTGTTAGGTAAAAGTTGCCAGGGAGGGGCCAAATATCTGAGTAGTTTTCAAGGCTATTTCCTTCCAACCACATCAGTGTATTGAAAAGCTTGAAAAAAACCTTAAAGTTGAAAGAAGCACCTTCTTGTCTAGAATAGACCTTGTCACTTTGTTTTCCAGAAAACATTACATCTGTTATCCAAATAAAGTTTCTGGGGATGTGGACTTTAGCCAATGAAAAAAAGGTGAATAAATCTGCAGGACTGGTGCACTGGCAGAAGTTGTGGCACACTGAAACTGGGAGGCATTTAGCTACGTGATATATTTTATTTTTATTTTCTTGTGATTCAGGAGTAGTTACTTTCGTGAAGTCCAAATATTGCACTGAGAACCAAATGGTAGTTAATGGAGTTTCCCTCAGATTTCAATACTAGCAAAGCCAAACTCACATCAGGAGGAAGAAGCTCATACTTCCTCCCTCCTTCCCTAAGTCTGGTCACAGTATTTTTAATACGCTACATTTCAATGAACAGTCTCTTGCATGTCCCACTTTCACCTAAATCCTGCGGTCGCTGCAAATCCTCTATTGTTTGTTGTAAAATAATAGCGTTCTTTACTTTTGCTAAACACTCTAGACTGAGGTGTGTGACCATTTCTAAGTAACTCTGGAGGACATTTACTTGCATAAAAAAGGGAATTGACTTCACTGAGATATGGGCCTTGCTCCTGTTAGATTCCACTCTTTCTCCACAGCACAGCTGCCACCATGCTGAGACAAGGGAGATGTGAGGCAATCCCATTTGTGATTCTGAATGCAAACTTCCAAACAAGCTCTAATGCAATCCAATTAGGTGAGGTGGGAAACCAGATCAAGAATCTTGATTAGCATTTACATGCATTAACATTTACAGTAGACCAGACTAAGTAATAAGCTGTTCCCAAAATAAGCAAACAGCGTGCATGGCACATGTAAAACAGTGTAGTTGATTAAAATCTTGCAGCTTCATTGCTAGTGTCGACATGTTAAAAGTCAGCTCCCAAACTCTCCTACTCCATTCTCATTCATACCATGGTATTACATGTGCTCTTGGCTTGCTACAATGACAACTGTAATAAGGCTTTAGTTAACATTCTCGCTGATTTGATTGGAGCTGGAACGCTTTACAAAAAGCTGGAATATGATGTGTTTGTATGTGATTTCTATTATTATTGTGCATATTATGGGCCATAGGACTGATGTAAGCAAGGACTATGCCTGGTATGGAAAAATTCGTGAAAAGCTCTGTGAGGGGTAAGGAGATAAGATTTTACTTTTTTGCTTTCCTGTCCTACCGAGTTGCATCCAAGTTTCTGCTTTTGCTATATTCCACTCACAGGCACAGCTTAGGACTATGTTGCATGCACCTGCAGATGGCATCTTGAGGTAAAAGTCACATTTCATGTTTTAATGTGTTGGTCATAAGTCCTAAGAGGTGAAAGGGCTTCCCTACTTCCCACCCCTTGGGCCAGATATCTGCCAGTGCTTGCCCCTTCTTCCATTTTTGACCTCTGTTGCTTGGACCCTTCTGGCCCAAAAGCTTAAATTGAGCATTCAGTAACTACATCATTAGTGGGGCACAAAACACAGAATGACGGAAGTATTGAGGTTGGTAGGAAGCCCTACAGATTGTCTTGTCCAATCCTCTTGCTCAAAGCAGCATTAGTTAGGGCAGATTGCCCAGAGCCATGTCCAGTTAAGATTTTAATATCTCCATGGATGGAGACTTCGCAACCTCTCTGGGCAATCCTGTTGCAGTGTTTGATCACCCTCACAGTAGGAAAGTTTTTTCTTGTGCTTAAATGGAACTTCTTGTATTTCAGTTTGTGCCCATTGCTTATTGTCCATTCAATGGGTACCACTGAGAAGAATCTGACATCCATGTTAAATGGCAGATGAAGTTGCCAAGCCACTATCCATAATATTTGAGAAGTTGTGGCAGTCTGGTGAAGTTCCCGCTGACTGGAAAAGGGGAAACATAACCCCCATTTTTAAAAAGGGAAAAAAAGAACACCCGGGGACCTACAGTCTCACCTCTGTTCCCAGTAAGATCATGGAGCAGATCCTCCCAGAAACTCTGCTAAAGCACATGGAAAATAAGGAGGTGATCAGTGACAGTCAACGTGGCTTCACTAGGGGAAAGTCATGCCTGACAAATTTGGTGGCCTTCTAAGACAGGATTACAGCGTTGGTGGATAAGGGAAGAGCAATAGGTGTCGTCTATCTGGGCTTGCGCAAAGCATTTGACACTGTCCTGCACCACATCCTTGTCTCTAAATTGGAGAGACATTCATTTGACCAATGGACCACTCGGCAGATAAGGAATTGGCTGGACAGTTGCACTCAAAGGGTTGCGGTCAATGGCAAGAAAGATGGAGAGGGACTTTTTACAAGGGCATGTAGTGATAGGATGAGGGGTAATGGCTTCAAACTGGAAGAGGGTAGATTTAGATTAGATGTCAGGAAGAAATTTTTCACTATAAGAGTGGTGAGGCACTGGAACAGTTTGCCCAAGGAAGTTGTGGAGGCCCCATCCCTGGAAGTGTTCAAGGCCAGGTTGGATGGGGCTTTGAGCAACCTGGTCTAGTGGGAGGTGTCCCTCCCCATGGCAGGGGAGTTGGAACTAGATTATTTTTAAATAAACTTAAACCATTCTATGACTCTATGAGTCCCCCCATCAGGTACTTATACAAGTTATACATGTCGGTAAGATCTGCCTCCTCCCAGACCTTCTCTTCTTGAGGCTGAACAACCCTATCTCTCTCAGCATCTCCTCATATGACAGATGCTTCAAGCCCTTAATCATCTTCAGGACCCTTCACTGGATTTGCTCCACTATGTCCGTGTCGCTCTTGTGTTGGAGAGCCCAGAACTGGACACAGAGATGAAGTTTCACCAGTGCTGAGTAGTGAGAATCCTCTATGTGGTGCCCTGAACTGGGCCATTTTAAAAGCCAGATGAGGCAATCATACTTTCACATATGCCTAAAACTAACCCATGGTCCTTTTTCTTTTCTAAACAAGTGGCTTAGAAAAGTGATTCTGTCTCTATGTTGTCTTTTTGTGTTTACAGAAAAGATACCAACCTATTTAGACACTTCAGGCTACCATCAGTGTTTCACAGAAGCCCCTCCTTCAGGTAGCTTTTCTGTAGTACGGACATGGATTCAATGACAAGCCCAAACATTAGGATCAGGAAAGAATCCAAAAACTGAGCAATACTTCCCAAGAGGTAAGTGCTCCTTTATAAAGCACCCCTTTTTAAGGATGTGGTCAAGCAAGGACAGTCAGAAAGTAAACAGCTTCCAACAGAGAGTACCCCTGTGGTCAGAGAAAACAGCTGGATGGTCACTCATCATTGGTTTTTCCTGGGAGCTGTATGAAATGCTGACTTTCACATCTGTGAAGTGCTGGCCCAAAATTGCAGTTCGATCCAACCAAAGGACTTTTTCTAGAATCCCAGAACCTGTCTTCTGATCCAAAATACACTTTGCAGCTCACAAGATGTGCTTGCACCTTGTTTCTTCTCCTAGAGACACTTGAGAAATGGCCAGTATTTAATCTCTGATGAGACATTCTAAACTCAAAGTCATATCTGCTAGGAAGAGTATGGGACCTGTGAGTTACCTTGATTCATTTGGATTCTGGAAGATGTTTTATTTGCAAATGGGGCTGAAACCGTCCTTGCCATTCTCAAGTTGATGAATCAATTTCAGGCTATGAGTACCTGCAATTACCATGTTGCTGTCATTATCAGATGCCCATTTATATTTAAGTGTGAAAGATTAGAATTTCAGTGAAATGAGCACTGAAAAACACTATAAAGGAGCCTAGAAGACTCAGAGTTAAGTTGAAGTGGCTAGGACACTGTTTTCTCTTCAGTTGTAGCTCCTTTTCCTTTTATTTCTGGGAAAAAGCCTTGTAAAATAGCTTATATTTACTCTGGAAGGTAACGGAATACACTGGAAAAGGAATTTATTTACTGATAAATTCACCAGTTAATCACTTTTTTATGAAGTTTCATCACATGTTCTGCTGGCCAGGTTGCAATCTCATGTCAAAATGCTGTGCTTCTCCTCTGCCTGTGAGTCATTTGTCATAGTTGCAAAATCACAACTTCCTGCTACTAGTTGTGAAAATGGTTTCTGAATAACTAAAAAAAAAAACCAAACTCAAACCTCAGCTGTTTCTTTTTAAATTTTTTCTTTGTATCCTTGCCCTTCCAAACTGCATAAAACAACTGCAGTTCGGAACCTGTGTGTACTCTAAAGGACATACATACTTCCAATACTGAGTTATATCATGAGATTTTGGCAAGAAGAGAACTTAAGCATTAATCTTACTAGTTTGACTTACTTTGTGTCCAACTGGGACATTTCACCAGGTTCTGTCCATTGGCTTATTTAGCAAACCAATTTCTTAAAGAAGCTGTAGAAACAGCTATGAACATTAGAGACTTTTACCACCAAAACACTGACATGGTTTTGCAAACCTCTTTTGTGCTGCTATAGGAAAGATTGCACTTCCCACCATCCATTCCTCTTGTCTCCCAACTTGCCTATTTCCAGTTGCAGGTTGTTGCCTCTGTCTGCCACATGTTCCTCTGTTGTGGAGAAAGGAAGTGATTCATCCGGATTGCTGGGTATTCAGGATCTTGGAAAAATGATTGTCCTGTACTTACATCTTAAAAGAACCATAATCATGTGCTTGGTTGTGCTAGTGCTTCCATCTTCTGTTGTATATACTCAGATCAATATTCTGAGCATACACACATTTTTGCTTGAAAAAATCTGCAGAGACCAGTGGATATCACCTCTTCTTTTTTTCTAGACTTGCTATGTATGGCTTCTGTGTGTGTATAGTATACTTATATGTCACAACAGCACCATCTTTCTCTCTTTTCTACTAGGAATATAAAATCTTGGAAGCACGATGCTTATTCCATGTCTCTATACGGTGGGTCTCAGGCAGTGACCCCAAAACCTGTTGTAATGTTAATGTATTCATCAGAATACTCAGGTTAGTGGGTGAAGGGGTCTCAGGAAATACGTGGCAGAAAGGAAGCATCTTACCATTATTTCTTTGTTTAAGGAAACCTGAAAACTTGTCTTCATTGTTACAAGCACTGGTAACAAGAAATCCTGAGCTCTCCCAAGGGAAAAGCCTCTGAGGACAAGTATTTTCTGCAAGATTCACAAAGAAGACTTAAACTCAGCACTGCCCGTTAGACCTCCAGTTATCTGATAGATTCAACAAATCTGAGTTAAGTGCCTGAGCTTCCTACACAGTACTAGAGGAGAAAGCAGCAGGTGTCAAACTGCTACACATGGCTTGTACTAAAAAGTCAGTAAAATTTCCCAGACTGTCATCTTGCCAGATTTTGTTGCAGAGGCAGAACTTCAAATCTAAAAGCTGGTGCAAAGCTAAGTTCATTTTTAACTCTTGTAGCTGAAAAAAAAGGGGTGCAAACTTGTGCTGATACCTCCTACCTGCTGGGTCTGTGCCTGAGCCTGTGAGCTGTGTGTTATTGTGAAACGGGGATCTCTTGGTATTTCCTCTTGCAGCTAGAACGAATTAAATGTTAGTTGGCAAAAGGAATTGTGCTGGAATCTCCTGCTGCCTAGAAGAAACGCCTGCAGCTGAGTTGCAGAGCATACCTCAGTCTTGATTTGGCCTAGTAAATACTTAATGTTATTAGGGATATAACAGAAACCTCAGAGCACGTTCCTGCTTCAAGACAAGCTAAGGTCCTTGCACTGATGATAAATTAAATGTTTAATTCAAATGAAGGGAAAAATGCACAGTTCTCTCTGACTGCGGACCTGTGAGGCTGGACTGGACCCTGCAGGAGATGTTGGCTGAGGGCAGAGCAAAGATATATGTCTGTGGTACAGCCCCATGTCCATGCAAGGTTAATTGTATGGGTTATGTGGCAGTGCTGGACGAAAATATGTTTCTTTGCATACCCCTGCACTATGTCATGGGAAATCATGAGCCTGAAGGTCTCCATCACAGCTCCGGCTGCTTAGAGAAGTCTGAAGAGAGTGGATGGTCATGTCACAGCCTGTTCTCAGCAAAGACAGCCCTGCTACTGTCATCCCTTGTGTGCCAAGACATGTGATGGGCAATATTGTGAAGATTGGGATGATGGCAAAATAAGCAGCAGTGTGATCACCATGCCCTGACCCTGTCCTCCTCCCTCACTGGCATTCAGGAATTTTTTCTGTGATCACTAGCGTGGTTTTTTTCTGAAGCAACAAAAGGAAGTGTGAAAGGAAATAAATATTATATATCATCTAGCAGAGGAGAGGAGAATGTTGGGTGCAGCCTCTGGCTTTGTTCTGACATAGTTTTTTTCCCTCTACAAAATATGAGTGAAGAGTAAAGCTTTCTCTTCCTTCCTCCCACCACCTTGCAGAAAAGGCACAGGCTTAGCAGATACATGCTTATCTTCAGAAAAGTTCACATTTGGGTTTAAGCTTTCTCCCATAACAGTCACATACTTCTGTAACCTGGAAGAAGCATTGTTATCTGTACACTGGGCGTCACTTAGTGTTATACCGCAGTAGGATGTGTGCAACATGCACCTGACAAAGGGTTTGCTATTTGTGTGCTGCAGTAGTTCATTGTCCATCCTCCTGTCTGTTAAAAAACACACATAACTTGCCTACTCACCCACAAGTGTCTAAGCAGAAAGGTGTTGAATTGCACCGCAGCTCACAATCCCCCCTGTAAATTTGGAGCTGTAGCTTCATTTCCTTGCAAGCCTCTCTGTAAAGAAATGGCATGACTACAAAATAGGAAAGTAGAGCTTCCTTAAAACTTCACAGATTTCAAATGGTCTTCTATAGCTTCTTTTACAGTGACAGCAAAAGTCTGGACAAGTAATAAATTACAGATTAATGAATTGTGTTCAGCTTCTTTCGGTATATTTTGCACGCCCAAGGGACTCAATGACATGGGATCAAATGACATAGCTTTGTCACCCAACGTGCAAATCTTTGTTTCATGCATTTTCTTTCTCATATCATGTCTAGTGTTCAAAGTGTAGAGAAACCCCAGAAAGATCCATTTGCTGCGGCTAAAACAAAAAGTAGCAGAACAATTCCAAATATGAAAACTGTATTAAGGTTTCTTTGATTTCAGCTAAATGAACTGTTTCTCTTGACTGATAGTAATCTTGTAAGATATCGCTAATTTTTTTAAATCTCCATTTCTCTTGAAATTTAATTCACTCATTTACTTTCAAATGATGCATTATGGTTTTACTTTGTGTGTTTTTTAAATTGAAGTGGCTGTATCTTCATTTCTTTCCATTCTTGCCATGGTGATTACATTAGGCAATATCTGCCACATAATTAAACTTTACACAGTTATTGTAAAATTGTATTTTTTTTTCTGTAATTGAGACTCTTCTAAAGTTAGATATTTCTCTGGTTTATCATTTCATGAACATTCACTATGAATGCAAGAATGGTTATTCAAGCCCATATACATTCTAGAATTTCTTTTGATCTTTGGTTTTAAACAGTGGCTGCTTCTAATTCTTTGATGTTTATCAAATTCCTACTCTAATTGTAAACCTCGCTTCTGAGTTTCTTCTCCAAATTGAGTGTTAGAAATGAATGTCACCAGTCCTTTACAGAGCAAACACAAAGAACGAATTACATCTTAACAGCAGGGTATAGAAGTAGCTTGCAATATTAAATTGTATTGTGTATAACAGGCAGTGAACATTTGGGTGAGCAATTGAAAAGAAAATGTTATCTGCAGATATGTCACAAAACACGACGTCAGATTTCCTGAGGAGCCTGGTAGAAATATCATACTAGCATGAAAGTGCCAGATTTCTAAATGCCTTGGCCCATGGGAGTAAGTATTCAAAACTGCAAGTAAAGCATCTGCAATCTGGCTTACATATTGCTGAGAATAAAATGGCCATTATTTATGCCGTATGATGCCTGCGGAATGAAAGCTGTTAGTTGTGTAACTGCCCTGGGTTTCGTGCTGTTTTAACAATGCATCCCAGTGTCAAATTGCTATCATTTGTGGATTTATTGCAAGCCCTGGAGAAATCCGCCACAACTTAAGAAGTAGGCAAGTGAAAGAATTTCCAAAGCAACCGACTAATAATTATGTCCAAAAGAGTTACTAAAATAATTTCCCTCACATTTAGAAGAAGCCATGTGGACTCCTAAAAGAAGAGTACAGCGGTGCAGTGTTCCTTTTATGTCACATATTACCAAATTTTCTGTCAAGAGTGGTCCCCAAAACCATCAAAAAAAGAAAAATAATATGTATGTTTAACCCCACCCCCCAAATAATAAAATTCTGCCTTCTTCTAAGAAGTAGAAATAGAAAATAAAAATACAAAGATATTTTAAGTGATAATTTAGTTTACCTCTTACACTCAAGGATCTGCTTAACTCGAAATTATTTTTAATAGCTCGCCTTATCTCTGCATATATTGAAAACAATACTTTGCCTTTGTAGTGTCCTTTTATGTATCTAAAGGTCCTCGCCACAGTCTCACCTATTGTTCTTTTCTCTAGGCTCAATCACTGCAGTTCCTTCAATGTTTCCTTTTGGCGTGTATTTTCAAAACTTCTAATCTTTCTCTTTGCTTTCCTCTGGACACAGAAGGAAAAGGCACAGCTTTACTGAGGCGTGGCATTCAAAACAAGATCAGAGTATCCCAGACTAGGCTTTATAAAGGGAGAAAAGGATAATTTCTTTTGTCTTACAAATATCACGCATGTATATATAGCCCAGTATAAAGTTTGTCCTTCTCCAGAAATTCGAATTTTTTTACTGAGTTTTCTCTAATGGTTGTCAATTTGAAGTTCAGTAAATCTGTTTTCAGTGGATTTGCTGTCTAACCAATTTTCCTTATTCTGCATTTGTAAAGAGGATTATCACTATCTCAACATAGAAACTTGCACTTATTTGTAATAAATAGTACCACGGTCCCCTGTTTATCAAGAATATTCAGAATTCTACTTATCTGCTCCAGTACACTGACAGTCTCTCTTTGCTACAAAATTTTAGGTGGTCTACAAACCTAAAATCATACTTTTTTATTGGTGAAGATTACTGAGTCTATGTAATAGCACCAAACCGAAGAGGGTTCCAGTGCCATGCGACTCTGTCTGAACTGGCAGTCAACCCTGGATAATTAGAGGACAGTTTTTCAGTACTTTTTGTACCTTCCATAGAGCAGTTACACCCTCTGTACACCCAGCTAATGCTTTCACATCTTACCACTGAGGATGTTATATAGGATAACACAAAAAAGCTTCGTTAAAGTCAAGATACAACATCAACTTCTTTTTCACTAAGGACTATTGTATCTCAAAAGGAAAATAGATTGATCTGAAACATATTTTTTTTCTGAATAGATTCATATTAGCTCCTAAACTCATGATTCCCTAAGTGTCTGCCAATTGTTTATTCCGTGCTAGCTTGTTTTGTGGTTGTGGGGGGTTTTTTTTGTTTGTTTTTTTGGTTTTTTGGTTTTTTTTAGCAGCAGGAGATTAAGATGGATGATGCTAATTCCTTAGTGCTGCACTTAGCACTTTTAAAAAAATTAGTCAATATGGGGTTTGGGTTGGGTGTTTTTTTTTTAAATTTCCCAGTTATTGGGTCTTCAGGTATCCGTTCTATAGAAAAATCACCAGCTGTTTGGAAGTTATTTCAACCAGTTCTCTCTATGAACCAAAGAGTATAAAGTTAGATGAGAACTTTTAATATCTCCCACCACTATCTACCTGTTTTCAGTTTCTAATCTTAGTTACTTCTTGCATTAGCTGGGTTGACCTTTCTGCTCTGTGCAAGTTTTATTAGTGTACCCGGCCAAGGATAATTATTTTAGTGAAGGCTGAAGCAAAAAAGACATTAAGCATCCTGACCTCTTGACATTATCTGTTGACAAGCCCCACTTTCTGTTGAAGCAGGATGAAAACTTTCCTTGTTTTTTCACTTGCTACTAATGAACCTTACAGTTGCCAAGATCATATTTTTGTGGCTCTGCCTAGTTTCCCCTTATATTGTACATCAGCCTTTCTGATTTTCCTTTTCTGATTCAGTTTTCCTTGTCAAATTGCAGAAACCAGAGGCTTTGGTCTAGCAATACATATTAATTAGTTTCTAACTTCAATACATTTAATTAAGGGTAGCTGTTAAAGTAGTTCTGGAAAAGAAACATTTGAAGGATTGCAAAATAGACTTCGGTGCTTCTTGGGACATTTCTAGCCCATGATCTGAGAAAAGTACAAGGGGACCTGTGACTTTTGAACCTACTCCATTTAAGAAGGAGAGAGTATATTTTAGTTGGTTATTTTGAGAGGCTGAGACTCTGAGTGTTTCTGTAATCATTCTCTGCCTAAAGCATTCAATAAACAATTTTCTAACTGAATAAATATGAAAGGCATCATCGTGCAAATACATCTCTTCCTCTTCTAATGCCAAATTCCAATATGGTGCTTTCAAGCTCTGCATTTAGATTTCTTCAAATCCTGCTCCTCTCCTTCACAATCCCTTCTTTAATTAGACTACATTTTTAAAACCAGAAAAGAAATTAAAAGTAAACGACGTGAAAATGTTATTTTGTTATATTAACTTCACAGATGGTGAAGGCCTACTTCACTGAATATGAGTATAAATGTTAATCCTGTTCTCTTCCTTCTTCTAAATAAGACCTGTTCTGATAGAGAGACAGTCATATTGGTATAAATATTTACAGTGCACAGACAGACAGGCCCATCACTGGCATAAAGTAAGTGGTTATTTTTTTCTCCTTGATCATCTTAAATATTAATTATTCATGGGGTTTTATTCCTTGATCTGCTGCTAACCTGCACATTTTTCTAGCACAAGTCATCCAATGTCTTTAGGCCTCAGTTTATTCATTAGGAAAATGGGGATGAAACTCAACTATTAGGGAAATGTTGTAAAGTTTCGGGGAAATCCTAACTGGCATGGTGCTATAAAATTGTGCAATTCAGAACACTTTTTCAGAGAAACTACAGGATAATTTATTAAGCAACAGTTTCATCCCTCCTGTAAAATACATAAATTAGAAATTTGCTCAGCTGTAGAGCAGAGGAAAAGTTTCCAGTCTCTTCCATAGTCCCAAACCTTGAATAAAGGAAACTTCCTTCATTTTCTTCACTATATTTTTGCACTCAGAAGATCAGATGTTTCCTTAATGCTGTTTTTTTTTGTGCAAATCAGAAGTCTGGCTTTGTCCTACTTGCACTGACTGCAATGCAAAACTCTCCCTTCCCTTTTCCACACACACACACAGACACTCACAAATCTGCTCCCCAGAAATCCTTGGCAAGCTCAACCAGCCACACAGAATAAGTCATCTGAAATAAATTTCTGTAGTGACTTACACTAAGCTTGCATAAATTGTGAAAGCCTTGAGCCAGAAGAAAAAGAAATAAAGACAGAAGGAAAGAACAAACAATAAGGAAAGAGGGAAAAGGAAGGAAACCTGGGCCATTTAAAGGATCTTAGCCTTTCAGTGATCTTCTTCTTGCTAGCAAGCACCCCAAAATTAGGCATTTCTTCACAGAAGTCTTTGGAGGGGCAACCAAAACAAAGGTGGTCTTGGAGCATGACCAATACACTGGCAGAAACCAGCATTTCAAGTATAAAGATATTTTCACTTTCTTTTGAAACCTGTGTTCACATCATTTACAGAAAACATCTGATTACCATATTTATCCTAACTGGGGCTCAGCTCCCTCTATGTCCTTTTGGCACTCCAACCCAGATTGCCCATCTTCCAGGCAGCTCCTTAAATATTCACTGTGGGTCCACACACCAACCCCTTGGGAACCTGCCAGAGAAAGGACATCCCAGTTTCATTGCCTGATGGCCTCTGTGCTTCAGACAACAACTGATTATCCAGCGCTTGTTCAGGTTTTGGTGTAGCCACAAACACTTTCATCTCAAGGCTAAAGGAAGATATCCCCACGTGAAGAGAGATACCTCCTGGAGGTCCTCATTCAATTGCCTGAGCGATCTGAGGGATCTTTGTCTTGCTCATCAGGTGTTTCTATTTTAAGCTTCTCTGAACTGATCAGGTTGTTTGTTTTGGGCCTCATTCTGGAAGGTTTAACTTTCTCCGTCTGTTGCAGGAATTGTATGTACCTAACACGTCTCGCTTCTGGGATCCATTGTGCAGACCATACTTCTGAAATTTATGTGCAGCAGCATCAAACTTACACCATCTAAGATTTTTATTGAACAATTTCCTAATTTCTCTATTTCAGTCCCCTGTTAGTGAAAGACTGGGACAATAAATGCTCCTGTTTGAATATTGATGTCCCAGGATAGGGATGG
Source organism: Burhinus oedicnemus (assembly GCA_008921705.1). Lineage (NCBI taxonomy): Eukaryota > Metazoa > Chordata > Aves > Charadriiformes > Burhinidae > Burhinus > Burhinus oedicnemus. The sequence goes on from VFFE01007146.1 coordinate 470,345, forward strand.
TATCATGTTTTAAGAGTTCTCAGAAATCAGCATAACAGCGTCCTTAAACCAGAATGATAAAAAAAGTATGTCATGAAGACACCTAATTTTAATTAAGAGTACAGCCTTAGCTGTACAGAAACATTGCCCAAAGCAATTTGCTTATAAATGAAAAATTAATGACATTTTTTTGTTTTACTACTGTTTAAAATAAAGCATGCATTATAAAATAATCAAATCAAAATATAGATTTCAAAATCATTTTTAATTTTACTTAAATAGGAACTATGTCAATTTTCCAATTCAAAATGATCTTGTTCTTTGCTTTAAACAATTTTTAAATAATTCAAAATGAAAACTAGGTATTTGATTTTTAGAATGAAGAACTTACATCATTCTAAACGGGCTGAATTAATTTGCAGCATTGCTAGCAAGCCGGAGGAATCCCCGATTCACCTACACATTGTAGATCCAACTGCAATACAAAAAACCCTCACACAACTATTCATGACATATGCAAAGTGGAAAAAAATAGAATAGGAATGTGAGGCCAATTGTGAGCGCATGTGTCATTCTCCCATTTCACAGTGAAATCTCCCTGTCAATATTCGATGCAGTCATGCAGGATGTGCTGGGGATTGAGAGCTGTGATAACTACAGTTGGAAATAGATCCATGAAGCCAGGACACATTGTGACAAAGAATATGGGACATTATGAATAGATTTGGACAAAACCCAACCCCACTTCTGTTGGATAAAATGTGAGAAAACATACGTCCTCCAAGTCGAGACTAACGAAAGTTTCATTTTACACAATGCATACTGCCATGGGCGAGAATAATATTAATGATGTGGAAAAAGACCAGCCTGTCATTTCTGCTGAAAATGATAAGAGAAAACAATTCCCTGTAACAGTTGCAAAAACACTGCTGGAGCAACTTGAGAAACAACCAGATTAAAGTCTGGTTTGTCAGTCTGCTGTCCTCCACTGCTGGGACTGATAATTTACAACAGTACTTCATTGCTACGTGAGGAGAAATAATGTCAGCTCAAATCTTATTCAAGGGAACCTTCACCTCTGTGAAGGTTTTTGCTCTTAAGAGATCAGGGTTAAGATATGAGTTACTATTTCACAGGGCTGGTTTTAGTTGTAAGCAAAGTAAACAGCTTCGTAATGGGGAGTATGTATCTATTGGCTTTGGATACTCCAGTGCCTTGGAAAACCTGGCTGGATGCTGGTGCCACTGATGGAGAATGGGTATGTGGGGAACAAACTAGTGTCGGTGGAAGGCCCTTGAGAAATTACCCTCCACATATTTTTAGTGTTCTCCCATCAATTACAACTTTATCCACTTTTGTCTTGACTTTTAGTGAGAACAGTCCTGGGAATGCCAATATTCAGCATTGCCCACAGTGCCCAACCTTTGCATCGAGCATTTTTCTTTAGACTTTGCTTCTCAAACTTTTCCTAATGGGAAGTAACATTTTTCTACATGAAAAATGAAACTCGTGATATCATGAACTTAGTCAAGGAACAAGGTAGAACTGAAGATGATCAGGATAACATTTGAGGTTATGAGGTGGTTACTGCAATGACTCTTTCATAGACCAGTTTCTTTCCAGTAGGAGCATTTCATATACTGCTAGTACTAAAAAGAAAGTTTCCATTGTGATTTAGGACAGCAAAGAATGAACACAGATAAGAAGTGAAGGAAGGAGAAAACTAATCCGACTTTTAGGAAAAAGTAAGAAGTAACATGGAGCCCAAGTATTTCCAAATACTATTAGGTTTGTTATTGAGGACATTTCGAAGAACAGTCCATCAAACATGAAAAGAACTCAGCAGAGGTCTTGATGGGGTCAAGCAATGGTACTTTTCAGTTGTAACATATTCAAGCACATACCTTAAAGGATTCAGACAAAAACTCAGAGAAGTCAGGAAATTTTCAAAAGTTCATCTTTTAACCCTACTAAATAAGAGGTTTTTTTCCTCTTCTCTTTTCCTGTCTTCCCTCACCTCCTCCCCCTACCCCAATATTTTTGCACAAGGCTGCTCTCATTATGTTCCTCACTTCATTCAGGAACCATCAAGACCTGGTCCAAGGTCTATTGAGACCAATGGAAAAAAATTATTTATCTTGAAGATCTTAATCCTTTCCATTTGGACCAAAAATACCAGCTGTATCAGTCCTTAGGACTGGAGACAATTGCAGTAAATTGGTAGCACATTCAGAACTCAGCAGAGAACTGCCCAAACTTCTGGAAGCAGTTTGTCACTGAGAAATCACAGATGAATCAGCTCAAACCAGGCTCCTAGAATTTTGAAATGCTTTTCTTCTATTTAAGGCTGTATCTTAGTCACGTTGAGCTTCAGCTGGAGAAATGAAAAGGGGGATTTGTGTGGGGGTTGATTGGAAGGACGTGCTGAAAGGTTGTATTGGCCTAATTCTGGAACACAAAATAGGACCCAGATGAATCTGTAAAACTTCAGTCTTAGGGGTGAAATTAAATGTGATAAAATGTGTACAGCTCCCAAACCTCATTATTTCCTCCATATGTTTTCCTTAGGTGTCCCAGCTACCTACTTGAAACTGCTGCTAGCCTCCACCTTGAGATTCATTTGGGTAACAAAAGGCTGAGAAGAGAAATGTGAGAGCTTCTTTAGCACTGAGAAAATATGTGAGGTAGGTTAAGATAATGAACCAATCCGTGTATTAACTAGTGTTTCAGATTTCTGATATTGCTAAAACAGAAGAGGTGGAAGTGGTGTACTAAAAATCAGAATAATTTTCTGATAAAACACAGATTTAATAAAACTGACTAATATGATTTATATGGAGACCTGGAATAAGTCACTGAGTTGTAAGAATTTATCAAGGAAAATATCACCAAGTACCATAAAAATTAAAAATAAATCCTTGTTAACAAAATTATCAGTATTTTGGGAAACAGAGCTCCATAGTTACCAAGGTGACTTAAAAAGATTTTATCACCCCTAGCGGCTTAGTGTAGGAAAAGTTAGGAAACTACCACATTAATAACAACAGTTGCATTTAAATGAATTTTGTTTGTCTGTTAAAGAACCTTTTCCAGCCCCATGGTTATCTTTTCCTTCCATAACTCCTTTGGGAAGAGACTGGCATCTTAGATAATTAGATAGTAACTGGCACTTGGGTATAAAAGGTATTTCATGACATTTTATGAGGCATGTCTCAGATTTCCACAGCAGTTTAATATTCAAGTACTTTAAACTAAACTGCAATAAAAAGCAATGTGCATGTTGTGTCCATGACTGGCAATTAAACTTGAGGTCAAGCTCACCTGACAGATTTTTGCAGGTGGGGAATGAAAAAGAAAAACAGCATATAAAAAGCTCGGCTGCAGTATGGACTTTCTGCTACAAAAACAGCGCATCTGCCCATTTTAATATGACAGCTCTTGCTTTTTTGACTAAAATTTGAGGACCATTGGAAATCAAAAGCAGGCTTTTGTGGCTGAATCTATATATTAGACTAAGTTTAAAACTCCAGAAGAGATTTTGACTGAAGAAAGAGTAAGTTTCTATGCCCAGGCCACAGATGATGGGAAATTGTCATTTTTTGGATCAGCAGAGTTTAATGTTCTTACCCCAGATTATCACTCCTTCAGCTTGCGTAATAGTCTTTAACTGCTGCAGGAGCAATTCTGGGAAACATTCACACTAATAGTGAGGCTTCCATATGTACACTCCATCTGAAAATGCTCCTTTTTACCCAGCAGGCCTACTTATAGGCAAGCAGCATTTTAGCTGTCTTTTCTAACAGCCTCTTTGTGTCAAATTTTTCAGAATTGTCACATTTTATGTTTATTCATCTAAAAAAAGAAAATAAAAGTAGTTTTGTGGAGCTCAGTGAAGAATAAATCAATGTGTTGTAGATTCTCGGATTTAGTTAGCTAGCTTTGGGCGGGAGCGAAATGGTATAGTCTAAGCTCTGTAGTGAATGAATGCTGGATACTCATTGACAAATACACAAATGAAACACATTTTTGCCCATTTTTGCAAAGTCTTTGAGACTCTCCAAGCATGATTATTTCGGGCATTATCTCAAATATATTCAGACAGTAAGTAATAAATGTGTGAAAAAGAAAGATGGCTTCTTACTGTTTCTCGCATGGGGAAAATCCACCAGACTGGTTTCCTTATTAGTGTACAGGGAATTTCATGTTCATAACTCACAACTGCAAACTTCCCCTCCATATAATTGAAAAAATAAGTCTATAAATCTTTACATTGATTATCGCTTACAGCTAGAGAGAGAAAGCAGTGGAGAGTACTGCTATAATAACTATATCAGAACTTCACATGATGGATAGACTTAGCTCTAACATTTCTAATACGTACTAGATTGAGGTGTTCTTTGTAGGACAACTGACTTCCTAATATTGCTTTAGGTTGAGTGATGTGGCATGTTCCTATATTTATAGAGGCAGTTGTTGCAGGAACTGCTAATGAAAGGTGACTCTCTTCTTCCCTTCTTGGTAATTCTCACTGAAGGCTGTTGCACTTAGGACCATATGTCAGAAGTTTATTAAAAGTTCTCCATTTCCAGTTAATCAGAGTTTTATATAGACTGTCCTAAAGTCAAAGACTACATAAGGATCTTCCTGATCTTTTCAGTCAACTCTGCAAAAAATTCTACAATCCGTTTCTGAGTGGATCCAATGATGAGTATTTCTGAGAGTGAGCAACTTATAAAATCTCAATATCCCATTTTATATGATAATCTTGCTTGATTAGAAATTATTACCTCTGGCTGGCTGTAACAACAATTTGAGGAGGGTTTTGAAAATCAGCTGTTAAAGAGTAGTGACAGATCATAAACATTCAAGATGGAAGAGCCCTCTTAAATCCCTATTTTGTATAATCGCATTTTGTCCCTCTGCCCGTGATAAGAGATACTGGTAGTACAATATAAAAAAAAGGTAAAATCTCAGGAAAAGCATACAGATCTCTCAGCACGCACTGACATGCTCACTAATGGGGGGCAAGTGTACCATGTTCAAGATGGAGAGTCCCTAAATGATGTTTTCTCAGACACAAGAAACAGTTTCTGCCTTAGCTTGAGACCTGACCTGCTCAGGATATGCCTTAAAGAGCAGATGAAAGACATAAAAAGTGAAACCTTTCTGCTTGAACCTCAACACAATGAAGCAAAAACTCTACACCTAGAAAGAAACCAAGGAGATGTGATGTTAAAACTCTGGCTAGGCAATCATAGTCAAGAGAAAAGGTTTAGCTCCTGTTTTCAGGATGGCTGTCCGTTTATTTCATCCACAGACTGCTTCATCTTCCCATGAGACTTTCATGAACCAAAATGACCAGATGACCTTTTAGGGGTTTTTTTTCTGTTTCATGCAACTGGACATTGCACCTGTTTTACAGCTGGTGACATTTTAAGGGCCTTTTTAGAAATCCAAATCTATTTTGGGTAGAATTTTTTCCATATTTTAATCGGAAAATGGAAATCACATGCCACAAACCTTGGGGAGGAATGGGATTGGTGTTTCAAAATTGTAATAGAATTGGCTTTTGCAAGAATAAGAAAATAAACAAGAAGGATTATTGCTTCCTTTTATGTTGAAAAAAAAAAGCTTATTTTTATAGAAAATATTTAAAAACAAAATAGCTATTGTCTTGAAAAAAATGAGTGGTTTATTCCTGCCATCACATGTTACTTCCTTCTCTGTGATCTGTCTCCTCATGGTTGAATTACCTATTTCTTTTTTTCCCACCTGCAGATCTTTTCTCCTACAGTCTTTTGAGGCCTCATGCCATTAGAAGGGCTTCAAAAAGGCAGCCGCTTCTTAGCAGTTTGTCTGCTCCCCTTAGTATTTAAACATTAAGGAAGACAGTGGATGTAAGAAGCCACAGCTGAATTTATTTTATCTTAATGATGCAGCCTGAAGCTTCAGCCCCATAGAGCATGTACCCCTGAGGCTGATGGTAAACACTGTTCAGTAGCCTATTGTTTGCTGAATGTATCCATCAAAAGATTATTGCGCTTGGCCAAGTTGTTTCACTTTCTCTTTGCTGAATGTATCAGCCCAGGAATCCTCTGCTCCACTTGTTGACTTTGGATTCAGCAGAAAGGCATTTTGTGTTTAGCTAAGCAAACATTCATGTAATTGCAGGATTAGTTCTGGAGGGGGATGTTGCTCAGATGGATGAACGACACTTTGAAGAAGTAGCATTTGTTACTAGACATGTTTCCATTGCTGATATTTTATTTTATTTTAATTTTTTTTTTCCGGTAGTCATAACTCACTTTCCCACTCATATTCCATGGCCTGCTGGAAAATGTATGCCATCCAAAGTGAGGTCTGAGCCTTTGAGCTCTGTAACCTAATACAATTCATTCTTAGGTCATACTGTGCTGAGAACAAAAATCAATACCTTACCCACTTGACCTGCAGCAGAACAGAGGCAAATTTCTTTTTCCCATCCATTGTTCTTTATAGAGGTCCTTATTGATCTGAATTCTCAGTGTCAGTCCACTCCTTTTAAATGTCTTGTTCAGAAGCTGTGTTTTCCAAAAAATCCTTTCTGTGATAACCTACCGTAATGTTAAAAACAACGTATGTGGAGGAAAAACTGTCTTGAATTCAGATCACAATGCTGGGATTGCGATCTTTGAGTTGAACTGAAACCATTACCACAGAGTACATCTGGGTGCATATATACTAAGCAATAACCAGATATGAGGATAGAGAGAGTGTGGCCGTGCCAGTGAGGCAGTATGCTTCATTCTGCTTTGATTACTTCCCAAAATTCCGGTGGTGGTCAGTCAGCAAAGGTGAGGTGGAAGAGGAACCCCAGTGGCATGCCAATATGGAGATTGCTTCACTTGAAAACTGTAGTTGTGGAAACTGGGGCACACAAAGAGTTGGTTTACTGTCACAGGTAAAGCTGGAGGTGTATGAAAACATGTAGCTGTTTGCCTATACGTGTATGAAAACATGTCGCTGTTCGCCTATTTGATGAATTTAAATCCAGGCTTTTTTTTTTTTTTTTTTCCCTGTAGTGAATAAAATCACAGAATCGCTGAATAGCTTGGATTGAGTGACACCTATGTGGGTCAATTGTCCCACCCCCTGCTCCTCTTTTTAAAGCTAATCAAACCATATTCTCTCTGCCTCTCCTTGTACTTTCTATTCCCCACCACCTTCACCTCATCCCAGTGGCCTCCACTGGTCTCACTGCGGTATGACAGTGTCTTACTTGCCCTGGAGAGCCCTAAACTGGGCACAGCACTCCAGATGCAGTCTTGCAAGTGCCAAATAGAGGGTAAACATCACAGAAAACACTGGCTTAAAATTATGTGGGAACAAGACAAGAAAGAGTTTGCTTTATTAACATTCATTATATCCTCTGTCTAAACCACTTTCTCAGCAGATTAATGACATCAAGAGTATTAATACATTTAAAACTGTTATGGCCAATACTGTTCAGCTCTTGTTTAACAAATAAATGAGAAACAACAGCTTGTAATGGCAATCCATCACCCAAAGTACGCAGTTATTATGAAGAGCACCATTAACACAAGCACATCTTCTGCTAAAGTAAACAAATACTCCAGCCCAAAGCAGGCATGATATGGGAAGAAGGCACTCCCTGGAAGTGAACTTGCATACCTGGCCTTGGTAATCGAGGGACTGAATGATATTCAGTCAGTCTCACAGGTGACAGATGTGGAGTCTCTGAGCAGATTTTGGATCCAAAATTGTCATAAAAAGCTGATAAAATGCCTGAGTGTCTTTCTCCAGCACACACCAGTAACACCAGTAATACCCAACAACTGGAAAATGTTTTTGTCAGGACGTACGTGGAATACAGTAATCGTTTCTGCAAACCATAAGTGGATACCAGTGGGGTATGGATTAATATGGAGCTATCTTTAAGGATTCACACATATTTTGTCTTCTGCTTTGGATCTATGATCATAAGCCCTGGATCACTCTTCACGTGTTCACGACACGGTCAAACTAAGCAACGGCAGGAATCTGTGCTCAGCCGCTCATGCAAAGCCATTTACAATAAGATAACACATTAAAAATTCTTTTTCTTTCAAGAAAGTTACAACTGTGTTTGGTCTAGACAGGTAGGAAAGTGCAGGATGTGGTTTGAATATTCCACAATGACCATGAAAATACTTTGCTTTTCTGTATGGAGATCCCCAAATCCTTTAAAACAACTGATAAATGAATTTTCAGATGGGTAAGTCAGAAACACTATTATTTTCATTTTGTAGCTAGAGACATTAAAACACAAAGGCATTAAGTGGAAGCCAAGGTTTAGCGACAATCTGAAAAAAGATGACAAATGCTCCCACACCAGAACTAGGGGTTTTGTCCCAATATAATTTTAATTTCTGGATGCCTCTATGTACAAAATGTTATGATGGTTTCTTTTGATCACAAAAACTATTAAATTAAATGCTTGCAGGTAAACATTGAGGATTTTTATTGACTTCTCAAGCAAGACAATTTAAACATTTCTTAAACTTAGATCAGTACAAATTTTTTTTCCTTCTTCAGTACATAAAATTCTTGTGAATTATTCGGTGGAATTTTTTATTCTTGATTAACCATTCTTGGGACTGGGTCTTCCAGATTTCAGCTAATGCTGTCAAAGTGAAATGCCTGAAATTGGTCAATGAAGTCCCTAGTGAAGCAGATTATTTAGAATTAAACTTCGAAAATATTGGCTTTACGTACCATATAAACCAGCTTCCCAGTTTCTGACTTATAGACATCCTTCCAGCTCAGATTCTCTTTGGGTATCAGGGACTAAAAGTAAAAGCTCTGCTGGCAAGTATCTTTCAACTTTCCAACATTATGTTTTTCCCTTTGAATGCTGTGGAAGCTCCAAATGCTTTGTAACATTAAACTAAAAAAAATCATAATGATCCACATGAGATGAAATGTGTACTAATTTTTTCTCAAATATTTATGGATATTAATAAATCACTGACTTATCAACTCAATCAAGAGATATAATAATTCTCATCTGTTATCTTTTTCATTCTGATTTTTCTTTCTTTGGTTGATACTAGCAATATACAGCACATTATACAGTAATATAACACAGATTCCCTCTACAGCTGATGGAAAGGAGTAGGCATCTCTAAAGGTGAGCCATGTCAACTGCTTTGGGATGAGACAACTGTCTCCCTATCAGTAGGTGCCCATCCATCTCCAGTGACTTTATGAATGGTGAGCCAGACAATTACATGAATCTGCAGTACAGTTTGGGAGCTGAATTTTATCAGAACTGAAAGCTCTTTCCAAAAAAAAAAAAAAAAAAAAAAATGCTGTGCTGACATATTTTCCTTAAGTGTCTGCATCCAGAGTCTTGTACCAACCACTGTGCCTCAGCACCACAAAAAAGGTTAGGAGAGCTCCTGGTCTCCATTTTGGCACTAAAGTCTGTAGTAATACCACCTGTTGATAAAAATTTCAGTGACCTTTGGTTAGCCAAGGGTAGGTGAGTCCAACGTGCTCATGCTTTCACTGCCCAGCAGTGAGAATATAGTATATCTAGACCTAAAGCATCAGTGCTCAACACATTTCAGGGGCATCACCACACTGAGCCTGCTCTTGGCTTTCTACTTTAGCTTTCCACAGAATATTGAACCAGCCTGAGAGTGCCAGTCCTGCTTTTCGAGTTGCCAAGTGTCTTCAGTGGCTCAGGCAATTGGAAATATCCTCTGCACTTCAGGGTGAGCACAGTGATAAGAAACTTCTTTTTCCCTCTGCAGATGAAGCTTCCTCCAAAAGAGTGCATACACATTTGTGCAGTGGACTGTTATGAAAAGCAAGAGGGAAAAAAAGCATAAGAACATGAATTCAGTGAATTGAGAATATGAATTCAGACTTATTGCTGCTTTCATATTAAGGTGAATTGTGTTGAATGCTTATTACGTCTGTGTGCAGCCATAATATACAGTTCAATTTAAAAAAAACCACTCTATTTTGGCATTTAAAGTACTTTCTTAATGCTACAGTGGTGGTAATTAAAATAATTACTGTTGAATACAGCCAGGAGTCAATGGCTTACCTTGCAAAATCAAAATCTCGGTTCCAGAGGATTCACATCAGTTGATTTGCCAATAGCCCATTGATTTCTCATTGAGTTTTACACATGGGAAGCAGATGCAGCCATGGAGAATGGCAGTGTTGATATTCATCCTGCCACTGTGGAAATTCCCTTGGAAAATCCCAGTCTGAGGCTGAATGTAGGTGACCTGAGTTTCTGTGTATGTTATTTAACCTGCCTAATACGTTTAGGCTGAAGTGGACAGGCTGCAGCTGGAGAGGTAATTTGCATTTGCCCAGGACTATACAAGCTAAACTAGAAAGAGTTGTGTTGGGCCCTATGGATTGCAAGAGGGTCCGAATAACAAACCCTTATGTCCATGCTCAGCCTCGTTGCAATCAGACATTTTCCTTGTGTGAATTACACTGCTTGCAGGTCACAGCACAAATTTAATTAAATTCTGATAAAATCAATTTGCGGTTCTTGTACTACTTAAGTCAGGAATAGAAAACTACTGAGCCAGGCACCCATCTGGAGAAAGTTCTCAAGTAGAAAATTACAACTGCATTTTTAAGTGTTCATCTTATTTCACATGCAGGAGAGGCTAATGGGCTGGATCCCTGGCTGCACAGGACAGGTGAGTTCAGCTAACAGTAGGGGGGTTGTGTTCACTTATGCCAGCTGAGGTCCACCCTTTTGTCAAATGGATAAAAGCAAAATTTGTATTTTTAGGAAATCAGCACTGGCTACAGACATTAACTGTGGCACTGGACTTCAGGCTTGTCTGTTATATAAAAATTCCATACAATTTGTGATGACTCAATGTTGTTTCTGTCTCCAGTGGCAACATGATCTCCTTTGGGACATAAAAGAATTATCTCGCTGACATAAGGGACCCACCATGTGCATCACAGGAAGTCTTGTGACCACCACTGGGATTTCAAAGGACAATACTAGAGGCCTGATGATTTCAGGAGAAATCAGGATGCATTTCAAAATCTGGCTCCAAGGCTCTCAACACAGCTGGGACATCGCTGAGGCAGACATTAATAAAAAGCAAGTTCTCCCTGGTTTACAAACCAGGACAGGCGTTTGGGAGATCTACCTATAATACCAGCTAGCTGGGTGACCTGGGACATTTGAACTCTTGATCTTGGTTTAATCTGGTTTCAGTAGGGTGATAACTGAATATCATGGAGCAAAAAGTGTGGTTTTTGTCAGCTTCAGTGACAGAGAGCACCCAAGTTGTCATTTTGTGATAGGTGAGCATCCTAGGGAGCACCCTTGGTAACTGCTCTGTGACCGGAAGTGGGCAGCCCTTGCCTTAAGGAAGACAATGAGTTTCTACACATGATTTATCCCTTCTGTAAAAACTTGTCTCTGATTATTTTTCTTTTTATTCATTAGCATGCTGTTTGGTTTGTTCTCTCTGGTCCCCATGCAAACATCATCCTTTCTTTGCAGAATGAGTCTACTTTGCATGTGCTTGGTGAATCCAGATTCAGAGTGCCTGATCTACCTGGAATGCTGATGAATAACTCAGCAGTGTCACTGATGCAGCTGCCCTTTAAATACCAGACACAAATCAATGGATACACATTAGAGCTGCAGTTTCTGAGCCCAAGATGCTTCCACCACAGCTACAGGGTTTCTGGACATGCTTATTGCACCCTCTTGTGTTTGTTCACTATAAATGCATGATTTAGTCAACTTTACACTTGTTCCACATTTTGATGATGTCCTAGTTTGTATCTAATGCTGACCTTCCTCCCGGGCCTCGCTGGTAAAGCACAAATAACTTGAGAACAGGATAAGCCATTTGTGTGGATTTTGTAGCAGATAGGGCTTTGATCAATAAGTGGAGCAAATCAGCATCTATCTTTTTTTTTTTCGTTTCAATAGCACCTATTAAGATTACAGTCCTTGATATAATTGATTCAAGTCACAAAAACTATATATGACCTAGGAAGGAGTTTGCATTAAACTATGCAAGCAATAAAAGCATTTATTTAACATCACTCTGTAACTTCTGCACAAGGAATTAAATTCAGAGCCACTTCGCCTGGCACTTAACTGAAAGACTTTCCAAGCTGTGATGGATAGCATGTGGGATATAAAGAGCTTTTCCGGTTCTCCTCACTTCTTCTGTGGTGGGCAGGTTGCCCAAGTCCCTCTCTTCCTTTCGTTTACACTTTTTTTTCCTGGGCAAGGAAGAGATCTTTCAAATAACTATCAATTCCGATACTGCCAGCATAATTTCTTCGTATTGATTTTTCCTTCTAGCTCCAGGTTCTTGCAGGTTGAGGTTTTCTAGGGCCAGCCAGCAGACTGACAGCTTTGAAAGTCCAAAGCCAAACATACCCTTTTCTTCTCTGTCATATTAAATGAAATTTTAAGCTTACCTTTACAAGGCTTTACAAATGATAGTAGATTTTTTTTCCTGCTTTGCCTGCATTGAAAGCTCCAGTCCTATAAAATTACTAGGAAGACGGCCAGTTTGTGTTTGCTTTGCTGTAGATGTGGATGGCAGATGGTGAAATTACAGGGGGAACAGAGGACAAGAAAAGGTCTCACACAAATTTTTAAGGCAGATTGTTGAAATCCACAGTTTCACTGCAGTGCTATAATGGTGATGTTATAATGATGAATCCTCTGAGCTCCCATTACAAATCAGTAATATTAGGACCCCATTAGAACTGGCTCTATTTTGAAATTTTCTGGTGGGGAAAGCAGGTGAATATGTTGAGAAAACACTGACAAAAAATGTCCTTCTTTTCAATCTGTGTTGATTACACAGCTTTGGTGACATACAAATGCTTTTCCACCTACTCAGCCCTGTGTCCTTGCTCAAAGTGTTCTGGGGATGCCAGGACCAAGGTATGCATCTGAATGAAAGTGGAGGTTCAACTGGAGTGAGCCTTACTTATTTTGCTTATAGTGAACTAAGAAAACTGCTGGCTGTGTCAACATCAAAAAGCAAATCTCAGGATAGAAATATTGTTTTGGGTATTGTTATTAAAGCTTGTCAGCCAAAAAGGGTATTTTCAGCTGGGTAAGAGTTTGGTGTGGAACTGTGCATTATGTACATATACATAAATATATATAAAAGTAAAAAGTAAGGCGGTTAAATTCAGATAAAATTAATATCACATGGCATAGCTGTTGCCACTGTTGCTGTGGTAACCAAGCATGACAATGTGTCAGACAAGTTAATTTTAGACAAAATAAATTGTTTCTTAAAACCGTTGGAGAAACAGATGGATTTTGTCTTAAAATGGACTCTTAAACATTTGCTCTTTGGAAGTGCTTAAAGACAGACGAAATAAATACACATTCACCTCACAATAGCTTGCTCAAATGAAACGGCTTTACAGATGCTTTGGGACCATCTTTATTACACATGCTTCACTTGCTAAAGTATTTTCCTGTACCTTCCTGAACTAATGTGTGGGCCAGTTGAGAAGATGATTTGCTTTCTTTTTGCTGTATTTCTGCTAGGTTGCTTGGCCTCCATTCTCAGCATCCTCTCCAGAGCTTCAGAACTCTGTTTTTCCACACTTCTATTTTTCTCTGTGAAGTGTTGCTTTAACTATATACTGAGTTTCTTCCTTAGTGCCTTCACCTTTGCGGTTCATTTTATGTCCTCCAAGCTGCTTCTACCAGACTAGCCTTAATTTTCAATGAAAAGGTAGTATACAATGCAAGATAACTCTATTTGGGACCGGAGTATGGTGGCTACAAATGAATTAATCACTGGACTAGGTGACGATTGTTGATAAGGCACCGGTGATCACGACCTGATCATATGCAGGATAAATAGATGACAGTCTTTAGCAGTAATATTTTCACTTAGTGCTTCAAAAGGGGCATTTCCCCATGATGAGGAAAATTATGAGCCAAAGAAGGTGGGAATAAAAGTAGGGATAGAAAAATCAGATTTGAAGTCCAAAAACCACATCAAGTCAAGATGAAATAAGAAGAAACTGGTTACGAAGAAGGACACTCTCAGCTCAATAAGAAAAAGAAAAGCAGAAATTGAAGAAATCAAAACTGAAACAAAAATAAGAAAAGCCTAAAACTATAAGTCAAAATAAATGGTGTTTGTTATCACCAAGAAATTACAAGATGAAGATAATTGATAAGAGAAGATGATGAAACGAGGGGAAAAGCCATTGCAGATAGTGTTCCAGAAAATTCTAAATATATTAAAAGCAAAGAATTCTTATTGGTAGTATAAGCCTTTGCTAGAGAGAGACGGGTAACCATTATGGATAATATCGCAGAATATCAAGAAAAGTTCCCTAAACACTTCTGTCCTGAAAAATGACAAAAGGTTATTACGTATTTTTAGCCATGACAGCTCTGTTTGTGTTTTAGTAAATCAAGGAATAAATAGCCAAACCTACCAAAACCACTTGTTTTCATAATCAGCCAGATTAAGCAACTTTCAGAAGACTCTGCCAGAGTTGGCAGATCAGGTGAATATCAAGAAATCTTTTCGTTCCTCTGGAATTCCAAAAGATGGAAAGACTATATGTGAGATAATATTGTCTAAGGCACAGAAAAAACTGGAGACCTGACATCTATCAATCCCAAGAAAAATAATGGAAAATCTTATATGAGATTAATTTGGTAAAGACTGTGAATATAATTAATGCTAATCAAAACTGTCTCTGGAAACCTTGACAAACAAACCTGATTTCATTCTTTAAGGACCCTTTAAGGAGATTACTGTTTTGTTTGGAAAACGTACTGATAAATATAGCATATTTTCCTAAAGCGCTCACCTTCATATTACACAGCTTTCCGACTGAAAATACAGCACTACAAAATATCAATACACCATGCTACCTAACTGACAAGTTTTACCTATGAGGAAATCACATATGTGGGAAACAAATATAAAATCATTGATACAAGCACAGATTGCTCTGCTGATTACAGGAGTAAAATGCAGGTAACCACAATGTGTGGAGGTCAGAGTATACGGTTTAATTACAGTCTGACGCACAGTCCCCCTGCACCCCTCACAGCCTTATGCTCCTCAAATAAATATTCTCTAACACCCAGTTGGGTACTCTAGAAATTCTGCCTGACTTGTTACAGCAAAAATCCTAAAAAAAAAAAAAGAAATTATAGCTCTACGTAGATAGTGTTAAGCCAGCTGCTACCCTACAGAGTGGCACAAGATAGAGACAGACCGTGAGACGCTTTTGGGTTGTCATCTCCATTTTTGGATAATATGAGAGTGAACCCTAATGTCTGATGGACTGAAGAATATTTCCAAGAAGTTATGACTAGTGCCATTTTGAACTGTGCTCTAAGGACATTTAATAGTGCCCCTATGGTGCTGGCATCTCCCAAAAGATGCTGTAATGAGACCGAGCATCTCACCAGCAACACTCAGTGTCTTGCAGAATCAAACCTGTATTTCTTACCAGGAGAAAAGCTAGTCCTACTATTGAAGCCTACATTCTCTCTCACTTAATTTCTTCCAATTATTCTTAATTGTTCCCCCAGGAGTAGAGCTCTGTGAATAATTGATTTTTACTTTTATTTTTTGGTTTCGTTGCCAAACTTGGAGGCGGGGGAAATTATTCAAGGTTGATTGGAAATGAAAAACATTTGATTTTTCTTACCAAAAAGAAGCCCTCCTCCCTGGCATTCTTCAGATCAAGCAGAATAGTTCTTTTAATTTAAACCAAGGTATTTTGGTTCATTTTCTTTTTCTAATTGTTGTAAACAATGAAGTGTAACTATATGCAACCTTAAAGCATCATCTGAAGTGTGAAAAAACATGGCATTTAAAAACACTGCACTGAAATGTTTCAAATATATACCTTTTTGGAGCAGGGAGTCTGGTATAGATCATATTCAACCAAAATTAGTGAGAATCTTCATTTCCACTCTCAACATGTATTTCCTAGTGACTGAATGGTTTTCCCCATTCTCCCTCCCAGATCACCCAATTTTGCTATGATCCTACATAAACAATCCTGCCTTTGGTATTGCCTTGGTATTCAACTTACAAACGTAGGTAGATTTATGTCCTTTTCCTGAGCTCCTCTTTAGCCAAGCTCTACCTAATCAGTTCTTCTGATTTTTCTGTCAAAAGCCAGTCTCTTCTTCCTACTAAACATTTTTCTTCTCAGATTTACCTCCAATTTATCAATGTGTGCCTGGGCAGGAGCTGCAAAAAAGTGAATGCTGTGTTAAATTGCAAGCCAATGACAATGCCTACCTTTCATAGATAGCTAGGTTCTGCTGTTTTTCCTGCAATTACTATTTTTGGCTTGGGTTTCTTTGCTTTACCAATCTCCTTGAAACACATTTCCAGCTGGCAAAGGTCTGTTTAGCCCTTCTTTTCTAGAAAAATTGTAGGTAGCTCATTTGTAGGCATGGATTGGAAAAACATGCATCCTGGATGCTCCAGCACTTTTAATAGTTCATAGTTCCTGAATATTTTACATTACTGTGTTCACTAAAATACCTGTTCTTGCCCAACGCAAATATTCATCAAACTTGCCTAAGGAAAAAACTTAGTACACATACTTGGTACTTCCAAACATTACTTACAAACATCTGTGTGCGTAGATGCCTGAGGCTGTAATAAAGCCAAACCTGTCTATATGAAATATTACAAGGAAAAACACTGGAGGGTCACCAAAGTAGGAAAAGAGAAGAGAAAGGAAAAAAAAAACTATGAACATTTTTCAGCACATTCAAATGTCAGCTGTGCTCTAATACCCTCCTTAACCCACAATCTCAAAGCAAATTGATTTGGTAAACAGTGAGGAATGGCTAAGGATTGCATGCTGAGGAGCATCAGGCATGGGAAGAGTTATGAGAAACCTGTGCACATTTTCATAATTCATCTGAGGAGAGCAATATTTACTGTCCCTCAAGGTGATCCAACACTGAGTTCTGCTGCCAGGATTTAGTCCTTTCAAAAGCACATGACTGCTACTGTTGAAAGTGCTAAACCTGCCAGTATTTTTCTGACTTTTTCATTAAGAAATGTGTTATCCATGCCCACATGTTTGTTCAACGCACATGCTTCATTGATTTATATTGTATGAACATACCTTAGCTGTGTCCTTAAAAGCTCATTAGTGTCTGTTGAATATCCATTTAAATCTGAATTTTATTCATAAATGCAAATTTAAAAACATTCTTAATTATGTGTCATGCATCAGTGTGATTACAACTCCATCTCCTCTGTTTTGACATAATGTGGATTTAATATTTTGCAAAACCACCAGCCTAGATAATGCATAATGACTTACCATTTATACCGAGACAAATGTTTCCCATCGTTTCTAGATTTGGTCAATATCTATTGAGAAAGAAGACATCCTGCAATTAACAAGAATGAAGTAATAACAGCCACTGCTGTGGCCCTGTATAAAAGCAGCAGAATGTTTACCTTCTAATAGGAATCAGAAAATATTCCTTTGCTTAGTAACAGAAATGCAATAGTACACACATACGTTTTGCATTGTCTACAAAGAGCTGACACCCCAAAGCTTTCCTACTGCTATGGAATATTAAATAAAAAGTAAATGAATAAAAGCCAATTAAGAGTAAGAATAGAATGTCAAGATTTGTGTGCTGTTATGATTCTGGTCTTCTTTTTAACATCCCTCTCTGTCATTTCACCTTTCTTATTCCTCCCATGTTCTAGTTTTCTCCCTTGATTCTATAACTGTATAATCTACCATTGCTAATATTCACCACCTTTCCTCAGAATTGTCCTAGTTCTAGCTAAACAATAGAGATGAAGAAAAAACAAAAAACAAACTTCCACCTCAGGCACATGTTCTCGATTAGAGTGAAGTACCTCAACCTTCTGGTTACGTAAGTGCAAATCTGATAGCCACAAATCCTGTCGAACCACTTTTTCCAGTGTTGCAGTGACACTTTGCAACGAGCCCTGAGTGCCATTGTTATTTCTTCATCTATGAATTGGAGCTTGAACTTGGTACAAGGGTGTACAATTACAAACCCAATGATTTTTTTTATTTTCAACAACTGGATAGGTTGCTCAGCAAGGAATGAGCACAAACACTGGCTGTTTTCTCTTATTGAAACTGCTCGTCTGTTTTGTGAATTCTGGATTCAAAGATGTTTCCCTTCGTGCAGACCTTCTTGATGGCATGGCACTGAAAAGGAAATGCTTTACCTTCTACAAATACCTAGCTGTTTTATTCTATTGGGAAACCACTTGGTGATCTTCACTGCTATTGATTTCGGTACTTAAATAATCAATCTTTTGGTTTTCTGCTTCCCTCTTTTTTTGGCAAGAGGGTTTTCTGAAACTGTGCCTTTCCTGGTAGCTTTGTAGAGCAGGTCTCCCTCATCAGGATTAACACTTTTCCTTGATTCATAACCATTTAGTACTGAAGGTAAAGGGATGAAGGACAGTTACTCAGCTGTCTCCTCACTGAATGAAGCAATCAGCCTCAAAACATGCTACTGCACAATGCTGTGCCAACGATTAAGTTGTCACAGCATGGCTACAGTCATGACCTTCTCTTTACCTCAAATTCTCTACTTTTAATTGCAAAATGGTCCTTGACCTGAATATATCCTTTTTGTCACATTTTTGTGTTACTTCCTTTTTGCCTTTGTACACATGATGATGGACACTTCTTCTCTCATTCAAAAGCCATTCAGTGAAAAGCAGCAAGAAATACTGGATTAGCAGTTCCAAATTCATATGTAATCATCTTCCTTGCTTCATGATAGTCAGCCCTTTGATCCTTTTTCTTCAAAATATAGACTTATTCTCCTATTGACAGAGACTTTTCCTTGGAAGCTGCTACTGTTGTGTGAAAACTTATAATTTCCTTTGGCATTGATTCCATACCATCTCTGTCCATACTTAGCAGTAGAAGAACAAAGTTTGGGTCCCCCATGTTCCCCAGGTCCAGCATGAGTTGTATCAAGTAAGGTGTAGCTTCTAGGTTAATATTGAGCATCACAAGAAAAGTTGTGCCCAGACACGAGACTTCAAGGACCTCCTTGCTTGTAGGTAACTGAAGGACACTGGAGAGATGTCAGCTGCTTATAAGGTGGACAGAAACAGAAAAGACAGCAGTAACATGGTAGTTATGCTGAGCTGTTCCCTATACTGTACAAAACAATCTACCTGTGACTGAAAGGCTCCAATATAAAGGGAATTCCCTTCAAAAGTTAGGAGTGTTCCAGGTGTTAATTATTAAATAGAAACATATATATTATTTCTCAATATTCACCTCTAGATACAAAGTTTGACTTTGTCACTGTTTCCACACTACAGAACATTTAGTTGTCGGCAATATTCAAGATATAAACTTGCTACTTTCTTAACTCAGATTGTCTACATAAGTTTTGAAAATGTATCTGATTTTTTTTAGTTATGCTTTTTATCAGATTTTTCTCTTGTAGCTCCTTTCTGAATCCTTTTCAGCTTGTCTTCATGCTTCACAAATAGCAGACATCTAAATTTGACATACTATTTCAAGCCCATGCTCCAGACAGAGCATGGAGATGCAGAACAATGTTGCAAGGTAATAAAACCTTATTTCAACACATCTGCAATGTAATAGTCCAGGGAGAAAAAAAGAGGACAAACAAAGAAAACAGTGGTTTAAAAAAAAAAAAAAGTAGGGTTAACTTAGTCCTCAGGGAAGGCAGCTGAGCCAGATAGCTTTGCATGTGATTGTGGCTTCAATAGGACAGCAGAAACGTTCCTCTTCTTATTTTCTCTAATAAATACATCATTTGCAGATTTATAGTAGATATCTTGTATCTTGCTGTTATGAACCTATGGAGATTTGAAAGTAATTAATCATGCTGAACAGTCTTTCTGCTACGGAAGGAAGAATGTGCAATTCTGCAGCCTGTTAGTCAATAAAGAGAGACTTTTCAGGCATTCTTAATTGACTACCATTTGTCACTAATTTACACACAGCAAACTTCTGTTAAGGATATCCTTGCAGGGTAGATTGCCAAATCTGATTAAAACAGAACTTACAACACCCACCAAATAACATTTCTGCAACTATTTCCCCAACCTACTTACCCTTATATCAGTGGGGTTTTGATGTCTGAATATATAAAGAAAGTAAGGTTATGAAATATGTGAACTTGTTGTAAATTTCTACCAGGCTAAGACAGATTTAAGAAACTTCTAAGGAAAAGTGCCAGAGAATAGGGGGAGGCCTATAAATAGCACCAGATAGTCTAAAAAAATGTTGACTCAGTAACTGTGAAATTCCCTGTTGCACAGATAAAACTCTTTGGTCTTGGTCGGGAGTAGAACATGAAAATATATCCTGGGAGCAGTCATTCTCATGATGAAAAGGTCTGTGCAGATTTTCATGAGTGATGGGATGAACTTGGAGAAGTAGGTATCAAGAAAGATGTTCCAACACAGTGAGATCTGTTAGACTGCAGAATAGCCACATAAGGAAACTAATAGAAATCCCATTGCCCAACATATTTAAAATTAGACTGGATACAGCAGGTGTTATATATCTCTACCTCTGCAATAAAAAATAATAATACAAAGAAATCACCCTGGTACAGCTGGGGACATAAATAACAGTGTTTAGCTCACAAACAGCTTAAAAGGTTGCTAGTATATTCCAACCATGTACCACAGTATGGATTGTGTTGAACATATTGCAGGGGCAAGTCTTGGATGGAGATCTTGGTAAGTGTACTCTCTTTGGCCACCTGTGACCTTATGCCTTGCTAGAGAAGATGTATCTTTTTTCTCAGCCTTGCACTTTGTTCCAGTGACTCCTTATCTGTGTCTCTAACGCCTACAATTTCACACTCCTGCCAATTTGTATAAAGTAACAAAATATAATAACTTAGTCGTGCAGTCTGTTACTCACTTTCCCACCTTCTAAGCCTTTGGAAATGATATTGCTCTCCCAATATCCTTTGTCTTGTCACCTGTGAGCTTTATAACTAAAATCTTTCTCCTTTTGTTCCCATATTTCTCTACTGCTACGTATCCCAAAAGATCATTAAACTGCCAAAAACAGGTATGTTAAACCTCTGATTTGTCAGGATACTCACCCATAAGTGATCCAGGAAGAAAACCAGCTGGTTCTTGCAGGGTATATGTTATCTAGTTTCCACGGTCTAGACATACAGACATTCAAGAAAACACAGAATTAGCTCAATTGGTTATCTTTACAGTGATGGTGCCTATGGAAAAACTGGTAACATGGACACAGTGTGTTAGATCCCGAAAGAGTGAAAGCGTGAAAGAGTTTTGAGAGACAGTCTCCGTCTCAACAATCTGATTAGAGTTTCACAGGCAAGTTAGCCATAATGTGGTGATGACGCTTTTCTTTAGCAAGACTTAGCCCAAGTAGCTTCTACTCTGGGTTAGACACCTTTATAATTGCGTTTTATGTGCAAAAAGGATAGAGGGGAGAAATTGCAACTTGACTGGATGTGTGAAAATAACACCTTCTGCAGTTGTTCAGCTGATAGTGAGGGTTTGCCAGGTTTGTGCAAAACATCACACCAGCTCCGTTATGCTTCCTGCCCCTCTGTTTGGTGCATGGCACGTTACATAAGAGAAGATGATGCTATGTGGCTTAAATAGAGGTGATAAAATGAGTATTGGGCTTTCAAACTTAACACTTCCTTCTTCTATTGCATTGTTCATAAAGAAATATTTTGTCCTCAGATTGCACTGAAGAAGTACTAAAAAAAATAAATAAAATGGAGAAAAGGAATCTGCAGTGCAAGATTGCTGTCAAGGTAGATCAAATTCTGTAGATAGTAGTAACAGCCTTCCTTTAGCTTCACACAGGAAAGCAATCTTTAACATAATGATCTGGAAAGAAGACTTTGGAAGCAATTGAAAATATGGCTGTTTAGCTCTGTTAGGAAAGATGACCTACAGAAATCTTCAGTAAGAAATATCTGACACAGAGGTCTGAGTACAGCAAAAATTGTGCATGGGGGATGCAGGCAGAGGTCAACCTGCAGGTCCATTGCAAGACACAATATATTTCTGAATCAATGCTGTTGATTTATTCTGTCTTTTTAAAGCATTCTCCTGTGGATACTCCTGAGCACTGTTGTTAATAACGCAGCAGTAGGGGGAAAATGTGGCGTGCAAACACAGAGCATCACAGCCCTCTCACCAGGCTGGCAGTATAATCATTTATCCAGCTTTCAGGCCCATGATGGCTCAGCTCCAGAGCCTCGCTCAGCCCTAAGCCCTGCCAGCCCCAAGCCCTGCCAGCCCCATGAATTACGCACGCCTCTGCCCAGCTGCCTGAGGGACTTGGAATGGGAAGGATGCACAAAGCACATGTGGCTCGATGAGGCTCCATGCAGCACACAGGGATGGAAAGGCTTTCCTTTCTATCATAGCTGGTGATGGGGGGGGGTGCCGTGCACTCTCCCCTTCCTCTACCTGGTCTGGAGACCTTGCCAAGTGGCGAATAAGGGTTACTGTCCTGTCCTACCTTGCATGATCTCAAACCCAAGTCACGTAGGCTGGGTGAAAAGATGAAAAGAAGAGAAATTTGAAGTTTTGGCTTTTGACTTCAGACAAGTGTGGGACCAGAGGGAGAGAGAAAAGTAAAGCCAACTAGTGCAGTAGTTAGTGCTATCATGCCAAAAGTGGGTGTCCTTGCTCTTACAGTTGCTTTTTTAGGTTATACAATTGCAAATTTATTTATAATACAAATCTAGTCCCTGAGGAGGAGGTTGAGATCTTTTTCCTAACCTGAACTCAAACCCTAACTCGCTCTTCGGGAGCATCTTAATGGCTTCATGACACAATTATCTCCCTTTTGCACCTTTTCTGGACAATACACAGTTCATATCTGTACAACAGAAACTTTCAGCAAAATGCATGGGGAGCTGTTCTTTTACCTTGCAACATATGCCTTGAACATAGGATATGTGTGTTTGAATCCAGCTGATGGGACGAGACTAGCACTCCAATCTGTTCCATTTCCCCCAGGTGCTCTGATAACAGTGCTATTTTGTAAATATCTAGTGGAAACAACCTGCTGTGTAGTGCAATACTGGAATAATACTGCCAAACTCTGCAAAGAAAGGACCTCAGTTCCTGTTTTCAGGAGAAGGGTTAACATTTATCAGTCCTAAATAAGAAGGATTTCCCTACAAATAAAGTACCCTGAGGGATGGTGGGAAAATTAAGGTAAACTGTTGCCTTTTGTCTTTCCCTCCCTGCAGAGGACCCTGAATCTGATGGCTTTTGGCTCAGGATGCTGCTTTTTAAGGATCCCTTTATGAAACACTTTGCTCTGGCTTGCATTGCATACAGCAAACCACATGGCTAGTATTTTGGACCTTTGGATGCTACTCTGCCAGACCAGGTACTGATCTCCTGCGGTGCATCTTGCTTTGCACCTATGTTATTTTGCTACAACAGATGTTTACAGTAACATCGAAGAAAATCTTTGCCTTTTTTTTTCCCCTGTTTTTCTATATTTTATCTCTTCTGATCATAAAAAAAACCCAGATAAAGTGTTTCCAATTGCTTCTTGGCTTTCACATATACATATTCCCCACTAAATTGTGACTATTGCCTCAAAGTCTTCCAGAGTGTTTGACAGATTTTTAGTCTTATATAGCAGTGCTAACAAGGAAGCAAGATTTTGGCCTTCTTTTTTATTAATGTGTTCAACTATGGCCTATTATACTTCACAGTGTGAGAGAGAGCTCAGTTTAACAAAACTTCTGGATGGGTCAAGGGGGACAAGTTTCAGCTACCTCAGCTAAATGCCAAAGACACTGAGCCAAGGTCCACCAAACTCAATGAGAATCTTTTTTTCAGTGACTTCAATGGGCTTTAGGTAGGGAATTAAGTCTATTTGCTAGAAGCAATAGCAAATTGTCAAACCCCTTCTGCAAACCTACCACAGGGGAGGAACAAAATCCCGGAGCATGTTAATGAGAATTGTGTGTACTTGAAAAAGCTGTTTATATTGGACACTGCTGTCTTCAGAATTCTCATACTTTCTGTAAGAAATGTAAGACATTTCCTTTCATTTCCATCTTCGGCTGCAGCCCACTTGTAGTGTTTGAGGCCCTTTTGCCCCTTGCTCCATTTGTTATGTTCCCATTTCAAAGAGAAATTCCATCTGCACTTTTTTTTTATTAAAGGTCACAGTGAAAGTTTGAAACCTGGCCTGTAAATTCCTTCTGGTGGAAAATGGTTCTTTGCTAAGGTAAGGATGAAGAAATAACAAGTTCTGTGGCTCAGTTAACACTTTCAGTGCATCAGACGTGTATAGAGCAAAACAGGGATGCAAATTAAATTGAGGACTGTATGATTTAGGGTTTAGAATCAAACACCCTTTCATCTGCTGTCCCAAACTGGTACACCCTAAATCCACAGACATTTAGGATTTTTTAATCTGAAAATTTTCCAATTTTCTGCTTGTGTTCATAAGTGCATTACTTTTGGTGGAGTGGAAGAGTATGGTTGCCAGTACCTATTTCACATCTAATTCCCATATGAATCTCCAAATTACTTGTTGGCATTCTTCTTCTGACCTTGCCCGATGGCCTCAATCATTTACACAAAACACCCATGAGTGTGTGGTGAGTCCAGATCTGGGAGTTTTTCTTCTTGAGAAGGGAACCAGGGAGCGATCTAACAGGCTCAAAGTGTGAATGTGAGATCAAAGCACTGGAGCAAAAAAGGAACCCTACAAATAAACCTACTGAACCCAAAATTGAATTGTTACAGCACTTCTCCAGGTTCAATTTGGTTCTCTGCTTGAAAGGATTCAAACTTTCATCTCCTATAAGAATACTCAAGCAAACCACCAGGTTATAAGTGGAGAAACACAGCAGAATAAGAAAATACACTTTTATAATTCTTCTCTTTCAACCTTGCCTTCATTGAATAAATAGCCCAAAATGATCAGGTTGTAATTTCCTAAAGGGTTGAAATAATTTTTTGATGCTGCACTGCCCTGTGGCCCAAAGGAAAATCTAGTCTCACAAAACAATTTAAGATCTGGAAGGAAGATTATGGTATCACAAGGATTCAGTGAAGACTTCAATATCCAGCACCTATATCTGATAGCTATAGGACAAAGAGTAACGGTTTTAAACTGAAAGAGAGTAGATTTAGATTAGATATTAGGAAGAAATTCTTTACTCTGAGGGTGGTGAGGCACTGGAACAGGTTGCCCAGAGAAGTTGTGGATGCCCCATTCTTTGGAGTGCTCAAGGCCAGGTTGGATGGGGCTTTGAGCAACCCGGTCTAGTGGAAGGTGTCCCTGCCCCGGGCAGGGAGGTTGGAACTAGATGATCTTGAAGGTCTCTTCCAACCTAAACCATTCTATGATTTTATGAGTCTAAGCATGACAGGCATAGGATTACTCAAGACAATTTTCTGCTAAACTTTAGCAAAAGAAAAGAGGTAAGAAATTGAGTGAAAGTCAGCAACTGAGTTATGTGGTTCCTTGCTGACAAATACTTTACGTACATTGTAATTGTGATGATTGTACATAGCAATAACATCCTTCCTCTGTTCTTATTTGCAATCAATAAAATGAGAGCAAGAATGTAAAGAAGTCTTCTGTGGAGTGGGAAAGGATGTGGTGCAGTGACCAGTCCTTGGAGGGAGACTGTGAGCAAACCCATCTGCTTGAAGGCAGGATGAACCTATTGGGGTGAACTGCGGAGGAAAAGGATGTGTAGGGAAGCCAGGTCTGAGATAAGAAATAAGAGGATATTTTGGCATGGAGGCTAGTGCAAAAAATTAAAGAGAGCAACATGTCAACTGAAGTCCATTGTTCACCCTCCACTTCCCAGCCTTCACTAACCGATACATCAAGATATAATAACACCACAAGTAAACTTGATATCTACGTCATTGTCCAAGGTGCAAACAGAGGCTGAGTGATGAAAAAAGAATAATAATTTTTATTGCGTTTATAAGGGCAAAACCAATGTACCGTGAAAAAGGACTCATGGGAAAATACTAAGACCTTTTGACCCAACACGCACTTTTCAGTAGAAAAGTTTTCATGCATCTTGAAAACTCAAGCAATATTTCCAGCACACTTCCAAATATGTCTCTTAATTTGACTTAAAAGAAATATTTCCCTTGACTCTTATTCTTTTTGGGGTTGGAGTCTGGCCTGAGGGGCATTATTTTCATCTAAACTAAATTTAATGCCCCTTGACACAGATGAAACAGTAAATATGAGCTTAGCATGCATGAGAGTTGCACCATGTGTGAGGAAAGAAGAGGTTTTCTGGAGAAGATCCCTAACACAGCAAGGTTCCCTTCTGTCTTGGACTGCAACCAAAGCAGCTGTTGTGCACCTGGCTGCTCAAGAACCATTTAGGCCAGAGGTAATGGACAGTGGGGTAGACTGAAAACTGGCTGGCAGAGAGAGCTCAGAGGGCTGTGCTTAGTGACACAGAGTCTAGTTGGAGGTCCATAAAAAGTGGTGATCCCCAGGGGTCAGTACTGGGTCCAGTCCTGTTCAACATATTCATCAGTGACCTGGAGGAAGGGATAGAGTGTACGCTCAGCAAGTTTGCTGATGACACAAAACAGGGAGGGGTGGCTGGCACACTGGAAGGCTGTGTTGCCATTCAGCATGACCTGGACAGGCTAGATAGTTGGGCAGAGAGAAACTTAATGAAGTTCAACAAGGGCAAGTGTAGGGTGCTGCACATGGGGAGGAATAACCCCATGCACCAGTACAGGTTAGGGGCTGACCTGCTGGAAAGCAGCACTGTGGAAAGGCACCTGGAAGTCCTGGTGGACAACAGGATGACCATGAGCCAGTGCTGTGCCCTTGTGGCCAAGAAGGCCAAGGACGTCCTGGGATGCATCAAGAAGAGTATGGCCAGCAGGTCACGGGAGGTTATCCTCCCCCTTTACTCTGCCCTGGTGAGGCTGCATCTGGAGTCCTGTGTCCAGTTCTGGGCTCCCCAGTTCAAGAAGGACAGGGAACTGCTGCAGAGGGTACAGCAGAGGGCTACAAAGATGATTAGGGGGCTGGAACATCTTTCTTATGAGGAAAGGCTGAGGGACTTGGGCCTTTTTAGTCTGGAGAAGAGAAGGCTGAGGGGGGATCTCGTCAATGCTTATAAACGCTTAAAGGGAGGGTGCCGGGAGGATGGGACCAGTCTTTTTGCAGTGCTGCCCAGTGATAGGACAAGAGGGAATGGGCACAAACTTGAAAGTAGAAAGTTCCATCTAAACATGAGGAGGAACTTCTTTACTTTGAGGGTGGCAGAGCCCTGGAACAGGCTGCCCAGAGAGGTAGTGGAGTCTCTGACTCTGGAGACATTCAAAAGCTGCCTGAACACCATCCTGTGCAACCTGTTCTAGGTGACCCTGCTCTGGCTGGGGGTTGGACTGGATGATCTCCAGAGGTCCCTTCCAACCCCTGTGATTCTGTGATTCTGTAAGCCAAAAGGCTGTCCACAGGTCTAAAGTATATTGCTAGCATGTTACCATATTCACTGTTAGCATCAGAGTAAAATTCTGTGTCTAATGCTTTGCAGGTTTAAGGATTATTGAGATACATTTTCCCAAAATTTATAATTCTTTTGCATGGATAACCAAGAGAAAATGTACTTAATGCATAAAAAACAGTTGATGAGTAATTCCTGCTTCAAAATGAGAAAGCAGTAGCTATTACCACTCTCATGTTTTGCTCTGTCTGTTTCCTCTACAGTACGGTATTAAACCACTAACCGCTCTGCCTAATGATAATAGCCGCAAAATGAATTTCTTCAGACTGGCACTGCAATTAAATTTAACTGAAAGTCTGACATGATTAATGAAACCATGGAAAAATGCAGTTCTCTGAGTCCTAAAACACACATACATACATGATGATATCAGAGAAAATGAGTTAAATTCCTAATAGAACACACAAAGACACAAACATCAACACATACATAATTTCCATTGTGGTCTATTGTGATAAAGAGGATTTGTGTACTTCAGACATTCCACACAGATATTTCAAATTAAATGGAAATGGTGTATATGATGTTAGCCATCATGAGGATAAGAAAAATCTGCAGAATAATTGACTGGCATGGAGGCTAAGTTGATCAAGTAGCTAATTTTATCCTTGTAAAGCAGTGTAATATGTGTAAGGCCATCTCTGTATGGGTTTATTAGATGAAGAAGTAATAATACACTATGTTATCTCACAATGCTGTGGATCCAACACAAAGCTTATTAAAGTCTATGTAAAAGTTTCTATTATATTCAGTGGCCTCCCTGCTGATTCATGAGCAAATCTGATTACAAGTTCACAAAAAATAAATATTCCCTCTCCCAAAGCGAGATTATTCGTAAACAGCGCTGGGCAGTGTAAAGGAAGAAGTGCCTTGGCATCTTAAAAAGTACATCTCTGTATTAGATGGAAAAATCACATAGAAAACGTCACAGTTCAAAGTCTGTCAGCCTGAAACTAGAAAATAAGAATTTTCTGATTAGTTGTGCCATCTGAATCTGTCCTTTTTGAACACGTGCATTGGGAAAACAGAATCCCAAGGCTGGAGTAACTCAGGAGTCGAACAGATCTGACTGTAATAAGCTGGTAAATAAACCGCACCACAACTTAGAATTTAGTCTGTGCGAGTGAAGGTAAAAAATCATTAGCTGTGGACAAATAACTATTGGATCAACATGAAAATGAGCTCAGGGGTCTCAGTGTAACTCCTACATCATAATCTGCTAATAATGCTTCTAACTTCTTGGTCTCCAAACACCTTGTAATCTTTATAATGTGTTTATCTGCATAACACTTTTGTGAGAGTGATGGGCTATTTCATCCTGCTTCACAGATGGAGAATATAGGTCATGAAAACAGGTCCCCACAGATCTAGGGACAACTTTGTAAAGGGCTCTTGCATTCAACCATGCAGCATTTAACTCTTCAATAACTTGTGCTTAGTTTTCCCCGTACATGAGAAAGAAATGCCAGCACACTAAATGATGAGTTGCATATAATACAAAGTAGAAAATGTGTAGGAGATATGTAGGGCTTAGATGCCCCTTAGGTAGCATTACAACTTTTTGCTTGGGTTTTGTCATCTATTGAACTGTATGGAGCTCACCAGTCATCACCAAGGATATAACTAAGTTTCTTAAAAGAAAATCCCAGGGACTGAAAACTGATTTTCCCGTCAGAGACATGGTGGCCACAGTGTATGGAGAAACTGCCCTTTTGTCTGGACAACTTTGCTCAGTGCTTGCTTGACTGTCAATCTGACAATTCTCATAATTCTAAAATTCATTTTAAATGAACAACAAGGAATAAAGTAAGATGCCTCTGCCGTGTGTTCAGCGTCCCTCCGCTGGCTGACATGAGCCTTGAAAATGCATTGTGTATATGTCATCCCTGTGCAGGGCGACAGCAAAATCAGACTTGACAAATCAGCAGGTTGCCATATCAAGCCAAGGAAAATTCAAGGACAGGCTTGCATTTTTTTTGCAGCCTTTCTTTTCTTTTTTTTTTTTTTTTACAGTATTTTTCTACCTCATGAGGCAATGCAAAGGACCCTGGAAAGCAGCTTAGTGCTCTCTCCCCATTGGTGTCATTTATGAGTCTAGTGCTTGAACCACTCATATAGAAACAGAACTATTTTTTTCTCTCTGTCTGAAGATCAGGAGAAATCTGTAGACTAATGTGAACAGGAATTGGATCAATGAAGCTTTCGTCTGGACAGCTATGTCCTGGGATCACTCCCAGAAAGAAAATCTTTAAAGAAATTCACATCAGGAAATTATATTCTGTTTGTATTTACCATAACATTCAAGGCAAAACTCAGCAGGCATGGAAGACTGAGCCATACCCAATTTCAGTGGTGTCTGAAATGACATGGAAACCCTGCTTGGCTGCAGCAGGATGATTCCTTGTATGATCTATGGGCCCATCTATTTCGCAGATAATAAGGAAATATTTAGGCAGCCTCCCCTAGTGAAATTGTGATTTAGGCTAACTCTAGGGTTTTAGTCTAACAAAGGATCATTTCTGGTCTTGTGGAATCAGCATCTCAGCATTATTTTACTCATAGATTTTGCACTGACATCTGGTCTGATCAAGGGTGGTCATTTTTTTGTCTTTCCTACATTTTATGCTGCAGTACTGCCAAATCCTAACTTGCTTGTAAGCGAATAAGAAGTGAAGGAATTCTTTTATATTATTTCTTTTTCTTTCTCCTTCTTTCAGCTTTATTCCATTCCCCATTTTTTCCCTCATCCCGAGCTTTGTTAGTCTCTCTCCTGCTCTGTGTTATACCTGTTATTTTGGGTTATGTCCATCCTGTATGTAATTGCTTCTGAAAGGCTTAAGGTAAACACAGAAGAGCAGACTGATAAACAATTGCTGCAAGAAAGCCAAGTATAATAAAAGACAGCAGCATGGAGCAATATTTGGGAGTAGGATGTAATTTTAAAGGTCAATAATGCGCCAAGGAAATTTTGCCTGAAGCACAGCTCACACTGATAACACAAAGTTGGTATCTTGGATTCTTTGGCTGCTAAATGCGTTTAACAGTTTACCTCTGAGTTTATCTTTCTATCTCCCTTCTTGTTTCAGACTTGCTTGCTCTTGCTCACTCTCTCTTTCTCTGTTTCTTTCTCTCCCTTTCTCTCCCTTTCTTGTCCTTCCTTCCTTCCTTCCTTCCTTCCTTCCTTCCTTCCTTCCTTCCTTCCTTCCTTCCTTCCTTCCTTCCTTCCTTCTTCTGTATTTCTGTCTTTGCCTCTCTTTCTCTCTCTGTTTTTCTTTCTTTATACCAGATTTATCATAGCTTATAGTTTCACTTAGAAAATCTTGAAACACATCTCTTTGGTATTTATTAAAGCTGTTTTTCATGTCAGGCCTTCTGCAGAAAACACTTGCTGGACCAGTACTTCAACAAATAGAGAGCAGGTTTTTAATTTCCAGGTTGTGCTGCCTGTTGGATAAGTATCTCTATTATCACAGCTCCGTTTTCTAGTGTCTCTGTTTCTGTGTGATCTGAGAACAATCTGCTTGGAATCCCTGTGTTGGTTTCCCTTGTCCATTGTGGCAGTTTCAGCTGAAGTCTTAGACTGAAATTGTCACAGAGAAACCATTGTGTCCCTGGGGTCTTCAAGTCCTAGAAGGATACTACCAACAATCTTAAAAGCAAGGAAAAACACAAATTGAAGAGAACACAGTGAGTTTTATACGTTGCATTACGCTATACTAAGCTTTAAACTTTTAAGATAATAAAGCCCTGTCTATACAGTTATTCTTGCCCAGATTTTTCAGCAGTCAGTAAGGATTCTTCAGGTCTTTATTTCTAAGCTGGCATCATGAAGAAAGCTCATTTTTAGAATGTGAGTGCTCATCTTCATATTTTTGCCAGTTGAGCTATTCTAATTAGGTCTTGGAAATCACTGATTGCTGCTCCAAATTTGTTAACAAACATATTAATATAGTAGCATGACTTAAAGGGAATCTACAGTTTGATCTAAAACTGTTTAAACTTTGTTGATTTTTCTTTTTCACTCAGGTAACAAGAAGCCCTGTGCAAAGGCAAGCAAAGGTAGTCAATAGATTTTAGTTTTATAAACCCAAGGTTTACATTTGCAGACTCTGTTTGCTACTCTTCTGTTGTCTGTCTGTCTATCCGCATGGACAAATTCCCACATTGGCAAGCGCAAGTAGAAGATGGATGAGCGGGGTCTGCCTGTCCCCTTCGTCTGGCTGAGTGCACTAGGGGGTTTGTATGGTATCCTGTTTGGTCCCATATGAAACCCATTTGGGACTTAATCTGTGATCCATAAATGACAGCACAAGTTGTGAGGCAGTGGGGAACTTGACTAATTACCTATGTAATTTTCTTCATGTGTTTATGCAATGCCCCCCCGCTCCGCCCCGTGTCCTGTGCAGGCCAGGATAGAGTGGCTCCAATTAGGACCTCTCGGGCAGATCCTTGGCAGGCTCTGTGTTTATAGGATCCATGACAAATTATGATGGTTTTTCTTGCCCAGGTTGTAAAAAAGATAACGGAAAATGATTGCACTAGGACTTTCTGGCTTCTGCATTTACAGACTCCTGAGCTGTAACAACATATACTTCGGAGACACAGACCACAGCCCTGTAACTGACTTTATGCGATGGACTAGGTTTACAGCACTAGACTGTCCGTGCTAGAGCATGTGCAATCAAATGCAGTCACATCTGGGGCTGAATATGGGAACTTGTGCTCCCTTCCTAACTGCTGTAAATGACAGACTTAACATCATTCACACAAGAACGCTGTTATTTTGATACATGTGAGATGAACACTGTCCATGAGCACATCTGATGCTGTATTATCCCTAAGACAAAGTCAGCAGCATCTACAGCTCTCCATGAGGAGAATTAGGCAAGGGGGCGGGGGGGGGGGGAGACGGGGAGGGATGGAGATGTCTTTTTAATGAAGACTTAAGGCAGAATTCTGATCCAATTAAAAAAATCCCTCCATAAATTATTAAACTGAACCCTGTTATTACTACAAAGTTTGAACACAAGTACCACAAGTTTCCTTGGGGAGCTTTTTGAGACTTTTCCTCACATAGGGCTGGTATGTCTCTGAGCCTCGTCTCCTCAGTCTTCCCCAATCTTATTTCTGAAAATGAAGATCAGAAGGAGATTGCATTTGTAATGTAGCTCTTACCACATCTGACATACAAATGCAAAAGGCAATTTATACCATCAGCTACAATTAATAGGGCTAAAAGAACAATGCCCAGGAGGCAGCCACATATGGATCTCAACACAAGATGATGATTTTAACAAAGAAGGACTATTTTCTGGTATTAACTAATTATGTGTTGCTCTAGGTACTTTCTCTCTTGTCTTGCAATGTAACATGTACCACAAGGAGGAAGCAAGCCTTTCATTTTTTCTGGTCTAGAGCTCTAATATTAAAGCCCAACCAGTACAAATAGGCTAATGTTAGACTTCAGCAGTTTGCAATTATCCTTATATTGAAGCCAAAAATTTCCTGTGTATTTGTCTTATTGCCCATTCAACCCCATTTCATACTTCCATTTTTAGCTCAATAAAATCCAACGAAAACTCCTCTGGCCTTATTTGCATTGTTTTTCCCTCTGTTAGTTCCCAAATAATATGAATGTGGACACTCGACTGAAAGCACTGAATTATCGCTCACTAGCAGATCCCTGACAACCACCACTTGGGTTCTCAGTCCATCTCAGTTGCAAAATAAAAGATGCTGGCTTGAACTGTTTTTGTGGTGGTTTGACTACATAATTCAGTCTGGCTAAGAATATTCCAGCTATTATTATGAGGCTATGAATTAAACCAGCACATTGTGCTGTTCAGGATAACCTTGCATGATATAACCTTCTGAAAGAACCGTACTGCTTCATTTCTCTAAGATTTCATGGTAGAAAATCCTAGCTGATCAATCCAAACAATGTCAGTACCCCATACTTCCCACACAAGGATACAATTTATATGCATATTTTGTATGCAGTATATGCATTTATGCAATGGTGAGGATCCCAAACACTATCCCTACATATGGGTGATTAAATACAGGATCTTAATCTGGAACTAAATTCTAACTCACGTTAGAGACATGACCTGCAAGGCAGGACCCCAGCATCACATGCCTCCAGTGCAGAAGAAACTCTAAAGCAGCCTGTCTTACATCACTCTAGGTTCACCTTTTCCTTCTTTTTAAATCAGTCCCTTCACCTTAATCAATAATTTCTCATGATTGTTTCTGGGTGTCATTTGTTCCACCTCTTCCTGGCACTCAGGCGTCCTGAACTAAGACAGGACTATTCATCTTCCTGCATTGCAGTTCTGAATAAGTGAACCTAACAGCTTTAATATTTATTGGCAGTTTAGATTCACCTAAACACAGTCACGTCTCTAAAAAGTAGCCAGATACTGCTTTTCTATGTCCCCACAAATGTTTCTTATCTCTTTTAAGTGTTTAGTGCCAGGCTGAAATAAGCGGGTGTTTTGCTATTGAGTCCAAGAGGCCTTCAGTTCAGCTGTCTCTCCCTTGATAGAAGCAATACCACGTTTTCAAAATGTAATGACATAAACATGCTTTTATCACACAGCTTATCATCCTCCTCTCTACTCTGTGTACTTTTTGTGTAATAGGTTCTGCACCAGTACCCAAACCTAAAGGAAGATAAACAGAGAAGGAGCTAAACCAACACAAAGAACTATTTCTTGCGACAGTGAGACTCCAAGGGTGATGCAGAACTTGCAGCTCTGTGGAGGTGACTTCAGTCCTTCCACTGGCACACACAGATTTCTTCCCTTGTCTTCTCATTGCATTAGTTTGGCTTCCACCACCCGGGTTTGCTGCCTTTTTGTCAGAGATCTGCCCAAAGAGGTTCTTTGTCACCCTCTGCCAGGAACCCTTTTACACCTCAAAGACTCTCTTCTCCTTTTCTGACTGACCTTCACTTCTCCCTGCCCAACAGAATGAAAACTCTAGCATTTACTAGCTGTATTTACAGTGTCATAAAAGATATCTTGCTGAGAGACATACATTCACTGATATGATTCTGTTTAGGATAATGGGAATACATTGTGCAAGAATATAATCCCCTGATTTTTATCTTGTGCCCTTGTCTTCCCTTTGTGTCCCACAGTGTTTTAATTAAGATGTAATTTGGAGGCTCACTAAGACAGGGATATATCTGTCTTTGGTCCTGTAAAGTACTTTATAGCATGTTATAAAGACAGACAGGAATTTTGCAAATCAGTCTGCTGGCATGTCACCAACACGCTGGAGGCAAGTTAAGAGTGAGCTCAGGAAATGCATAGCTATCTGAAATCTAATTTGTTATATTGAGATTTGTTAATATCTCTTAAACCCAGTAGATTCAGTTCGTGCCCATCTGAAGGACTTTCTAGGGCAGAGATGGGTAGACTTTGAAAACACATTGTTATGGCTTCCTTTCCTTATAATTCCATCAATGACACCATATTATTCCAAACAGCAACTATGATTAGGTTTATCCCACGCTGACCCAGAAAGGGGAAACTAGAACTTAAAAATGCACTATCTTTCTCTTGAGATGATAATGAAGGAACTAAAGGAGGAATAAGGTAGAAGTAGAGAAGAAGGAACCTATGAAGGGGTATTCGTGGGCTAAGGAAGATCTTTAGGAAATGTTTAAGACTACATGGGGATACTGATCTACTAGAAAAGGACAAAGGCAGAAAGGAACCAATCCAAATTAGGAATTTAATTCAGACAAATGGCTTTTAGATGACATTTAACATACAAACAAAGAATGCCAACGTGCAATTTTTACACTCTCCTACCTGCTCAGGAACTGAGCTTGAGACAATACAAGGGTATAACAAATCCAAACAATGGCTCCAACAGACTCAACCTCCTGGAGAGGGGAAAAGAGGGGAGAAATTTACCTCACCTTTCTTCTATTTGAATTATTTGATTTCCACTGAGGCACATTCAGCACAAGCTCTGTGACATTTTGCTTTGGAAAAGGAAAGCAGAAAATAAACACAGGAGGCAGGGAAGATATGTGCATAATCACCTCTGCATTGGTCATTTATCACCTGGGATATCCTTGCATGAAAGCCACCAAGCTTCAGCTTGAGCCGACACGCTCTGAGTGTAGACTAAAATCTCTTGTGTTACACCTAATCACATCAGACCCTGTTGGGTTCAGAGGTAAAAGGTAAGCAGGGCCCCTCGGTGACCAGGGCAAACTCACACGGACAAAGAGAAGACCTCAGTTCATTAGGCTATAGGCTACTGCAGTCCTGAAGGTAAAGTTTTAGTTATGTTATAGAAAAGAAGAGGGAAGGCTGACTTTTTAATCATCTTTGGCTCCATAGTGCTAATACAGTCTCCTTATCATATTGCCCGGAACTGTCTTATAGGGATTCTTTCGCTTTATCTATTGTTCTGTTAATAATCCATATGTCCTATCAATTATCTTAGTGTTAACTCACAATTTATTAATGGCAGAACATTTCTTGGTCTTTGTTGAATGACGTTTAACACAGTGAGCACATTTGGCTCTCATTTATGTACTAGTGTAAAAATAAGCCATGGATTTTTGACGTGACAGTCACCTCTGTCTGCCCTGTATTTGGAATCTGTTTCTCCAGAGCTTTCTCTTGCCTTTCGAAAACTGTCTGCCCCGTTGCTACTGCATAATCACTGATAGCAATTATAAAATGGTCTAATAAGTGTGCTGGAAAGAATGTTAAGATAGCTAGAGTCAGAGGCAATGGGAGTCTGGACAACAGGGAGGTGAAATCCAGGTTGGACAAATGAGATTGCAGCAATTAAAAGGGAGAGGAGAACATGAAGAAATTAACTCAATCTCCAAAGAAAGGTAGGGAGGGACACCTTTTAAATATATTAGCAGTTTACAAGTGCCTCCAACCTCTCTGGTAGAATTAAGCATGGCTACTATTTTCCTCAGCATGTACGTGTTCTGGGGAGTGACACATTAATTAATTCTAGATATCTAACCCATGGTCTGCCTCAGCTTTCAAGGCACATTATAAATATTGGCAAGAAAGATCATTAAAAACAACACAGATCGAACGTTCGGCTTGATTTGTAGAAATTGCCTAGTAGCAAAGGTGCTGTGAAGATGGATGAGTTTGCTAAAAGGGAAAGAAGATTTCAAATATCATTTTGTAAGGAAATGAATAGCTTCTTCCTGCCTCTGCAATGTGGCCACAAACACACGCATAAAAAGCAAAGGAAGAAAAAAAAAAAAAAAGAAAGTCTTTCTCATTATCATGGGAAGCTCACAGACTACTGAAAAATGGCATGTGTCTGGTGCTGCCTCTTGACAGAAATTTTTCAAGGGCTGGACCACAATTACCAGCAATTTCTCAGAATCCTTTATCATCCTTTCTTGCCTGCTGCTCTCTGCTCCACCACACGCTGCTCTGTTCCTGTCTCTTACCCCCGACTCTGATGGGCAGGGTGAAATCCAACAGTAGGACCCAGGAAACCTGCAATTTTACTTCCCTGGGGCAATGTATAATTAGAAGCTTTTTGGTTTAGGATATTTTAAATCAGATAATAAAGCATTTGAAACATTTAAAAGGGATTTTTCAGATCACCTGCTAGACTTAGGAGAACACGTTCTTTTAACAGCCAGGGGGGCATCTGTAAAGCCAGATGTTTTTACATCTCTGATCTTACTTTGAAGATCTTCAATTTCATGAAGCTGACAGTTATTTAGACTCAGAATCACAGAATTACTGCATCATAGAATCACAGAATGGCTGACATTGGAAGGGACCTCTAGAGGTCATGTTGTCCAAACCCCCTACTCAAGCAGGGCAACCTAAAGCCAGTTGTCCAGGACCATGCCCTGATGACTTTTGAGTATCTCCAAGGATGGAGAACCCACAAGATCTCTGCACAACCTGTGTCAGTACTTGGTCACACTCACAGTCAAAAAGTGTCTCCTGACATTCAGGAGGACCCTCCTGTGTCTCAGTTTGTGCCCATTGCCTCTGGTCCTGTCACTGGGCACCTTCCTCTTTGCACCCTCCCTCCAGGTATTTATATACATTGATGAGATCCCCTCCTCCCCTAGGCTAAACAGACACATGTCTCTCAGCCTTTCCTCACAGCAGAGGTGCTTGAGACCCTTCATCATCCCAGTGACCCTATATATAACACCAGAGAGCCCAGGACTGAACACAGTACTCCAAGTGTGGCTTCACCAGTGCTGAGTAGAGGGGAAGGATCAGCTCCCTCAACCTGCTGAAAACACTCCTAGTAATGCAGCCCAGGATAATGTTGGCTTTCTTTGCAGCAAGGACATCTTGCTGGCTCATGGTCAGCTTGGTGTCCACTAAGATCCCCAGGTCCTTTTCTGCAAAGCTGTAAAGCTTCCTGCTGGGTGGCCCCCAGTACTAACTGGTGCCTGAGGTTGTTCCTCCCCAGGTGCAGAACTTTGCACTTCCCCTTGTTGAACTTCATGAGGTTCATGTTAGCCCATTTCTCCAGCCTGTGTGCCTTTGGATGCCAGCAAAACTGGACCCAGTGGTTCAGCTAGTATTCAGTCCACCTCATTCTCTGCTTATCCAGCCCATACTTCTTCAGCTTCTCTGTGAGGACCTTATGGGAGACAGTGTTGAAAGCCTTACTGTCTAGGTAGACAATGTCTAGGTAAACAATATCCACCACTGTCCCCTCATGTACCAAGCCAGTCATTTCACTGTAGAAGTTTATCAAGTTGGTCAAGCATGGCTTCCCCTTTGTGAATCTATGTTGACTACTCCTGATGTCCTTCATGTGCCTGGAAATTTTTTCCAGGATTAGCCACTCCATCACCTTCCCAGGGATCAAGGTGAGGCTGGCTGAGCAGCTTGTAGTTCCCTGGGTCCTTATTCCTGTGCTTTTTGTAGATAGGAGTGACATTTGCTTTCCTCCAGTCCTCAGGCACTTCTTCCAATCACCCCAATCATTCAAAGATTATTGAGAGTGTCTTTGCAGTGACGTCAACCACCTCAACACTCATGGGTACATCTCATCAGAGCTCATGGACTTCCGTATGTCCAATTTCCTTAAGTATTCTCTAATCTGATCTTCTTCCACCAAATGCATGTATGTCTTGTTCCAGACTTTATCCCTGGTTTCTAGGTCCTTAGATTTCTAAAGGTCGGTCTTACTAGTAAAGACTGAGACAAAGCAAACATTCAGTACCTCAATACCATGAGGAAAACCTTCCCTAGAATTAAATGAAGTTCCTGTTCACAGTTCCCACCCAAGATTATGTTTCTACTGAACCTTCTGACCTCTTGAGGGGACACTTATGGACTGAAGAGTATTTCTAGAAGTCAAGATTTTTATCTACAAAAACTTTTTTTTTTTGAGGTCACAATAGGTCTTTCTGCCAAAATTCTTTACTGCCTTTATCCTCAACTACAACTTTTGCCTTAAAAGTGTGGGAGTAATCAACCCTTCTTATAGAAAAAGATTTTTCTCCTCTGTGGTCTCCTCTGCACAGACAGAAAAGATTTTTCATCAGAGAAATTTTATTTCATGCCCTCAAACTCAGTAATATAGTTGTAATTGACTTAACCAGCATCACTCTTCAGGAAATCCTGATGCTGTAATCCTGATGCAGAGAGAGGGACAAAGCAAATTTACCCAACACCAAAATTTGCTATGAAATCTCTAATGCTCATGTGATCAGTTGGAACATGTATTAAAGTTCCACAAAAATAAACCAATACATCATAAACTGTATGGAACTATTTTCTTTTTTAATTATTATTACAGACAGTTCACATAACAGGCTCTCTAACATCTTTTAAGGTAAGACTGTAAAAATTTTTAAGGATATTTAGACTCCTTATTTTAAAAAGAAAGAAAAAAACCCAAAACACCATGCCCTCATTCTTTTTATTTACGTGTCATTCCTTGCAATCTTCCACTCTTTTTTCTTCATAAAGCCCCTCTTCCTGTCTTCCCAATGGGTTTTATAAAACTGCTGTAGTACATAAAATATGGATTTTAGTACCATTTGGATAATATTTCCCTTCTCCTCTAATTATGGGACAGATATTTTCCCAAGACAATGTAAAATAACACAGATCTTCAGATGACAGTCTGGCAATAGCTCAAAATCTGGGAAGACAGAGAAGCCTTTGGGGAAACTGATGAAAATGTCAAGGATACAGAAGGAAACAGATAACATCTCCATTGCTGAAACATGCTCACCAACTGATACGTTACATTTTGCTGTGGATAGAAATGATTGCATAGAAGTTGCACATCATAATGTGGAAAATGGATGTGCCCATTCTGGAATATCACTCTCACTGCTTTTATAATACCATGGCAGCTTTATCACAAACCCATCCGTGACTTTGACACCAGTGCTAAATATGCTGCTACAAACCCCAAAATCAATAGGCTGGAAGACGAACCAATCCTTCAAACCACCACTGGCTGTCATAGTCACTACTGTGTGACCACAACGTTGTAGCTACATCTGCCAATGATCCATGCAGAAAACTTCCCTATCAGAAACACTGAGAAGTTCTGCATGAATTAAGAGGACAGAATAGAGTAAATTATTTGCCTTGCAACAACATTTTTCAAGCTTTGAAACATGGAGAACCAGAAGTAGTGAATAGCGCTGCCCTGAAAATCAAACCCACCTTTACTTTTATAGAGCACTAGGAGGTCTCTTGATTACCTTTCTGTTTAAATGTTAAATGCGATTACATCTAAATATTTGGGAAGCATTATACTACTAATACTATTTTTATTTTTCAGAAAGGTTGCAGAATCAAGGCTTTCATTATCTGTAAGCACTTAAGACAGCAAGTTACTTTTGCTAAAGCAGGAATGATAGCTTTGGTGTCTGGGCTAAGATCCAAATGAGTAATTACATTCTGCAAGCCTACATTCCTCCTCAAGTTTTATATTAGATAAAGTTCTTTTCACTTATCAATGTTTCTTTTTAAAGACTGATGCCTTTTAAGCCAGAGGCAGCTGCATTTCACTGATGGGTGAAACAATTCCTATGTACACATAATTTGAATAAATCAAGTGCTTTGTGGTTTTCAAAGTGCGATGTCCACTCCAATTCATTTTTCTCATTTGTTACATGCATGAAATAAAAACCTGTAATACAAAGAAAACAAAAATCCATCAGACTTTTGATTTCAGGGAACAGCCTAAGCATAGCCAAGGGGGAAAAATGCTTTGGGCAATTCACATTTAGTTTCAAGTGTTTGTTCATAAACAGCTTTTAATGAAATGGCATTTAAACTGAATATGATGCATGTAAAAATAAAACAGCTATTCACCTGCTGAAAATCCCATTAACAAAACTCCAAATAAGATGAACTGAAATTAATAAAACTGTGAACGTCCTTGAGATATATTTTAGAAGTCTCCATCTCTGTAAATATTTAATTGGTATGAGGTTTTACTTCTGTTCAGAAATATAAACTCCTACAGCATAGATTAAATGTGCTTTACTTACTAATGATTCTCAAAGCATCAAAACTGAGAGGTGGTAAGGTGGAAGAGCTGAAACGAATAAGTAAAAGGCAACAGAGAAATTGTCAGGCTATACTAAGGTGTCTGACAATCAGATCCTAAACTTAAAATGTGGTTCTGATCACAACGTACAGTTCAGATTGCTGTTGGCAATCTGTGGAACATTACTCAGTACTATGTTGCTATGTCTAATATTTTATTTCAGATGAGTAGTTATAGTTAAAGACAGAGTGAGTAGTTGCCTTTTGTTGTTTTTGCCATGAATGATCTTCTTACAAAGAAGAAAGGGAAAGCTGCTTATACAGCCCTGCTAGGGACAGGAAACTCCATCTCTTTTTAGGATGGGATCCATACATAGATCCCACAAGGAAGAAAAAAAAAAAAAAAGAAAGGGAAACTTGTGCTAAGAGAATAACTCCTTCCTCAAGGTGTGCTGTCTGCACCAGGCATTTCTCTGTGGTAAAGGCAATCTTGCTTTATTCCTGCTTGCCCTGGATGTGCTGGGACCCCACTCATCCCCATTCAACCTCCACCCAGACCAGGAGCATGTCACTTTCTTGTGGTAATATCCAAATACTCTGCCTGCTAGCACTGCTCTGTAATACTGTTTTACTGAAAGACATAGGTCTGTTAGCCTAAAAACTTGGAAGTTAAGCAGAATAAATCATAAACAATGTTATTACTGCACAATAGTTCTTAGCAGG
This sequence comes from Burhinus oedicnemus, assembly GCA_008921705.1. Taxonomy (NCBI): domain Eukaryota; kingdom Metazoa; phylum Chordata; class Aves; order Charadriiformes; family Burhinidae; genus Burhinus; species Burhinus oedicnemus. The sequence goes on from VFFE01007146.1 coordinate 512,132, forward strand.
CTAAACCTTGTTATTGCAAGATATTGATTAGACTGGTCAAATCTCTTATAGCTTAAAGGATTTTACATCATTTACAGTAATTACTGTGTCTTCCTAACTGGTAAAGCTATCTTTGAACTCCCTGAAGGATGTCCTGGATGTGCAGAAGTGAGTGATAATTTCCCAGTTACTTTTGTGAATCCAGGATTTTGTCCACTTTAATAAGTGGAGGACAATTTATATTTACATACATATTTCTGTGGGTTCTGCTATCCCAAACCAGCTCAGTGCCATGCGGAGCAGCAGCTGGGGGCATGGGACCACTGTCCCTGCTTCTCACATTGCATAACCTGGCACACATCTGTTCCTCAGCTGCAGGGAAAAACGCACATGTGGTTTTGGTCACATTAAGTCTGAAGCTGGACACGTGGAGAGATTTCATGTTCCCTCAGTGCTGCAATTGAGAAAAAAATACTGCCGCTTGCTTCTGCTGTGCACGTGGGCTCACTAATCTGGAATGTCTTTCTGAAATTTTACCTTCCTAAAGGCTATCATGCCCTGCTGTGGCTGTGAACATGCAACCCATTTTGATTAAGGTACATTAAGGTACCTTTCCACTCAGGAAATATGTCTTTTTTCCTGGGCTGAATAAGAGTTTTTCATGTTTATTTTAGACTCAAGCCTAACTGTATAATCATTGTAGAATGATTACACTTTTTTTAACAAAGCAATCAAGGGCTAGCGCTCTCATAGTAAATAAGTTTATCAAAGAAGCAATCACACTGAGTCATTTTCATTCATCTAAATGACAGGCACCGGCATTAGAATATACTTTGGGACTTCTTTTCACTGTTAGTAAAGTGATTGAGAGAAAAGTGCCTTTCAACTATGGACTTTGTTCACAGCTCATTGACGGCTCATGATGGCATTAATAGTTTTGTATTGATACCTGCAAGACTGGGCTAATACTTAGTGAAATGTCTCTACTGGCATCTCTGATACTGAACCAGGTCCTCTCCGTGTAACACCTCAGATTCATTTCAGTGAGTACCTTCTGACATGTGAGGGTGTATTGAGGGACATAGTGACTCTTCAGAGCAATAAAAATGTAAGTATTCCAAATAATAGGAAAATATCCAAAGTTTCAACTTTTAACACTTTTCTTCATATCTTGGCATAGTCCAAATTAAGTAAATAACTACAGTGAGTCTGGTGTAAGGACCCTTGAATTCATCTCCTAATCCTGTCAGGGATTTGTGATATGACCTTAGGCAAGGTCAAGTTCAGATTGTCTGTACCTCAGCTTCCTTATTTGCAGAATAGTAATAATAATTCTTACTCCACCAGAAGACCATGGGGCTTAATTAACATCCATAAAGCACCTTGAAATCCTTAGATAAAAGGTTCTGTAAAAGGGCAAATGTAATTACTGTTATTATAGTGGTGCTGTTATAAAATATTCATGGTATAATGGCAAGTCCAGTGAATGTTCAGAAGCTTGTAAGATCAATCGTTGTGTATGAATGCACAAGTACATTAGCAGGTTGTGCAAGACAGGAGGCAATTTCTTTCCAACTATTAAGGTCCTGTCCTGCATAGGGTCAAGAGCCCAAGTTTCCCACTGAACTCAATGAGAGGTTTTTGCAAATAGCAGGAACTGTGGAATCAAGTACCTTGCAGGATCAGACTCTTAAAAAAGTAGTAGAAATTCTCATAATTAAAAAAAAAAAACCTATGAAGTGGGGATTTTTTTCATATTGATCAGAAACATCTTAGTAAACTTCAGTGAACTGTTGTGCTGACACCCAAAAAATGACGAGCCATATCTACAACTGATATAAGTCATAGCAGAATTTTTAAAATCAGTGCAAACATAGTTTTATGATAATGAAGTAGTTAAGAACACAAAGCATTCCTGAGATTTTTTTTTTTTTTAAGACACAAATGAGAACTATTACACTGAAGCCCTCAACATAAGGACATGGACCTGTTGGATCAAGTCCAGAGGAGGGCCACAAAGATGATCAGAGGGATGGAACACCTCTCCTATGAGGACAGGCTGAGAGAGTTGGGGCTGTTCAGCCTGGAGAAGAGAAACTCCGGGGAGACTTTATAGTGGCCTTCCAGTACCTAAAGGGTACTAAAGGTTACGTCCTAAAGGATGGAGAGGGACTCTTTATCAGGGAGTGTGGTGAAATGATGAGGGGTAACGGTTTTAAACTGAAAGAGGGTAGATTTAGATTAGATATTAGGGAGAAATACTTTGCTGTGAGGGTGGTGAGACACAGAGAAGTTGTGGATGCCCCATCCCTGGAAGGCCAGGTTGGATGGGGCTTTGAGCAACCTAGTCTAGTGGGAGGTGTCCTTGCCCATCGCAGGGCATTGGAACTAGATGATCTTTAAGATCCCTTCCAACTCTAACCATTCTATGATTCTATGAAATTAAACTAGCTTTACATTGACAATAAATAAATAAATCAGTGCCTTTTCAAGACTCAATTTCTGTATATTTTAAACAGAAAGACTGTCAAGATTAGTTTATTAGAGAAATATATGCAAAAAAATAATTCCTTAGGATTTAGAACAATAACTGGAAATTTTGTGGATTTAAATTATTACTATTCCTCCTGTTCTTGCATTTGTTGTTACCTAGAGGTTCACAGAACCAGGTTTTTGGTTTTGAAGCTCATTATCATTAATGACTTTCTAACCAATTACAAGACATATTTAATAACTGGTAGTGCTGTTATGCAATGCAGGTATTTAAGAACTTCTAGCTCAAGGACAATGCTAAAAGTCATATGAAGTCTAAACTTTGTTGGCACATTGAATGGCTGCATTTTCTCAGATATCTAGCCTTGACATTCTCACTGTCATGACATCCCACCACTTCTTTCCACCACACCTGAACTTAAGTCCCCTGCTTTCAGCCCACTTAAAAGACAGTGCTGTCTTCAGTGTCCATCTGAGCATTCACCATCTCATCAGCCTCCATCTGTGCTTTGACGTCGTCCTTTTCACTTTGTTCCTTCCAATATTGATTTGGCATTTCCTCAGATTTGGACTGATGGCAAAGTAAGATTTATTAAAATATTAATCCCAATGTTGCAAATGTAATATCAAAATATGCATTTATTCCAGTAAGATTTTATGGGACTTTAATGTGATTTTTTTGGGGAAGAAAACATTTCTCTTCAGCTCTGTGAGTGTGATCTCAGTGGTCTATAGAGGGGAAATTTCCCAGTGCAAAAGAGTGCAGCTGAAGCAGTCAACATTTACCTTGCTCCCTTGCAAGACAAGTGTAAATGTTGTGACTTGGAATATATCCCTTAAGCTCTGGAGAGACTCTGTATAACTACAGCAAGGAGTTCTCAGAGCAAATGTTTCTCCATTAGAAATTGTAGAGCTGGAACTTCAGTTAGAGGATCTATTTTCAATGAAGACCATGAAAATTGTGCCTACAAATAATAGTGAACTTGGGCTCCTTGGCTGCCTGGTAGATTTTCAAGAAGTTCTGAGTGTGGATGATTTATGACCAGATGTTTCCAAGCTTTCCAGGTCTCATCTGGCCTTTTTTCATAGGAGAGGTACACCAGAACTTCAAGTCCTTTGAGTAAAAATGAAATTTCCCAGCTCACCAGGCATTTGGCAGCAAACCTGGCCAGTTTCCAAGCTGCCCGTTCCCTGGCAGTCTGTCTAACCATTTTCCACAGAGGACATTGTAGATTCCCTTTCTCCAGCCCATTCCAACAAAAAGGCATGGACAGTGGGAGGCACATTTTGTTTCTGGAGAAACAGGAATAGTCTTGGTGTGATTAGACCACATTGATGGATTTGGAATGAAATGTTAGAATGTTTAAGGTAAGAAAAAAGAATGCAGTGAGGAAAAATAAAGCAATTCATTCTCCTTTTGCCATTGATTTAAGATTTAAAATTTTCCAAGACTTCACAATCATCTATGGAATTTGAATCTTTTCCGGGTAGCTCTTGCCTATGACATGACACATAAATGACCTTAACAAAGCTATCCTGGAGTACAGCAGTCCAAAGCATTGCTATAGTTTATGGCAGATACTTTGAATTTCTGTTCATGGGCTGTCCAGCACCCATGGTGCATCCTTGTGTTTCACCAAATCACATATTGCATAAATATGCAAATATAACATTTAAGCCCACAGGAGGACAGAGGGAGAAAAGATGCACAAAGCAAGGAAAAAAAAGTATTTAAATATTTAGTGAGAAAATATTAATGATATGGAGGTATTCAAAAGAAGAACACAGTGAAATGGTAAGTGCTTTGTACATTAGTAGCTAATAAAAATATTGACTCATGAGAAAGATCTTCTGTCCAAAATAAACCCACAACTTTCAAAATTAAGTTAAGTTATAGATATAATAAAATATTTTTTCCTGGGAAATATTTAGACAACTTTTTTTGTACAATGTTTCATTGATTTCTTTCTCTTCTTTATAAGGTTATTCAAGGAATATACTTGTGCTTTTTTCAGCATTGGGCTGTTCATCTCTGAATGAATAACAGTGGAAGGTCAGAATCTTCAGATTTCATTAAAAACTGCTACAACGTCTAGAAATATGCTGACTGCTTTGCAAAATCTAAGATTAAAACAAAATAAAATAATCTTTTTAGACACCTAAGATGAGATGAATCCACAGGTGAGTAGAATTATCTACAATTCTTGCCCAAAGAAAGTCCAGCCCGTGCAAATATTTCAACTCATACTTTACTCCAGTGAGTATCAGTCATCACCAGTGAGACTACTGGCAATATTCAGATTCAATACACATAAATCTTTGCAGAATGTCAGATCTGACCAAATGAACAAGCTCAAGAAGTGGCAGGAGGGAAGTTATGGGAGGGAGAGGGATATCAGTATTTCTGTATTTAAGCAGATGGGATAATCCATCTAGTCCACCATACTGATACCTGTAGTGCTTCCCTGCAAGAAGCAGCTGGGAAAGAGACTCATGTGCTACCATTTAGCAACATAATCCTCGCCTCCAAATATCATGTGTTTTGCTTGAAAATCTTGCACATTGCACTTCAAAATGTTCCCATCCAATATGTATGTCTTTTGGACTGTTCCTTATACACTGAAGAAATTTCATCTTGTGGTAATGAATTCACAGAATGAGTGTTTGAACAATCAGACCTTGTGAACAATAAGTTTATGCATATGCATTAGCTGTTCTAAAAGTTCTGTTTAATGAATAATCATAAAGATAATATAACTGATTCTCTGATTCAGGAAAAGTGTCATTTTGGGTTGTAGACTTAAAGGATATGAAAAATTAGGACATTCCAGGCCTGAGAATGACACACAAAGTGATGACAATGGAAATATCAAGACTGGAATGAGTGATGTGATAGATGATATCACTGAAGAAATTTAAGAAGGGCAAGAAAGAATAAAAGGGTTTGATGCCTAAGATAAAATGTAAGAATACTGGGTTGGGTACAGAGGAGATAAAATCAGCTTGCATCAGGAAAATGTAAGGATGAAGATAGCTAAAAGCATAATTTCCACAGCCAGGCTCTAGAAGGATCGTTTAAAGAAGAAGGGAATAAATTGGGAACTGTAGTTTGTCATGAGCAGAGGCAAGGACGGATGGTGCTACACTGGCATGCAGAACTGGGTGCAGAGGTCAATGACAAGATGTTTAGCTTATCTGCAAAAGCCTGGCTCCTCAAGATGTGATGGATAAAGAGTCAAGCAGTCTTGCAGCTAGCCTGGATGTCAGAGAACAATAACGGGATACAACTGCCTGGGTGACAGAGTGGATCTTGAAGGAGTGGGGCTGGTGATGGAGGAAAGAAAGGAAGAAACCAGTAGGCTTACAATGGGAAAATTAGGAGTTAAAAATAGGCCTTTATTAAACCATCCCAGAAGAGCCATCAAAGAGACAGTCGGATACGTAAGAGTAGGGCTGAGGGAGATATATCACAGGCTGAGAGCTGTGAAGTTTTAGGAAGATGTTAACACCTCTCCATCTTACATATAGGTTGGATGTGGACTGAAGTTCCCTGCACAAAGTACGTATTCTATAGGGGGAATTTCATCCCCCATTAAAATGTAGCAACCTCTCTGGTGGGTTAGCCCATTTCATGTCTCTTACTAACATCACAAAATAGCTTTGGAAGAGTAAGCAGAGAGAAATTTCTCCTCTTTGAAACTATTAAAGTAATTTATGTGTGCAAAATATAATTATCCAAACTGAAATTTAGCCAGCAGACTGGTTTTACATTTCTTCTGAAGCAAAGCCACTAGAAATAGGCAGGATTCCTTCTAGCATGAAGATAAAGTATGGACTCCATCCTGAATCAAGTGGAATAAAATGGCCCTGAAGCACTGCTCCTGAAAGGTCCGGAGTTAACTCCAGCTGTCCCTCTTTTCAATGTGACAAGGGTGCTCATCACCTTTTTGCATACCCTGATGTATGAGGGTAACATATGAGGGTAATTTGAAAAGCTGACCTTTATGAAGGCAAAGAGAGATTTACACTCGTCTTCTATGGGTACAGGATTTGGCCAAAGAACACAATCCTTTGTGCTGCCAAAAAAAGTCCTGTGTTGATCAATATCCTGATCCTGCCAGGGAATCGGATTTAACAAAATCATAGTCCCAAATGGCATAGATGGAATATGGCCAGGGCATAATTCAGGGTGGAAAATCTATCGGGACAGATTCACAGAGTCTGCCTGGACCCCTTAACACAGATAGTGATGAGAAATGCTGTAATCCAGACACAAAATGCCCAGACAAGAATTCCCTGGTGGATCTGTGTGCCAGGCCCTGCGGCATCGCACCTTTGCTGCAAGCTGGCCAGATGGGTGAGTGGGTGGAAATAGGAGCAGACATGCTGGGGGCTGGGAGCCTTAATGTGGTTGTCCTCTGCCATGGCAACCCTTCTCTGGCACATCTTCACTGAACATAAGGGACAATCTTGCCTATGTGCTTAAAGATAAAACGGGAGTCTCAGAAGCAAGTCTCCTGAGCATCTGTGTCACTGTATATTTTACTGTTTTATTTATTCTCTGCAGCGCCCCACTGAAATAAGTGATTTCTGCTTGAAACATTACATCACCTGTAGGATTATTTTTTGAAAATATGCCTTATCTACCATGTCATGGTTGTTGCCTCTTTTATTGGTCTAGTATCTATGAGTCCGTATGTGGGATTACTCCATGAAAACAGTCCATAAAAAAAATGAAGAAATTAAATATTTACTGGCATGTCTACATAACTGTCCTTCCTTGCTCTCTGCTCCAGGGTGCTATGAGGATTCATTAGTTAATGTTCACGGAATGATCTGAAAATAAAATGCATTACATAGTTGGAATTCACCCATATAATTCTTGTCCAGTAGGAACTTCTCACATTTAGCCACACATTAGTGGGCTCTAAAACGGTCAAAACCCTTGTGTATGTCTACTCTTTAAAATTGTTGAAGGTGTAGCTTGTGTAGATGCTGCCTTGCTTACTGAACTTGGATGTAAAAAGCATCAGTCCCTCCAAAGTCTCCAAAAGCCTTCTATATGCTGGTTGTCCATCCTGATTTACAAGGCCGTCTTAAATTTGTGAGGCAACTTCTCTTAATCCAGTGTGATGTAAAAAAAGCAGTTTAGAGCTTATTCCTAAACCACTACTTGTGCCTGACTGGAAAGAGTATTTCATGGACTGTGCTTCCTTCTGAAATGACTGTCTTTGGCAAAACCTTACCTATTTCTCTTTTGGGCCATGTGATGGGGGACGAGTTACATGGTGTTGTAAGTATGATGAAGGGTGGTGCTTTCTTCCAACTCCAACATGTTCGCTGCCGATTTTATCCCAGATGTTTTGCTTGGAGCCCCAGCTCATTAAACCAGATTATTTGATTGCAATCTCAACTTTTCTTTAAAACATAGGTTGGATGCACCACAGATGGTGATGAGAAGCGTCTCTTTTTCTGCATCAGCAATACATATCTCCTGACACCTTACTAATAGCCAGAAGGAACCTACACAAAATCCACAAGGCAGAATCCTGTCTGTTCTCAGAGCTGAATGGAACAATTTATGGTCAGGCAAGGAGGCTGTCGTCTTAACAAATACGAAGGGAACTCTTTTTTTTTTTCTTTTCTTTTCTTTTTTAAGTAGGACACAGCAACGTCTTTTAAATGCATGATACTTATTGGCTTCCTCTTGCTTTGCAAAATCGCTTAGGTTGTTTCTGCAGTAGTGTCTGCCTAGGGCTCCCTCTGCAGTCCATACTTGGAGCCATAGAAGATATTAACCTTTAAGTGAGATGTTCAGCCCTGGTTAGAAGTCTGATCCTGAGAAATACATTGTTTCTAAAAGGACTCTACAATGCATATTATTTTAACACATTTTGTCATTTGACTTTATGAAGCTGTCTATAGATAAAAAGAGACGCTTTAAATCTTTTTAAAGTCTTCTAGGGAATCTGTGTCCTTAGGGATCTTTCCACGTGTCTTAAAATAGTCTAAGTTCTCTTCTGAGGGCAGTGACTGCTCTAATTTTGCACTGGGGGATTGTTGTATTCCCAAGATAACACAACACATGCACGCTGTGATGGTTTCCCTAACTGGGCCAATCAATCTAAGCTCTTCATTTGCCACTGCTGAACAACAGCTGAAGCCTAACAGATATCGCCAGGTAGTAACTCTCATCAGTATCTCATTTCAACCACCTCTTTAACATATATATTTTCTTATTTCATTGCCTGAAACTAAGTTCTCCATTTCTTCAAACCCCCTAGACAGCCACTGTGTCTTCCATGGGACAGATTCTAATACTTCGTCTTTTTTAGGAACATTTCTCTAGCCTACATACAACCTGCTTAATTTCATGGAGCAGTGATCCCTGTGTCATTGAGTTTCTAATCTAAAAAACAAATTGCACTTGGGTTTTATTTTATGTATACATCTACTGAGAAACAGAATTAAAGGCAGTTTTTCTTCTTGAATGGTACAATACTTAGCAAGTTTCAAAAGTTGATGCATAAAAAAGAACTTGCTGGAAACAATTGAAAGAGTTTTGCTGTGATATTTGCAGTTCTGGCACTGTCTTCATTCTCAAATGTTTAAAATGGATTCTTTTTTTCTGTTTTTTCAGTTTATGGCAAAATGCAAAAAAACAGATGTCTAAAATACTGTTGGAATAATTTTCAATATTTAATTGGAAAAACTTTTTCTTTTTTGTTAATAACAACATTCATTTTTTTAATGCCATTTCTTTTACGTACATCTACTCAATTTTATTTTCAATTCAGAAAGCCAGAAACTTTTGGAAAAAAATGAAAAAGAAAAAAGATTTTGACAACTTTTAATGAAAAACAGTAATTTTTCAAGTCTGTTTCTGAAGGAAAACTTTTTTCTTGGAAAAAATCAACCAGCTGTACAGGCAAACCTAACAAAGCAGCATAGACTTTGTAAATCCATCATTTAAATGCAAGATCCACTGGGGTGAAATGTGGCAACTGTTTAATAATGCACAGCAGCACTATACAGCAATTTAAGACGAGAAGACAAGAAGAATGACATATGGAATTGAAAATGCAGGCTGAGTGTAAGTAGACAAAATGTAATCATCTGAATGTGAATTTTGCCTGTGCAACAGAATAGGCATCCCTGTACTTACAGATATTGCCATGAAATCTTTAATGACAACTTGTCAAGGTGTTTTTTATGTCTCCTTTTTAACTCCTCCTCTATGTCACAACTCAGAGGAAAGAGCTCCCCATGGTGAATCATTAGTATCATCTCTTTTTAATAGCGGTTGTATTTTTGGAGTTGCCTCTCACTGGACGGCATAAACACTGTTTAGACTTCAGGGTATCTGAGCAGGTCAAAAATGCACCACATTGAATCCCATTTAGATGTGGTATGGTAGGGATGAAAAGGCATATTTTCATTTTTTTTTAGAATATGTTTGTGTTTTTAAAAGTTTGAATTATTTCCTCTCTCCACCATTCCTCTAATGGTTTGCTGTCAAGCCTCATTGGTTTCTTCTGATGTGGATGGTCTTATTTTGCTGCTGGAGTGACAGTTTAAAGCCATAAGGGATGGATGACCTGGCACACTTTTTAATTTCTTCCTTTGTATTTCTTGTCTGTAGAAAAAAAATGGCCTTTTGTCCAGCAAGGAACATATGATCAGGACATAAAACAGTATTTCAACTCATCATGTTTGAATGCAAAATAAAGTATTCTGTAGGGCAAAATAAGTCAGAAAGAAGCACCAATTCAAAGGCCAAAAGTTGCAATAATGTTGTATTAACACCTAACAGAAACGTTCTCCAAGGGTTAATGAATTATTCCTGTATTTTTAATAACAATATTTAGATTCTCTAAAAATATTCCCTGAGGTGAACTACTCCTGGTGATGTCTGTTTCCAGTCACAACTCTTTAACAGGCATTCAAAACATGGCTTATTTCTTCTATTATGTTTGATGGAGCTTTTTTAAGAAAAAAATTGGGAGATTGTGTTTTCCAGAGAAGCAGTATGCAAGGTCTTTAGGCACCTCAGATACAAAAAGGTATTACCAGGATTTTCAGAAGTGCCCAGGGACTGGCTGCTGACCATGCCAAAGGGAGGTGGTCATTAGAACTTTGGAAAAATCTCAGGAAGTGACTGTCTGATCTTGGATGGGTTTTAGACAATGACAGATCTGGAAAGAAGCATCCCAGAATTAATTGTCTTTGGAATGGAAATATGACACAGTTGTTTGGAGGATGCTGGACATCAAAAAACACTTCCTTAGAAGGACAAATTAGAGTCCAAGCTGGATACAGAGCTTGCTATTAAAAAACCTATAACATTGTGTCTGATGTGGTGTTTGGGGATTTCTTTCCTTTCCTCCTCTCCTCTCCTCTCCTCTCCTCTCCTCTCCTCTCCTCTCCTCTCCTCTCAAAATCCACAGGAATTTGTCCATGATGTCAGCAGCCAAGATTTCAGCCCTGATGTTTCATGAATTTTGCACTTGGAGTCAGTACCTCCAAAAGCAGCCATCTACATTGCAGATATCTACACTCCCTTCATAGTTAATGAAGAGAAACAGGAATTTGCAGGGCCATCATTCACCTCTTCCAGAGGGAAATGTATATAAGAGGTAAAATCCTGAAAAAGCCTATTTTTATCATAAATAAACACTAAGCTTAGAGGGCCTGTCTCATATGTAGATGTCTATAATACACTAAGAGGAATCCTGCTGTCTGTGTCTGAAGAAGTACAGTGTGTGACAAAACTATGAAATAAGACTTGTGAAGGAAACTAATGTGTAGGGCTGGGGGTCATTCCTTTCGCAGTGCAAGTCATCAGACTTCATTGCTTCTCTCTTTGCTTTCTGAGATAAGTCATTCTCAACAGTAAAAATGAGAATCTTCCAATTTGTGAGTCATTTGAGTGCATAATATTGCTTGCAATGAGGGTTGGTGGAGCGGCCTGAGGCAAGTCTTTTCATCAGCTCTGCTGGGACTGGGGAGTGATGAAGGTGGTGGATGGAGGAACTAGCTCGAGCTGGTGGAAGGGAGTGAGACGCTGAATTAGTCATCTGTCATGGTGAGGAGTAGGAACTAAGCAGGTAAGTTATGGGAAAAAAAATATGCATCATCCTTCAGTCTACCAGACTCTGATTTCCATTTCCAAATGAAAAATGAACAAGCGAGGAACTAAAAGTTCCAAAAACTTTAAAAGGACATCCAAAATCTGACAGGGAAAAAAATCTGCAGCACTTCAGAAAGTACTGGATATCTAAGCAGATGGTTTGTTTGCTTTCCTGACAAATAAAAATTAAATTGATGTTTCTAAAGCAGCATCCAGGCCTTTAAAGGTAATAAACAGACACAATGTCATTTGCACTGACATGCAGAAAACTCTGGTAATGAACTGTGGGAGCAGACTGGGCCCAGTCCACCTCCTATGAACCAAAAGTTCTACAGTGTTATAGGTACAGATGGCATAGGCGTACTGAGCTGCTCCTATATGTCTTTTGTTTAGTAAATACTATATTTAATAGCCTGGCATTAACTGCTGAACATAGTAAGTTAATTTTGCATTTAAATAGTAAAACTTCAAGGAAGTTCATAATTGCATATCTTTTTACCAAACGACAAGCCATATGCTAGGAAATTTCAAGCCGCTAATTAAACAAAACATGCCCAAGCATGTTTTTTAACAAATACTGTACATCGTTATTTAAATTCAGGGCAAATACTGTTCCGAGCACTACAAATAGCTAAAATGGTGTTTAATAAGATACACCATCTGCATTTCAAATTGATGCCACCCACATTTAAATCTCTTGAATAATCCCACTGAATACTTACTGGGGAAAAGAAATGCATTCATGGCTCTTTCTGTGAATCTGATACCACTGTTCTCGGCAATTCTCGTTTGGTTATTAAACTCACTGGGGTAAAACTGCCAAAGTGCTAACTGCCAGCTTCCAGATTACACTAATCGAGAAGTGTACAAACCAAATTGAACTGTCCTTTAAGAGCTCTGAAAAGAGAGTAATTGGAAATGAATCAAAATAAACGTGACGTTGTTTCTCTCCACCCCCCCATCCCCCCATATTTAGCTACTCAGAGCTACTCACAAATCCTGGTAACATATGGAACCCTACAGATTGTATAATCTCCAATAACTGCTAGGGACATCCCTTAATCAGCTGAGATGCAGCATACTGGAAGGGAATGTGGAGAATAAAGCTCAAAAAGGGAAAATTATGGCATTCGGGCATATAGACATTTTTCCATCTCTTCCCCCCGCCCCCCCCCCAAGAGAGTGAGTCTGAAATGCAACAGCTGTTTGGTTTAGCATCCAAACATCCACCATGTACTGGGTTTGCAGGTGTTCGGAGTCCAAAGCACATTGCCTCATCTATGCCAAGACAGCTGCTGTAAAGTCACGGGCTAATTGTTACAATTCTCCTTCCAAGGAACTATAGGGGATAGTTATCACAATTAACATGGCTGAAATGTAGCCAGGGAAGGGAGGGACTTCAGCAAAGACATCTGCTGGAAAAATAAAGTCAGTACACCCCTTTTATATTTTTTTTGTTTAGTTTTGTGGTTTTGGGTTTTTTTTTCCTGCTCCGCAGCTGTTTTCTTGTGGACAATTACACTCTCCCTGAGATTATTTATCAGTACACTGTGAAAACTACTTCCAGCAAAAGCTGTGGGATTGTCTTAAAACCTCTGAGAGCTTGGAAATACAGCCAAGGCTTCTGTTCTACCTGGTTGGGTCAGGAATATATTGAACTAAACCCGAAAGATTAAGCCAGAGTTGGCCCTGGCACTATAAATAGCAAAGCAGAGAAGCAGCTCAGGGCTGCTGCATTAAATGAATTTACGTTTTTGTGATTTAGAAGGGTGGCATAAAGACAAAACGTATCATTTATATCTGTGGTATGAAAGGTTCTAAAATTTCTCTGCAGAGTCCCATTAAACCGCCTCTCCTACAGCCTCTGTGGTGGCAAAGGGATCGTATGTTTTCATAGGCATTTGGCCTGTTAAGGATACAACCGCCAGGTCAGTTGTTTTACTTTATATCTTCTTCTCAATCTGATCCCTTAGGAATGAATCCTCTGTAACACTCTATGTCTTCCCCAATGGTAACGATAAATCAAATGGGCCTCTACAGTTAAAAGCACATCTTGCCTTGAAATTTTGAATGACCAGCCTTGATGCTTTGAATTGCAGTGAATTTCATGAGTTTTTAAGATCTTGGTTGGATTGTCCTTTCTCATGCTGCGGTGTAGTTCCCCTCTCCCAACTTTGCACCAGTAGTCATCTGTTATGCTTGGTTCATCTGTGCTTTCTGGTTTTCATGCTGGATTTCAAGAGGCCAGAGGTGAGGAAGCTATTACTGCCCTTAGAGACTTGTGTAAGTTGCAGGTAATAAATTCATTAAAACTTTCTAAATCCATTCTTGCAGTATTTATTTGTTTCATTTCAGCCTCCAACCACTGCCACTTGCTGTGCCTCTCAGTTTCTTGTACGCTTTTAATGCCTTTTTCTGCTAGCCACTCTGAATTTCTGAACTCAATCACAACAGCTCAAGAGAATCCTTTTAAAGTCCAAAAAAACCTATCTGGGATGTATACTTCAATGAGCTTAAGACACTTTTTAGCCAAAAAAAGAATAAACTGCACTTAATGGAAACCACAATGTTTAACACCTTGCAATGCTTTGAAAATGATCCCTTATCATGCTTCATTTGAGTAGGATCTTCAGAAATGCTCAGCTCTGTTCTTAATGAATTCTGGAGGAGTTTCACCACTGACTTCACTCAAATCAGAGTTCGGCCAACTTTGAGTACTTCTGAAAATCTCATCCTTCTTGTATCAATCTATCCACTTTTAATTAAGTACAAAGAGGACTATAGTTTATATTATGGATTAATGGTCTGAAAAATTTCATTTAAATTTACATAAGCCAAAGAAATTAGAATGAAAGCAATAAATCCAACAGTCCTGGTACATTTTGTTTTCTTTCTTTATTTCCTTTTTTCCTTTTTCTTGTATTACTCTCCTTGAAAAGCAGCCAAATATATTTTCTTAATTTTATTTTTTAAAAAAATGAATTGCTGAGTTCAGCATGGAGTCTATTTTAACTGCTAAGTTATGAATCTGGGGTTAATTCTAACAGGATTTTAAATGTAAATACCAAAAATCCTTTAATCTTTATAGTAGTGTGAGCCAATATGCATAGCTAAGAAAGAAAAAGAATTAATTATCTGCAATAAATAGAAATAGTTTGAAAAGCAGGAGGGAAGAAGGTTAGCACACAAAAATACTTAACCAGCCCATACAGCAGTACTTCCTTTCATCATCTATTTGGAGACCTCAGTTATGATGACCCACACCTGACTCTACTTACTTTTTGACAGATCCTTTCTTACAATCATTCTTTTCTGTTACACTTGTTAGAAATCAAATAAATAAGACCAACCTTTTTCTGTTTCCTTTTCCGCAAGCTGACCTATTCTTTCCTTGAGCTTCCCTGCCTCCTTCAGTGTGGCCTGCAGCAAGCTTTGCCACCGCTTCTGTGCAGATACTGTATTTCTGCTCCATCCCTAGGCTCAGGGTCATTATGGCAATGTAAAGAATAGTTATAGTGATTTACATAAATAGCTATATACAGCTACAATGATACAGACAGCTCGGGTGAGAAAGCACGGTTCAAATGTAACAGAGTGACTGAGTTGCTATGTGTAGGCATCACACACAGGACCTTATCCTGAAAGGTATTATAATTTCCAAATCTTTTTCAGTAGTCTTTCTCAACCAGACTTTTTGTGGGTGAGCTGCCTGCTGAAACCCAGGCTACCGTTTGGAACTGCTCTTCTACATGTAAAGCCATGTGCGAAGGCACCTGGTGTCTTTTGGGCCTGAATGACCCTTGGTGATGCTCAGCAGCTCTTATTAGCTCAGGAAAGCAAATTTTGCATGGCCTATACAAATGGGGACTAGTCAAGCCCAATGTATTTATTTACTGAGTGGGTGCAGTCAAGGAGACCAAGCAGCCTGTAAGACAGAACACCCGACAAAGAGCAAAAATCTTTGCTGCTCACTGCACAAAATGCTGCCCCTGGGAATCAAAAGCTGTTTGCCACACGGTGCTCACCAGGAGCCTGCCCACCGCTAGGACAGAGATCAGTCTGTACCATGGCCTCAAAGACAGAACCTTGCAGGGATTGCAAAACAGGCCTTGAAACTTATCTGTATCAAAAACACATCCACCACTCATGTCCAGTTGAAACATGTAGGGTCCTGATTTTGCGCAAGAGCCTAGTTTGAGCTAAGTTTTCCTACATAATATTTGCCAGCACACGCTCACATTTAGCCACTTGTCCATGACATGATGTATTGTTTTGTAATTACTTTTTTATGCCATGTTCCAGCCACATTCTGAATGTCACACTTTTTAATTAGCTACAAACCCATTAAAATGATGCTTTTTCAATCCGTGTGCCCAGGGAAGGTTCAGCTGTTTTAAAGGAGTGATTGAAGCTTGTAAACACAAGCAAGTGATATGACAAAATTAACTGTACTCAGTGTTTGTAAAAAGTAAAACAAACAATCCGTGAATAATTATTTTCTTCCATTAAATGGTATGCTGGGATATTCTTCTGACAAGACACTCTCCAGAAATTGTTGTGTGTTTAAGTATTTTATGGTGTCGCTCTTTTTAGGTAGTGTGACATTCCTTTAATAAGTCATCAAGTTGCACCTCATGGCTTTCCTATTTAAAGATGAAATGGACCCCTGACATGTCCAATAAATCGTACCTAATACATGCATACATCCATAGAATCACTAAGCTTCAGGTTTTAATCTGATTTCTGTTCCAGGTTACAATAATACTGAATGCTAGATTTTTCCACATTTTTCCAGGGCTGGATACTTTAGACTGACCTTGGAAAAGGGGGAGGATGGGAGAAAGGAAGAAAAAGAAACAAGGAAAGAAAGAAGAAAGGAAGCACTGCGGGCTGATTGCAGGAACAAATGGGACATAACTAAAATTCTCAGGAGACAAGGATGGTGCACAGAAGAAATGGGTTAGATTTGTTCAGCTATCCCCTATATACAGTATCTTCTAGTAGGATAACGGATTTTTTTCTGAAGCAAACAGACAAACAAACAAACAGACTATAGATTTTCTTACACAGGAAAATGAAAGATTTGAGATGGAAATTTGTTTAGGTTTGGGGGTTTGTTTTGTTTTTTTAAACAGATATTGTGAATTCCCCACAGAAGGGGAATACTTTTCATTAAAAAAAGAATGTTTAGTTGACGATCCAGTTTTCTATCACATGAATTTCTGTGGATGTTCCTAATGTGATCTCAAGGGACAGAATTGCTGCCACCATCATGACTCACAAAACAAAGTTACTGTGGGTACATGGCAAAGGGAAAAGAGACCAGAATTCCAGGTGAGCACTGAGAAGTTGTCTGTATGTCATGGATCCAAACAGTTACCACTGACTGATAAAAGCCCTGTTAACATCAGAAAGGATGGCAAAACAGGCCTTTAACCTGAGGGATCAACACTCTTGGGTTTTTGCACTGGCATGGTAGGAATAAATCTTAACTGAAACTAACTACATGTGGAACTGAACTGAGGACAAAGTCATCTAACACTTTTTTTTTTTTTTTTTTTATTAAATAAACTGCTTTTTAATTGCAAACAGTTGCTGTTACTGAACCCCAGAGTATGTCACCTTTTGCCTGCCTCCCTTTCAGACACTATGTTCCTGATCATCAGCAGTGAATGTATAATCTTATGTAATTGCTTAGCTCTGGCAAAACACATTGTTAGTGTTTTAAATATTAAGGGAAAATTGATTTTCCTGTTTAAAGAACTGTATTTCTGTGCTGTGGTGATTAGGTGTGAATATTCCATTACCCTTCCCCAGACAAAGAGAGCCTCCTGGGAGCGCTTCGAGGGGAAGTATTGTACTGTAATGATTATTAGATAAGTTTCACTTCCTCAATATGGAACTATGCAGTCCACAGTGATGTAGTTTATTTACTAAAGAGTTGCTTTAAAATAAAAATAATTACTTTTACAATACCTTGGATATTTCCTCCATGGAAGAAACTTCAGAACTGGGTAATAAATGGAAGGGCAAGAAGCTAATTTACCAACAGAAAGCATCATATAGGTTTTCCCCAAAACTATTCAGGATTTTAGACAACTCACTAAGTAGGTGCAGCATAAGTAGAAAACAAAGGGGAGAGAGAGGAGCGTTAACGGTTGCAAAATAGCCACATCAGGGGATGTTAACCAATGGACCAGGGCTTATGGCATCAGCCCACAGATGAAAACCTAAATCCAATTCCATCTTTTGCTTGAAGAGATTACAGATCCTCTGTCCTAGAGGAGTACCTGTGCTGGCTGCGATGTGGCATATTCCTATGAGGGAGAGGGAGCGTTCAATGCCTCCTGTTGCAGTTCCATCTGGCATTGCTAATTAAACTTTCACCTGACATAAAGTTTGATTATTAATTGTCCTACTGCTACACTCCTTCTTCTTCCTTGCCTTAGTGAAAATGAAATAGTAATTTAGTAAGCCCTTGCTCAGACTTGTCTATCTCCATGGGCATGACATTCTTCCCTGGAGGCGGAAGTCTTAGCTTTACATCTATGTGCTGCTTCTTTCAGAGAATGCAGCCTCTAGTGAATATTGTAGTGGTATTTTCTCCCTCAAATTCTCCTGTCAGAGGGGTCTCATTTTGTGTTCAATATTCTCGGAACCTGAGCATGAGCCGGACAAGATCCCTGTTTCCTAGTGTCTACACCCGGAATGGACTAGCAAATTGGAAAAGTAGTAACAGAAGCAACTATGCCCCATAAACCTGATCGCAGAAAGATTAAAGGGTACAGAGATGTGGTTTTTCCACACACCAAAGAAAAAGCAGGGATGAAATCTATGCCTCCTGCATCCAGATTTACTGCTTTGGCAGCTGGGGCAAGGAAACATCTCTTCTCCAGTTTAGGGAATATAGTCCTTCATTTCTTCCTTGTTTTTCTTACTGGTGCTCCAAACCAGAAATATTTAATTTTCTTATTCAGGAAGAGGATTTTTCACTTGACATGATGTGAACATGTTCCTGTTGTCTTATTTATTTCAATTTTCACCAAATTGATTCCTTCCTCTCCTATATCACTAACATTTCTCTCTCCAGTGTGGTAGCTGAATCTCGGGTCCCTTTGCATTTGGTCCTATACAATCAGAAGCAATTCAATCTTGAACTAGAAGTTACTTCTGGTTAATATTCAGCCATAATTTACAGAAAAGCAATAATCCACCCTTGCCTTGAATGCAGTATCAGAGAAGCGTGGAAAGCTTGCCTGGGATATGACAGATCCAACAGAGTGCAAGAAGGCTCAGTGTCCTGAGGACATTCAGCATGTGATTTCGTCTTGCTCGTTTTGGTGATCTAGCAAGATAAGAGACGTGTATTGCCACCAGATCCTGCAGGAAAGGAAAGGCTTGTTTTGAGTTTGTTCCATACTGATTTCTGTTTTGACCACTGAGTGAAAAAGATGGCACTAAATAGCTGGTATTCCACAAAAATGTCCCCGAGGAGATGCAGCTGCCAGTGACTGTCACTCATGCAGACACAGTCTCACACAGTTTCTGAATATACAAAGAGCCAGAGCTTCATCTGACTGAAGTGGTACAAAGCACCACATGAAGGGTTCTGTACCTCCAACTGTTTATTCCAGAAAAGGAGCCCAGACCCTAATTAAATATCATGCTTCAAAAGCCACGTAATTCAGAGCTTTTTGTGCAGAAAGTGGTTTAACAGTTTGCTGTGCTGTGATGCTTCCTCCCTTTCTTAACAATATTGGCCTTATCTGCTCAGGACCAGTCTGTGGGCACAACCCAGGCTGTGTTGACCTCCTTTATGGAGCTCTAACAGCTTCTTTCTTAGCAGTGGTATCACTGTTCTTTGAGGTCCCATGATGGTGGCAGAGAAGCGCCAGTATCACTCATGTTGATGAGAGCTGTGTGTGCTTTGTGCCACTAAAGTCAAGGCATGCCCAAGCCCTATTACTGAGTTAGAAGCAGACTTTGCATGGGAGGCAGATGTCCTCACTTCGTGTCCCTGAAGACTTAACCCTTCTGTGCAGGGAGTTTGGTCAGAATCCCTCACACCAGCTTGATTATGTCTCTTCCTATTTACCAAGTCAAGTGTGAGCTTTTAACTGATTAAAATTCAGCTCAAGCAAAGAAATTTTGCTTCTGTTGAAAGCAGCAGGAATTTTGTCATTCATTTAAACACACCTTCAGACTAAAATTCACCTCTAATGTAGAGATGAATGGAGACAAGGAGCCAGTTAGTTCAAGGACACTGCATTGGAGTACTCACACTGCATTGGAGTACAAATCAACCCAACTATGGGGAAAGAAGAATTTTGGTCACCACTCAGCTTGCTGCCATATCACATCAACAGGACAGAGCCTTTTCAGCTCATCGATTATGGCAAAGGATATCTGGTTTGTTTAAGCTGTAACATATGCCACATGCCTTTAAAATGTGAGTGGGTCAGATGAAAATCTGTAGAGGGAGACAGTTGTTCTTTCAGGACTAAACCTTCTTAAGAAGGCTTCAAGACCGAAGGATATGGCAGGCCCAGGAAGAGGCAGACATTGAGACCTTAGCAAGGACCTGGAAGGATACAGGTCAAGACTGGGAGACTGCTGAAGAGAACAAAAAAATTGTGCAGAATTTGTTGAAATCCAGAAAACCACTGAGCTGACTGAAGTCAAAAGGAGAAGCAAGGACACAGCATCTTGTTCAAAAAACTTCTCATTCTTGCTCTGCTTTACCTAATTGCTTTGAGTTGTCCTAATTACAAAGGTAATTATTCTAGTTTGTGTACAACCCAGATTTTTGAGTTTAAAGGGTACCATGGTCTTCATGAGGATATTACTAAATTATCTAGACACATCCTTCTGAAAGTTGTGCTTGATTTGTGGTCCCATCACAGTGGTGAACAAAACCCCACAAGCAAGGCTTTCCAAACTGGATCAGAGTGCTACGGCCACAAGTAGGAACCAACCTTGTTAAGCTGTCTCTGGGTAAACTATTTTTTCTCTAAAACTCTCTTACAAGTAGCTATGAGGTTTAACAAGAAGAATTTTGAAGAACACCAGATGAACAGTGACAGGTACTTGTCACCCCTTCCATGAACTGCAGGAGAGAGTGAAGGGTTACTCCTGTTAACTGTAATCTGGAACATGAAAGTTTTCCCCCAAAGGCTTTAGTTCACCTTTCCCTGTGAACTCAAAGACTCACTGCATCCATTGTCCAAATCCCACCGCAACAGATGAGGGTGCATTGGCTTGAGGAGGTCACCATACCTTCTGCCTTTCTTCAGTCTTCCCCTTCTGGGAAATGACAACCAGCAATCAAGTGGGGAAGTGGCTGGCAAGCAGAGTGCAGCGTGATGAGGACTTTGTAATCAACAATACAGGATTAAAGAAGGCCCACTTCAAGTGTACGGAGATAAAGACCAATGGACCTCTTCCACCAAAGGTATTGGTGGAAGAAGATCAGGTTGAAGAATACTTAAGGAAATTGGACATGCATAAGTCCATGGGCCCTGAGGTGGCTGAAGTCACTGCAAGGACACTCTCAATAATCTTTGACTGAGGTGATTGGAAGAAGTGCCTGAGGGCTGGAGGAAAGTAAATATCATTCCTATGTACAAAAAGGGACCCAGGGAACTACAAGCTGCTCAGCCAGCCTGACCTTGATCTCCGGGAAGGTTATGGAGCAGCTAATCCTGGAAAAAATTTGCAGGCACATGAAGAACATCAAGGATTAGTCAAGTACATGAAGGCACATGAAATTTTCGGTAATAATCATCATGGATTCACAAAGGGGAAGCCATGCTTGACCAACTTGATAAACTTCAACAATGAAATGACTGGCTTGATAGATGAGAGGAGAGCAGTGAACATTGTCTATGTAGACTTCAGCAAGGCCTTTGACACCGTCTCCCATAAGGTCCTCATAGAGAAGCTGTTGAAGTATGGGCTGGATGAGCCGGCAGTGAGGTGGACTGAATACTGACTAAACCGCTGGATCTGGATATGCTGTTGTCCAGAGGGACTTTGACAGGTTGACTGACAGGAGCCTCATGAAGTTCAGCAAGGAGAAGTGCAAAGTCCTGCACTTGGGGAGAAATAACCCCATGAACCAAGACATGCCACAGACTGACCAAATGAAAAGTAGCTTTGCAGAAAAGGACCTGGGGATACTAATGGATACCAAGTTGACCATGAGCTAACAACAGAAAAAAACCCAACATTATCCTGGGCTGCATTAGGAAGATCATTGCCAACAGGATGAGGGAGGTGATCTTTCTCTTCTACTCAACACTGGTGAGACACATGTGGAGTGCTGGGTACAGTTTTGGGCTCCCCAGTACAAGAGAGACTTGGATGTACATCCAACCATGTCCAGTAAAGGGCCACAAAGATGACTAAGGGATTGGAGGGTCTCTCAGTGAAGAAAGGTTGAGAGAGTTGGGGCTGTTTCAATTTGAGACATCTTCCTTATGGAGGATCTTTTAAATATGTGTAAACACCTTTTGGGGGAGTAAAGAAGATGGAGTCAGACTTTTCTCAGTGCTCAGTAGCAGGACAAAAGACATTGGTCGTGAATTAAAATACAAGAAATCAATTTAAATACAAGAAAAAACATTTTTACTGTATGGCTGATTGAACTAGAACAAATTGCCCAGAGAAATGGAATCTCCTTTGAGATTTTCAAACCCAACTGGACATTTTCCTGGACAACTTGCTGTAGCTGGTGTTTCTCTGATCATGGATGTTGGAGCAGACAATCTCCATATGTCCCTTCTAAGCTAAACTATTCTGTGACTGTGATACTGTGCTCAGCCTTCCATGTACCAACAACAAGGACCTCAGCTGCAATGTATTTTGCTAATTATTCCAAACACTTCCCCTCCCCTCCAAAAAAAAGGGGGGGAGGGAAGAGCTGTAACCTTCTGTGTAATTAAAATTACTTCCTTAATGGAAGCTACCATGATAGCAAACCAGGAAGTCTTGACCTCTCTTTCCACTGATAAGGGTATTATGGAGCTAGGGACCAATCTTTTCTGCTTGATGTCCCACCCTCCCCCTTCCCTTCTGCTTAGGGGAAGAAGATGAATTTTTCCGTCTGTGAATTACCCAATATAAATTATTCATGGAGCACTTTTATCAACCTTATTAGCTGCACACAAATCTAGGTAAATGTCAAGTCATCTTCGTTAATCCTTCATTCAGGCTGTTCGAAGTGATATTGCGCTGAGTGGTAATGCATTTGACCTCCCAGAGTATTCACTTTGCCAGAGTCACATTTTGATGAGAAAGTCTAAGTGCTTCTCTGTGGCAGAGCCTGGACTCTCGCCTTTCTGAATAATTGGGTAGTAAGAGGTGGCCCTAATGTTTGCATATTTTCTTCCGGATCATATATTTCAAATGGAGGAAAAAAGGACCTATTAACTCATCTCATGTCCATTTGTGTAATGCCTTTCCTGGCGCAGATGCCCTGCTTTCTAACAAGTTTTAAGAGTTACACTGCTTTGCACTTCTTTGCCTTAGGAGATGACTCACTGTCTGACATTTGGAAGATTTTTCCCAGTAAGAACATATCCAGTGGAACTAGTCTTTCACTCAAACCCTCAAACGAGTTCCTTGGCTTTAACAAGCCCAGTGTAGTGGATTTAAAATATGTCACTTGCTGTAACCTGGCACAACAGCTTTCCTTCCACAAAGACCTGAGTTCCTCAGAAAGAGACTTCAGCCCAAACCTGCAGCAACTGGCAAGCGCCTTTACAATCCCAAGGATTTCAACGGACTTTAAGGTGGGGGGGAAAAAAAAAAAAGACAACTCAAGTACCTAAATTGGGACAGTAGTGGGAATTTCCTCGTACGTATGCTAACTTTCATAACCCATAACTCCCTGATTCTACAGATTTTACTTTGTAGCATGTTTAGTCACACATACTTTCTCTGCAGCCTAGTGGGTCCTGAATTGCTTCCTGGTTGCTGACACAGTTTCCAGAGCTGGGGTAGAACAGTCTAGTGGTGAGGACACCAGCTACATATGGTGGGACACATGGAGAGTGGGTGGCACCAGATCTGGACCATGCGATGGACCCCATGTGAGTGTTCTATCCTGCACAAAGTTTGGCTTGTTATTTTTAAATCATGCTTCCAAACAAACAGTTGTCATGACTATATTTGGTGGGCAACCCAATCCCACTGGTCTGTGTTAGGTACAGTCTGAGAAGACCTAAGGGAATGATTCCCCATGTGAGACTCAGAGATGGTTTCTGCACCAGCCAGTCTTGGGCACAGAATGGATGTCACGCTTCTCAGCCTAGCCAGGACAGATCTATCTGGGGGCAAGTGCCAAACAGAAACTTTTAATGCCTAAGGGATTTTTAAGTTAAAAACATTGCAAGTTCTTTAGAATTTAGGAGTCTGAAGAACAGATTTTCATGATTGTAGTTTAGGATTTAGGAACCTGCTTTCCCTGCTTTCTAGCTGTCTGGTATTTCTTGTGCCTTGCAATGGAGTTGGATGTGGAAATATTCATATTTCTGTCATGTTAACTAGAAGCAGCCAACTTTGGGAAGTCTACACCAGCTCTCCCTCTGCCTAGTCCCAAGCTGTGTCTCTGGAGACGTCACAACTCACCTGATGGTTCCTCTCACAGTGTTTCTTTGCTTGGTGTGGTCACATCTTATTGCTTCAGATCTGGCCCTGAATAGCTTGCCCAAGGCTACATGTAGAGTCTGTGACAAAGCAGAAATACAGATACCAGCTGGTGCCCAAATCCTTAATCCATCCTTCCTGTGTGTGCTGTAGTTGTTCTGCAGGCTGGCACTACGCTAAATATAAAAGAATGAAAACAGCCAGACAATGTACTTTCTGCTTCCAGGCTTTCCTGGTCTCTCTTTTTGCATCTCCCTTGTTGATTGCACATGTAAAACATAGAGTAAATAGTGACTGATGCCAGCTGGAGTATTGCCTTGGAACAGGCATGAAATGATGCTTCCCCTTGGTATCCTTCTTTTCCATAATCCTTTTCTAATCTGCTGGCAAGGAAAGAAAGACCGTATTAGAGCTACTGGTCGGATGGACGTAAAGACACAAGTTTGCACATACGTTACTCTGTTTCTGCCAATTCCACAACAATAGCAAATTTTACTCTTTAAAATAAGAGTGGTGGAATCATATCCCTTGGGGAGGGACAGTATATGACAGCGCAAGAAATTTGTAGATATACAATGGGCAGCAAAAGTATCCGAAATGGGCTTGTACCCTTTCTACCAAATAGGTTATGAAGCATGCAAATAATTCAAGTATTATAAATCAAACCAGCTCATTTCACACACTTGTCAGCAGGCATTTAAAACTCAGCATCTCCTCCTTCCTGGCTGCAAGATCCTGGATTATATTCTCTGTAAAGCAGTATGGTTTTCTCAGCATAAAACAGCTTTTTTCTTCATCTGTCTTCTCTGCAGAGCAGAGAGCCTCTCCCACATGTTTGACTAAACATTTAAACAGTAGTTGTGAAGTGCTCAGCGTGAGTGAGCAGGGGATGTAATGGGCCAACCCTTATTTACATCAGTGCATAAAAAAACTGAAGAGATTCGTGGGCAAAAATGTCCTACATTGAGGTCAGTTAAATATGAAAACATCACCTCTCATTGAGCACAGCTCTAAACCACAAGCTGATAGAGATTGAACAAGTCCTCTGAGGAAGCAGGATGAAATTTATGCCTGCTCCTACATTCTTCCCAGGCATCCAGAGTTGATTACTCTGTGAAACAGGATGCTGGGCTAGGAGGATTTTTAGTCTGACCCAGCACGGTCATTCTCACAGCCTCCTATTAACGGCAAACTGTGCAGAAATGTCCAGCCAGAGAGCTGAAAAAAACACTATGCTAAGTTTGAGCTTGAGCAGCTGTAGCAAAAAGCAGTGGAGTATCAAGACCACAGCCTTGTGACTGTGCTGCTTTCCCCAGCAAGGCAGAGACATGGTGTGGCCCTGAGCTGTGGCAGCTGGCGTAAGGGAGCTCTGACACAGCATTCTGTTGCATGCATGGTGGAAATAAAAAGCGCTATTAAACGTCTGTCTTGGAGAGCCTGGAAGGTCTGGCTAGTGAAAGCTAGAGCTACCTTCTCCTGGGAAAGAGGATTTGCCATATGAGGTGTATTTTCTTACAACTTGTGTGAACTCTGAGAACCCCCAGATGAAAAACCCAGCACTGGAGCCTCCTTCCCTTCTCCACCTGGAAGGGAGCTGAACATTTTCCTGGCTTCCTTCTCTCCTGCGCTTATCTTCCTTTCGCTAGTTAAAAAATTTCCCTTTGTTTCCATTAAACAATTTACGACTGAAGCTGTCCTCACTCTTAAAATACATGGACCAAGAAAGTATTACAAGCACTCTCTTGCCTTGACTGGCCCACCATGAACATGGCTTGCATTTTGATGTCATGATTAATCTAGAGATTTCAATTTCACACTATACACAGTCCTATCTTATTATCCATACTTTATGGATGGGGAAATGAGCATGTTGATAACCAAGATGCCTAAAAATCCTATAGGGAAAGGAGAAGGTAAGAAATCAAGTCTTTTTTCCAAGAAAGAAAACGATCTCCAGAAATAAGCAATTGAATGTGGCTTATAGGATATGCAGACCAAAATCCAAATGATACACATATGCAGGTTTTTAGCTCTGTAAGTATCTAGATAAGCCTATCTGGTAGTAGCAGCAGCTGATCCAGTGACATGGGCAAAACTCAAATCCATCAAATATGAGATTACACTTTACATTTATAAAGCATCTTTCCCTGAGGATAGCATACCATTTTGCAACTATTAAATATTAACTTGATATCGCACTAGGCCTCCACATGTATAATGTGTAAGGGGCTGAGTAACTATATTTTTTATGAGATACCCAAAAGCAAGGACAAAGCAACGCACAATTGTGGATTATGCCTCCTGTGCCTATCCATTGCAAATGCTAAAGACTATTAATGTGTTTATATTCTCTTGACACAAGTGTAGGCACATGCCAGGGGTGGAGGGATGTGAGCAACCCCAACTGGAAAGTTGCAGAGAAATAGGACGGTGAAGAAACTGGGGAAAGACTTTGAATGTGTCTCCTACCTCTGATCTTATATCCCCATGTTTTTCTGGGCAGATGGCTCAGTCTCTCCATGCCTGTTTTATATCCCTGAAACAGGAGTATGCCTTTATTTTCTTTGTCTGGCTTACCTCTTCACACTACAGTCCCCAAGGATGGGAAGTGGTTATTATTTTGAGTTTGCAAAGCGCACAGCCCGGAAGGGCCCTTGGCTCCTAATGCTACACTAGTGTATGCAGTAATAAAAGTCAAACAGTTTTTTGCTCCTCATTGCACAGAACTAGCCACAATAGAGGAAATAATGTCTGTTTTTCTACCTCTGACAGGTGGAAAAATCTCACTTCTTTCCCAAAAGGCTTTATCAGTAAAAAGAAAGGAAAGCTTTCCTGCTGGAAGGCCAGCTTGTATACATGGTGGAAAGACACAATTATATCCAATCTTGAAGCCAAACCATCAATACCTGATATATGAGTCTGTGTCTCTCAGGTGTGAGGGGCTCCAGGAGCTCACACACAGGTAAGCCCATTGAGTGGCCAAGTGATTATCCCAGGACAGCAAATTGCAGGAAAAGGAAATGCTTCTTGTCGGTTCGTGCTTCACGGAGATAACGAATGCTCACAGCCTTTAGATTGGGAGGGTTGCAGCATGCTCCACAGAGGAGAAAGAGACCATCTTTTAGCCTGTCAGCAGCAAGGAGACAGATGGTATTTTATGCACTAATCTTTCTCTACACCCCTAGAAAATCAAGGGATTTTGTCAGAGAGAAACTACATGGCCAAACTCACTTAAAAGAACATATTGCAAAATGATTTAGGTCATTATGGATTAGGCAAGCTTCCCACCTCTCTGAGAAACTAAACAACTCTTTAAAAGAGCTGTGTCAGATACAATCCTCTTTGATACACTCTGTCCCCTGTTGGCATCCCACAAGTGACTGTAAACAGACAGCGTCTGATTCTCCTCTCTCTCACACCAGTGACTATCGGGGGTAATGCTGTTGTTGGGAAGACACAGGGGCATTGGGCTCAGAGTGTCTGATGGGACTGATCTTTGGGTGCAAGTGATGGCATTGAGCAAGTACTACTCAAGGGATGCATATTAGACAACAATTCTAATAGCAGCCTCCACTTTTCCCCTGTTTTTTCTCTCTCCTCTTCCCTGTTGTGATCTAAAAGAGATTGGAAATCCAGTCTCCAGAGGTGAAAAGCTAAAGCACAAGTGTGCATTAGCTACCTGGTCTTATTCGCTTCTCCCAGGTGCTTGTATTGTAAAAGTTTCATTCATTACATTTGAAATCCCATCACTGTCAATCCTGTGCATAATGGGAAAGGAAATCATTAGAGTTGAGCAAAAGATTTCATGATTACTGACTTATTGAATGAATTTGCTGTACTTCACAGATACCTTTTCTGAAATTTGATGCCACAGACTGACCAGGAATATTACAATGTAATCCATAGTACATATTTATGACTGGTTCTAGAAGCCACAAGGCCTCCATGACCATGACCAGCCAAACAGTCAATTTCTACCATCCACTGGTACAGGTCACTTTGGAGTTCAGTTTATAGATCACTTTTGATCTGTATATTTTTTCATAACTTCAAGGGATTTAAAGCCAGAGTGTTTTCTGGGGTCATCTAATTTAAGTTTCCCAAATTTCACCTGGTTTCTCCTGATTAAGTTCAGTAACTTCTGTTTGATGAAAATGGATGAGGTTCCTGGATCAGTAACAAAGAAAGGATGAAAGAACACATTCTGTGAGCAGAGAAGCTAACGAAAGAAGCTTCGTTATAGGTTTGTGCCTTCACAGCACTAACTCTAGCTCTTCCTCTGAGACTCTCTGTATCTTGCTGAGTGAGAAACAATGTGTGCTATGCCTATTTCAGAGCCATGTGTGCCAGCCAGTGGGCCAGTACCTGCGAAGCTGGCCAGCTGCCACCAAATAAATTGACTAAAGTGAGTTCTTCTTGTTTTTTCAGTTTAGAGAGCACTAACTCCCTTCTCTTTTTTCCACCCAATGACAGATTTCACCACCCTTGTGGATACTGAATTCTCTTCGAATTTCCTACCTCCTCCTCTTCAAATTTGATTGGGATTGACTAACTAGTATCAAAAGTCATGAGTGGATGGAGGGAGGAGCAGGAGGACAGCTGTTTTTTGTAGACATAAGATCACATAGGTATGTCTTCTTAGGAAGTTAATAATGAATGCAAACATGACTGAAGAAGCAATGAATTAAGTTAATGGAAGAGTGTTTATCTTTATTCTTCAAGCTCTGGGGAAAAAAAATTGCAGAAATGAAAAAAAACCATCTCTATTTCATTGGCTAGTATTCTCAAGCAGTAGGACTTTGGTACTGACCCTCAGCCAGGGTCAGTAGCTGGCCCTACCCATACTAGATTTATATATATATATATATAAATAAAATAAAATGAAGAGTGAATCTTTGCTGAACAACAGATCAAAAATTCAGTAGGCAGTTTTTTTAAATCTTTTTTTTTTTTTTCCTTTCTAGGTAGGTATTTGGGAATTGTGATTGCCCTAGTTTTAAACTACCAATGCAGTCATGTAGCTTTACGCATTTTTGAGAACTCTACACTGGATGCACCAGCCACCGCAAAGCTCCAGTAATTCTTATGAGCTCTCCTTTAAGAGTTCAACATTTGCTGTGAATTCATTCCCTTCTTGCCCTCCTCTGTGAAACACCAGCTTTTCTTCCCACATTCTGGTTTCACAAGCTCTGCAGTAGCATTGTCAGAAGCACTAAAGTTTCACTTAGATGGAGGAAAGACCACTCAACTATGTTTACCAAAGAAATTACAAGCAGAAAGTAATCAGCTGGAGGCAGTTATTTTGCTGGGATACCAAAGTCTAAATCATAGCAAGCCTTGCAGAACTGGTAGGGAGGAGGCTGGAAGGAGACATGATAGTGAGTCCATATGCAAGGGTGGAAAAACAGTTCCAACATCTCTATAAAAGGTTCTCGCTGGAAAGGAACACTTCAGTTTTATGAAGCTGGTGTTGTCTGTCAGTATTGCCTAATGCCTATACGGGAAACAGAGAAAATTGGGGGCAGTCTTTTACCTGCAAAAGTGGCATTGAACTTGTGCCTGTTGGGGAGCCGCACTGTGACCGAACACGTTCAATAGCACAGCAATGTTAAGATGCCTGTTGGTTTAAAAGAAAGAAATTAGAAATTTTATCAGCTGTATTTATGGTAGCTCCTTTTCTGGGATGCTTCAAGACAAGTTAAACTCTGATAAGCACTGACTATAACAGAGGACACAGAAAACCCTATGTGATTTTATAACATCACCTTCTCTAAGGAACAATGACTTCCAGACATAAAGAGCTTTTCCTCTGCATTAGCTTTCTGCACTGCTGTAACTGTGTTGCTTGCATCTGTGTTGCATAAGCATAAACTCATACTATATAGATGTGCTGCTGTAGTGAGAAAGTGGTTTCACTTGAGTACCCTCAAGCGGTTTCCCTCTGATACCCCAGAGTAATGAGAGCTTGTATCGAAACAGTCACACAGGTGTAGCTGCATTTTTGTTTAAAAGCCAAATTTTCAATGGTCCATAATTTGGATCTCTGAAGGACCAAGGGCAACTAAAATTCAAACATGCAAAGCTGAACTGCTGAGTAGTCCAAGTAGTGACAACCCCAAGATTATTTTGATAAAAAAGCAGGAAATTCTTTCAGCATATGATGGTCTGTAACCGCAGCAGCACATTGCTGCATAGATCAATTTACAGATACTTACCAAGGAGAAACAGCCATTGCATATTTTATTAATAATTGTTTAAAGCAAGCTGACTATGCAATATATGACTTATATAATATGCCACTGGTCGAAATTACTTATTTCCTTTTTTAAATGAGTGAGAACATATACCTCAGTTCTCAGTTGAGAACCAGTTTTACGAAAAATTCTACTTCCTGCTTTCAGTTCACAAATCATATGGAATTTTTCAAGTAGACATCCTGCAAAATCAGAGTAGCAGCAAATGCTGCACTGTAGCATGTGCATTGAGAGGAAAATCCCAAAGACAAAAACTTGATTTATGACTTATTCATGAAAGGGAGAAACTATGGAATCACACGATTTTTAACTTTAAAGTGCTGGAGAATTTTAAACAATATGCCTTGAATGTCACATTACATTGTATCTGAAAGTGTACTGCTTATAACTGAAGCTGCTGTGGGAAAATTTCCCCTGACTTTGAGGGAAGAAAATCAGCACAGAATATGGCCCAGAATCTGTCTGCCTAACTCTCTGACTGTCACCAAGACTATATATTTAGATATTTTTCTGCCTTAATACAGCTGAAGTTTCTCTTTTACCTTCAAATTGTCCTAGAAACTTTAATCATTGCACAGATTATGAAACCTTTTCAAATTAATGCTATAATTCGGTGTATACAAGTTTTCAGAAAACATTATCACCCCTACTGAAGTG
The DNA here is from genome assembly GCA_008921705.1 of Burhinus oedicnemus. Classification (NCBI taxonomy): domain Eukaryota; kingdom Metazoa; phylum Chordata; class Aves; order Charadriiformes; family Burhinidae; genus Burhinus; species Burhinus oedicnemus. The sequence continues at coordinate 543,293 of VFFE01007146.1, forward strand.
AAAACTGCACAGCCTTAAGTGTAATGTTGCTATCATTTTGCTGCAATTAACTGCTGAAGATCTGACTTAAATTTACAAAGACATAGGTCAAGTTAATTGTCTTGTTGCTTAGCAAAAGAGATGGAGAACTCAGCAGGGTTACTGGAGCAGCAGCTACCTATGGTTAATAAAGATTTTGAAATAGTGGTTTCTTGAGACCAATACAGCTTCAAAACGATGATTTCCCACAGCCTGCAGAGTTCCAGGAACAATGACTTGTTTCCAAAATGTCTGCAGATGAACAATGAAGTCACTGCAATTATGTCCAAAGGCTTGTAAAAGAGCAACACAAAAAACTCAGTAGGCTGAAGATTCACAGTCTGGACCTCCTTTGTTTACTCAGAACAAGGTGTATAAAAACCAGAGGAGCTCTTTTTTTAAAAAAAAATAAAAATCCATGTTTTAATATATAAGCTTATTTTCCAAAGGGAACAAAAAGCCAGTCCCTAAATTGAGTATTATGTGTCAAACACCCAGATAGTTATAAGGATTTGGCTCCAAAGTCTTGTGGATATGGATATTTTATTGCTTATACTAGTCTACCTGTATCTCGATAAGGGATTGATTCTTTTTTTTGGTATTTTTTTTTAGGCTAGACAAACCCCTTTTCCACTCAGGCAGGGACAAGGACATCAGTGTCACTGTCCTGGTCTGAATTCACAGTGGTAACTTGAAGGGTTTAATTATCGTTTGTCAGCAGGTCCACGGGAATTTCGAGTTTAAGTTTGCGTGTCAGTGAAACTTAGGTTGCTTGAAGACAGATTTTTAAAACTAGGAACCTGTCCACATCTGTGGGAAGATACCCAAGCTTAAAAATCAAGTTTACCAATCAATGTGAATAAGAATGGCTATATCAATCTGCAATTTGTTAGTTATGCAAAAGTGTTGTATACAGGAAAACTATTAGAGACATGTTAATTAATACCCTAGTTTTCACTGATCATCTTTACTTATGCAACAGTTAGGTAAGTTTACTTGCATACATACAGTCATAAAGAAGCCAAGTAAAGCTGTAAAATTCATAACACTACCAATGAAGCTATTTCTCCAACAGATTGTAAAAGAAACAGAAATAAGGATGTTGCTGCTATTTCAGCCTTGAAAGCTGGAGAGCTACCTAAGGAGCCAGAAGGAAGACAAAAGTCTGGAAACAGATGGGGGCTGGTGTCCTTCTGATTCCAGCCCAGGTGTCGTGACAACTGAGCTACAAGTGGGGTTTTGGCCCACCACTGTCTTCTTCCTGGAAAGGAATATTTAAATTGCATGTAAACTAAAGCTGAATGAAAAACAGGCTAGAAATGAGAAGAGAGTTAGCTGGATCTATTTTCTGAAGAAAAATTATCTACCTATCACAGACCTCTGCCTTAGGATGAGAAACAAATCCTCCAGAGATGCTTATTTCTCTATATCAGCTACTGAGAATCCAGATAACCACCTTGCAAGGCACCAGATTTTTGGAGAGCTGCAACTGTTCAAGAATAAATCTGATCCCCTGAGCCTCCCTGGCCTACCCTTTAATCTTCACTGTCCTTTGTAGCTCTTAGTACGGCCATATAAAGTGAATAATCCTGTTACTTGGGGGGATCCCATATATTCAGGAGGACCATTTTGCTATAATTTCCTCCTCCTGTTTCTAGTTTTCATAATGTTTCTGAAACATACACTGGTAATGTGGTTTTATATTCCTTTGCCCTACCAGAAACTGGCTGCAAACAGATTTATCTCACTGTAGTATAACCAAATAAATTAGCATCCAAAAGAACTTTCTATCAAAGCCTGCAAGCCTAGAGGCACAGGAAAATTGGTATTACTGCAGAAGACAATTATTTGGTTTAGGACGGATAAAGATTCTGCAGGGATTTGATACTAGCTTAAAATTTGCAGGGGCGTTATAAATCAGGAGGAAAGTAAAAAGCTTCAGATGGTCCAATTTGCTGACAATTTTTCCTCCACATTTATTTTAAAAAATACATCTAATAGCAAACAAGGTTTGTTACTGTTGGATTTCTTTGTACTGTGATAGCATCTAAAATACTGCTGGAAGCTTTCCAAACTCAGCAAAAGTTTCAGTACCAGTTTGAAAAGTGTGTGTTACATCACCTTCATGCATCTCGGAAAAGTGTTGCATGAGAAAGAAATCTCATTAAAGGACCAGATATTGCTGTCCTGACTTTGAGCAAATACTAGAATCTGGGTCCTAGTCCAGGTTTTGGAAAAGCAATTAATTATTGCAGGTGCTTCAGGTATTAGGTGCTCAGCTAGAGACACCTTGAAGAAGGCTGAATTTCAGAATGTGCTGTGCTCTGAATATAATTAGTGGCTTTCAAAAATCTTGGCTTTCCTGGTGCTCTCTGACGAGGACTGAATCTTAAATTCCCATGGATGGATTTATTTTAACAGCCATTTGGGTTTTATTTATTTGTTGGACTGCTATTTTTTGGGTTGGATTTTTACAGAGATCAGGACTGAAAGGTCATTCCTAAAAGGCTATATTATATGTTTTGTTTTAAGCACTTATTCTACTGAATAGTAATATTTAAAACATCCAAATATGGATTATTTTGGTTAAAATGAAAGCTGAAATGCAAATGTCATTCTGATCCCTTGATAGGGGCTTGAGCATGTTCACTCTTCCTTTAAACCATCAATTTTCCAGTCAAAGAAAACCATCTCTGACAGATCTGTGATCTGTTCCAGCAGGAAAGATCTGTCTAATTCCCATATTGGCATCACAATTGTATTTCTTCTATAGAATTAACCGCTCAATCATCAAATAATGCACGGCTACACAATGTATTTGTTTGACTACTGACATTTTTATACATATCCCTTTTATTTCAGGCAAGCCTAATTACACTCTGCTGTACCCTTTAAAGATACACAGTATGATTTTATTCTCTTAAGCACAGTGCTCTGAAAAAAAAGTCTGACTCAAGATTTATGAAAATCTCACCATAATTTCGAAAGACTTATAACTGCCTACATTTTGTCCTGATATTAGGCTTACCTTCTTGTATCATTTGTCATAATTTCCTGACAGTAAGAAAGAAGAATCCACTTGGGAATTTATATAAAATGAACTTGGATTTTGAAGTCTAAAATTAAGTTCTTGGATTGATTTTTATGGCCCTGGCACCCTTCAAATAGAGTGATCATAAAGATGCAATATGTGTACATATAATTGTCAATTTATGGAACTATTAAGTGTGTGACAAAAACAATGGAAAAACGATGAGCCTAGCTTTTTCTCAGGCTCTTTCTGAATATCTTTTTACTGCAGAATGTTACTCCACTTGGTTTTAGTGTGGATCCTAGTTGCCATTTGTTTGTCTTGCTCTACATAGTGTCAGCCAGCAACAATTCAGATCTTAAAGAAAATTTTATTTTCTCCCTTAATTTGCTATGTTTCAATTTTTCTATCAGCAACACATTGTGCATGGAGTGGTCGCAAAATTTTGTAACGGGAAACAGTGAAATATCAAAACTCTCGCCAAAGAGATGTGGGATTTCATGGGGACTCAGGATGTGAGTGTGTTCTCCCACAGGATTTTACTTGTCTGGATTTCTTCTCTTGACGCTCCTGATCCCTCAGGGATCTGTGCTTTGTTTCTGCTTTAACACTGATGTTATCCACATAATTTTCAGATGTTTCCTTAAGGATCTCAGACAATCTGGAGCAGTATGGCCAATTTACAGATCTTTAATGAATTATTTTCAAAAAATATTTCTTGAAACTCAGCTGGCATGGTTACCACCTTGGATCTCAATCTGGACACATGTCGGAGAAGACAAGTTCCACCAAAGGGAGGTTCTGGCTCATTTCCAGGTGTAGGTTTCTGTGAGACTCTGAAGTCTGTCCATACTGTGACCAGCAGTAAAAATCCACCTTGTGTGGATACAGGCAAGCTCCCTCGGGTAGCGGCATAGTCACGGCAACATGGAGCTCAGTCTCTGCTGTCCACCAAGCATCCATCTGTCTTCTCCTTTCAGGTCCCTTGGGGTGAGATCAGCTAAAAGGTAGAAAATCCCTTTATTTAGATAATTTGACTTCATAGCAGTTATTGTCTCAAATATTGCTTTGATGAATTTTTTCTGTATTTCTGTGCCTCTGTAGTGGTGACGAGCTGACCATGTACAACCCCACAGAGTGCATACAGGACTGCTCCCATCTAACTTTGTGTGGCACATCATTCTGAAGGCCAGTCACTCTGAGATCCTCTTCTGCCACAGTGCAAGATAGATGTCTCCAGCACACAGCAATCTCTTCAGTTCTGAGTCACCACCTGAAAGTGCCTCTTTATCCCAGCTGAGTAGATATTAAGCTCCATATTATGTTGTCCATGTCTTATACTTCCTAGTTGGAAAGAGTTTGCTAGTCATTGCAGAGTTTTCTTCCTCCTCTCACCAAAAAGATAGTCACCTTCTGGTAGCTATTTGTGACACTTTAACCCTCAGCAGTCAAGTTGATAATGAGAAAAGAGACCTCAACCCTGCCTTGAAAGCTTCTGAATCCTTTCAGGTTATCTCCCATATTCAAAAAGTCATGATCCATGCCTCAAAAATAAGTGCTGACCTCTGTAATGTGAATACACCTCTGTTCTCAAAAGTAGCAAAGGAAGAGAAGTTCCTCTCTTCTATAGGTATCTCCATGTTATTCAGGTTGTGGGATGGCCTACGCCAATTATAGAGGGATCCTACCTTTGGGGATCCTTATGAAGTATGAGAGGCTGAATCTGGGTCTCTCTCTATCAGCCTGACAGCTGTGTAGGATCTAGCTGCTACCCTGCAGTGTTGCAGCCCTGGGAATGTGGAAAAGGTCACTCCTCACCTCAGTCCTTTTCTACTTTTTCCTTTTATCTCTTCTTCCCACTCTGTACCCTGGCTCTTCCTGCTTTTTATCTAGATTTTCTTTTATTCAATTTTTACTGCAAGACTCAGCCCCTCTGTTGGCTGCAGTCAGGGGAAAATCCTTATGATGACATAGTCAAAGAGATTTGACACTCTACAACATAAAGGGCAATGTCTGGGAAGGGCAGAGTGATGCACCACAGATGCTGGATGTCAGATAAAGTTATCAAAAGGTGAAGTTTAACATAATTCTCAGTACGTGTTTTATGTTTCAAAGCAAGCTTTGCCCTACGCTTCATCTGTGGTTTAGATGGTGACCAACCAGATGTATTTATACTTCCAATGTTTTTATTTAATAAATCCTTGTTACTTTCTCTTTTTATTCCGTTGTAGCCCCCACTTTTATCACCATCTTCTAGTCTCAAAAAGTAGAGAGAAAACTGTTGCTTAACACTTGAGAACTGTTGCCCTCTTTCCCCCTCATTTGTAGATAGTCATATATTAACTCCTACTTTCATTATGATTAAGATTTTAAAATATGCAGACCTAATTGCACCTTCTTTCATAGTTAAGTGTCCAAGTCAGTGCATTTTAGAAATGATGAGCCCCTGTGAGTTTAGATCAAGTCAGTTATCTTTGTCATTAAAAACCATTGTTTCGGGTATTTTTAATCTTGGATTGCATTTTGCATAAGCAATTATGACCTGAGGCCAAACTTTTCAACAGTGATGCACAAAGCTAGTTGCTTTGTGCACATTGTTATACGTGCAGTTAAAATGATCTAGTTTTCAGAGGTGTTGAACACCCTTAAATTCCAGTGCTTTTTCTGGGATCTCCATATGCTTATTACAACCAAAATGCATGCAATATTTAGATAGGTGGACTAAGGTACCTCATTTCTGTTGCCTAAATCCATACCTACTCATTTTAAATAAGTTTTTTTTATTATTTTATTTTTAAATACCTTCTAGTTCATAGTGAATAAATTGATGAAAATTGAGACTTTTTTTCAATTGCATTCATAAAATTTACCCAGTTTGTATCTTTTTCAAGGCTCAGTATAGTTGCCAATGCTTTATTCCTCCACTGCAGCTGTGTCCCTGCATGTACTTCAGGGATTGTTGAAGTGCATTCCCAAAATGTCCTCTAAGGATGCCCAATCTTACTTAAGCAATGAATTAAATCTTTCCACTGACTTATGGTTATATTTGACAATGAGGTATATATTTGTCAACATGTCCTGTTTTCCTAACATTTTGGAACTTATGGGTCATCCAATTCAAAGTAGGTTACCCCATACCAACTGCTTTTGACATCTTAACGACAGCTAAACCACAGAAGAAGGAAATTGCAGTGATGTTCACATCTGCTTAGGCCTTGCTAATGCTCGAGTATAGTCCTTATTGCAAAGATTACACTGCTGAGACACTTTTTAAATAAAAAAAAATGAGTCCAAATTCCCTCTCTGCTGTCATGATTTTCAAGATAGGTACAATACAGCACGTTTACTTGCCCTACTGTGGCTTTTTTTGCTTCAGAACACCCAAAAAAAAAAAAAATTACCAGTTGTGCCTTTCGGTTTTAATCTTGTTAAGATTTCTTTGCTGTGAATAGCAAATAGATAAAAGGCACTTCCACTTGTCTGATGTCTTTATACACCTAGGGACTTGCACGACCCAGTATTTGTATGGTTACTATTAGCTGTAGTTAAAATGTCATTAGCAGAGCTCATATTAGTAGATATAAACCACAATAAATGTATTTGGATATTTTATTTGAGGGAAGGTCGGGGGACTCTTTGCAAGCATGTACACCTCCAGCAGCTCTGCTTGGCCTGACCAGCCCAGTAAATTAAAAGCCCTGACTCCAGTCATGGGATGTAAACTCTTTCATATCAAAGCCTTTATGTGTAATGTTTTGTTCTGAAGCTACTTATGTTTGTGGCTTTTGTAAATGTTCTTTCTTCCTTGGGACAACTGACATACCAGCTAGCAAAGGTCCTCAAGGAACTGTTCATTTATACAGTGAGGTCTGCCTGTGGCATTCCTATCTCACATGTCTTCGTGTATCTTTCTGCCACATCCAGCAGTTGAAGGCGATACATCATCCAATTATGCCAGCTAGCCACTAGCAGGAGGTTTGTATCAGATGGAGACATATGGCTAATATCCACGATATTTGCAATGCAACCTTGGTGCAAAAGGGGGGAGAATCGGGGGGAGAATCAAGCCATCATTATTGTTTAAAATGACCTGTAAATATTAGGTCAGCTTGTTCACCAGCACTATTGTGTCCCTGATTTCAGTGATAGTTTTTGATCTGTTATCTTTAGATCTCAGTCGGATTTTCGAAGCCAACTGTTGACAGCATATTAACTTTCCTATGCTTTTCAAGTTAACTGCAAAAGGTCAACAATGAGAATTTTTGGCTTTTAATACAACATTCTTTGCATTGTTACATTCATATTTATTTTATTATCAGCTTTAAAGAAAGGTTACTTCAATGCACAGCAGTGGAAAGCAGATTGGCAGACCTAACAGAAGATCACGGTAAACAGAAAACAGAAGTATACTGGCTGGACAGAGGGTCTCGGATGTGATTTGTGGAGATTTAAGCCAAGTTTGAGTATACAGTAAAAATACATTAAGAATCTTTCATCCACTTTTCTAACAAACCAGTCTGCAGAAATATTTCCTTCTTCACTCAGGAGCCTGGAAAGGATCTAGCTCCTTCTGAAATTAAGTGCCCAAGGGCTTTCTCATGACCATCTAACTGAGTGGATAAGACTCCTATTCACTTCAGTGGGACCCAAATCCGTTTTTTTCTGTGATGAGCTTGCATGCTCCGATTGTGTTTTAGCCTTGCCAAGGGGAACTGTGGAAGTAGTACAGCTCTACTGACACTTTAGGCACTATTCCAGGTACTACTCCAGGTAAATGTAAAAGAGCCAGAAGTGAAATCCAACTCACAATTCACATTTTCTTATCTCAATCCTAACTTATTTATTGACCACTGATGCAAAAGAAAATAAAGTAATATTCTTGCTGTCAGTGAGAAAATCCACGAGTCTCTCAGCTCACGTTCCCTACCTTAGCTGTTTCAACAGCCAGTGGGATTTAAGAATGAACTAGAGCAACACATTCTTTGAAATCAATGCCCCTGGTAACAAGGATGTACATCCATGCCACAACTTGACAAGTTTTTATCTCTACCGCAGGGGAGAGTTTAACTTTGCATCACTCCCACATGACATGACTGGACAAACACATTCTACTGAGTGTTCTTGAACTTCATTTCCTCTCTGCTAAGATCTCACCACCTAATCTACTGCAGCTTCAAGGAAAAAAGCAAAGAGGACAGCATTTACAGCCCCTCCTGCTCCAGGAATGCAGAGAAAAATCGTATTATCACTTTATGTCTGTAAACCAGTATGTGGCTCGATTCACAGGTGATCCTGCAGAGTATCAGAGGAAGAGAAATCACTCTTTTGACTAGTGAAAGTAACAGAAAGACTTGAGAATTTACAGAAAAGACCACTCATTTATGTAGGTGCATATAAAATCTTAGTGTCTGATCTAAGGTCGTTGTCTAGGTTCTCTCAGTAGTCAATGGAAAAGGATTTTGGCACCTCTGGAAGTACGATTCATCCCATCCTTAGATACTGATTTCAAATAGGTGGGATATTGTCTTTTTCATTGACTGCAGATGATATGTGTTATGCAAAAAGCTACAATATTACTATTTCAGTATATACATTTCAGTATGTATGCACTACCTTTATAGATAACAAGCCATCTGTTGGCCTAGCAGAGCAGTTCTATATGGTCTGTGAAGGTGACTTAAAAGAAAAGGCTGAAAATCTTTTCACCCATTGAATGACGCCTGTTGGCTTTGAGTCAAGCCTTCAGCTAGATAAACTGAAATGTTTCCATTTGCAAAAAAAATTTTTGATGTGTCATCCAATCAGCAAAGATGGGAGAATATTCATAGAAGGAAACAGCAGCAATAAGTCTTCAACAATGATGTTTGCCACACCTAGACAGAAGGGTAGAATGAGCTGTGAAAAAGAAGTCACAATATTTCTCCTGCTTATATGAATCTTGAGTTGAAGATGGTCAAGCTTTGTGGGAGGTGTTTTGTTTCTGTATAGTTTTGATCTCATTTGATTTGATTTTGTTTAGCTCTCCTATTTCAGTACAAGATGCCAGCTTGTTTCTGTTGACTGAAGATACATGTGCTTTGGCAGCAACTTCCTAAGGAAGAGACATCAAAATTCATAGAAACCTGACTCAGCACGGCCCTGCACCTGGTAAGGGGATGCAACCGAAGAGGTAGCTTTATGATACCTGCATTTTCTTTTGTGTATTTGTACCTACACTCCTGCTAAGAATTATCATTGGAGACAGTAGAAGAATTTCCCTTGGTCTTAGTGAACTTTTCACTGGTTCTGAAAGACTGGACCTTAATCAGAAGATCCCAAGTGTGGGTCTCCAATATCATCAAACTTTTTCTCTGGGGAGGGGAGAGGTTGTTATGGATCCAGATACCTCTATATAGACCATAGTCCTAAAGTTCCATGCACTGAACTGAGGGAGCTTATAAAGGTTTTTAAATAACTCTTCTGGAAGTGTGATTTTGGCCACAGCATGCATGGCATCTCTGAGAAGGAGGGCAGCCCTTCTTATTCACTGTTATTTGAATAATTGGAAAATCACTCACCCATTACTATTTTACGGCCACAGCCGCAATCCTCCCCTGAGCTGGCACCTCAGCCGGGGATGCTTCATTCCCATTTAATAGGATGAAACCCATGTGGCTGTGAATCATCTGGTTCTGTCCCTGCCGTCTTAACATGAGCACGTTCGCTGTATTCGATCAACTGTGCTACAGTTCAAATTGATGGTAAGGCTCACACCTCGTTTCCACACACAGAGGCTGTGAACTTTCTGGGGCTGTGAATATTTCCCTTGCCAACCTCCTCAGTGCTAGAGGCCCGCTCATTTTTTATTTTATTTTTTTGACTGCTATTGTGTGCTAGATACTTTGCAGGCAGACTAGGTACTGTCATTGCGTAAAGCTTTTATTAGCAGTACTTTTTCTTTCTGTCCAAGATTTTCTGCCACATTTATTATCACACATGCTCCCAAGTGTGCGTGTGTGTTAGGATATGCCCATTAGTCACTGTGCAACCCTAACAACACTCTTACAGTGCAATTCCACTGTGCTTTAGCTAATCTAAACCAGAGCAACTGCAGTCGGTCTCTCTCCTTCATCCCCAGCCTCATGTTCCTACCTTCATCTTCAAGCTGGCACTAACTGATTTGTTATAAAGGTTGATATTTTATGCAGTATCATGCAGTGAGCTCGCTCAGGGAGCTGATGCAGTTAGAAACCAGTCAGGCTAGTTTATGGCCAGTCCATTTTCCTGAGCTATGTCATTATCCTGTACTGATACAGCAAGTCAGGGAATGATACCATGTGGAAAAGCATGGGATTCAGGGTAGTATGACAGCAAGCCTAATTTAAAGTGGCTTAAAGTGCACTGGTACCTCTCCTCTGTGCATGGGTGCACGCATGTGTTTCTGGATGTTTATTTCTGAGTATACATGAACAAAAATCCATAGATCAGGCATTTCTAGACTGTTGTATACAGCACTGAGTGTATAAAAAACAAATGAAAAGTTTGAAAGATCCCATTGGGAGGTTTTTACAGGAGCTGCAAGGTGATATTTCCCAGGAAGGCAGACAGCAATCTGTCCCTCATCCTGAACTCCCCGGAGGTGCTGTTGGGTGGACACCTCAACACACTGATCAGTCAGTGATTAACATTTCTCAGCTTATCAGGAGTAACAAGCTGTAACTGCCACGACTTCCCAGTCTATGCTGTTACTGTCAGGATGGACACAAGTGGTGCCAACAGCTACATTTCCTGCTGAGGATGTAGTGACAGGGTCTGGAGCAAGTACATAAAGGGATGGTGATGAGCCTAGGGTCCACTTTTTGCAGGTAGAAGACAAAACTAGGGTGACGGAGAGATGGGACTTTGGGTGATAAGCAGAGGGGAAGATAAATGCTCTGCACCCTGGTGTGAAATGGTGGAGGGATGTGCTAGGTAGATGTGCTAGATACACGTGGTTAGCACACTAGCCTAAAAGGGCAGGGAGTGCGATAAGAAAGTGGAGAATGAGTAGAAATTTTCCTTCATTTGCCTGCATTTTTTCTAAACCCGGATGTGGTAATTGCTACCAGTATCTGTAACTACTGCTGTTATCTGCAGTTCTGCCACTGCGTCTGGTAGTGCCTACAGCCACTCCGTGGCTGATAGCAGCCGAGTAGCTCGTGGCTGCCTTATGTGGCTGTAGATTGCAAGTGCGTAAGGCCTTGAAACTCATGCGGTGGAAACTGGGATACTACTGTACTAAGTCTGGGTGGGTCCAACCTTTATGGTGATGTAGGAAAGACAGGTGTAATGTCTCTTTTGGTGCTATGTGGTGCAGATGCCTTCACTTCTGGGCAGTGGAAGGCAAATCACCACCTTCCAACCGGTTATAGTAGTAGTGGTTCCTCCAAGATTAAAGCAGTAGTTTGATCACTTTACCATGTAGTTCCTTTCTCTCTTTATTCATTTGTGTTTCTCTTTGTTCTCTGTATTGGTTGTGATTCTTTTTCTTTCTAGTATTTTGCACAACAGTAGAATTCTATTCCTCTGCAAACAATCTCTGCTAATATTGATTCAGCCTTTATTACAAATGCATTAGTTGTGCTGTTATTGCCATTATTTAAGCTTTTACTCCTGCCCCATGACCCACAGCTAAATGAACATTTTGTCATCTCTCTGCATAAGATATTTACTCACTTTTCCAGCATTTATCTTACTCCTCCCATGTAATACAAATCCTCTTTCCTTTGTTTTTTTTGGTTGTGAATGTCAAAAACAATTTGTATTCCCTGCTTCTGAAAGCCATTAATTTTTGCCTCATGGGCTGGTAGTTTTTATTCCAACTTTTCAGTCATCTGACAATCAGTATTTTGTAACTGATGTTGATTAGTAATTGGAAAATAGTAATCACTGGTGAAATAAGCAAAAAAGTTGTTGTTTTGATATGATATATTGTATTACAGTTTGATTAAACACTTAACAAATATGCAAACTGTTTGATGGAAAAGGCATTTCTTGGAAGGGTGAGTTTAAGCTTTCTAAACAATGAATTTCTCTTCCTTTCTCCTTTTGACCACAGAGGAAACTTAAGATCACTTAGGTCTTAGTATAGTCCTCTCAGTTAAATGTCTTTAAGTGCGTAGGATGGATCAGAGCAAAGATGTGACTTTCACTGAAGAATTTGATTTACACTAGTTCTCGGGTGGGTTTTTTTCTCTTTCAAGTTTTCTAGAGCTTTTGCTCTTGTTGTTCCTCATGTTTACTGGAGCAAAAAAAAAAATGCTATAAAAGGACCAATGAATTAAAGATGTGGCACTTCATACTGCACAGGAGCACAAGCATATCTGGATTCCACCTCTAGCCAAAGTGACCTCAACGTATTGTTGAGACTGCATAGAAGCAAAGGAATGAAAGCCAGGTAGTGCTACTACTCCAGTTTCTCCAACTATCTATAGGGCACCAAATACAACAGGGCATTTGGCTGAAGTATTAACCCATGATTTCCCAAGTTGTTTAATTATTAACATGGTCTTTGGTGCAGTTTTGTCTTTGTGTCAGCTAGTGGTCTCCCAGGCAGTGCCCAGGCATAGTCTGGACTACTCTCAGGAGGTTGTGTGGAGAGCGTGGTATGAATTTTGTTCTTCTACCTTGCACCATTCTCCAAAGCCACCCCAGCAGGCTTTGCAGTGTAAAACACACTTACATGATCTCATACTGCATGTCATGAAGGCACCTCAGGTCTGCAGAAAGTTCCTTTTCCCCATTTAATTTAACAGTAGAAACACAACCTCCAAGAATGAAAACAAAAATTTTCCTCAACAGATTAATCAGATCTGAATCAGAGTATCTCATCCTGCTTCCAATGAGCAGGAAGGAGAATAACCTTTCAAAACCTTTGGAAACCACCTGAATTCCTGGGAAGACCTCCCAATATTTGTCTGCTGGAAGTTGCATTACAGCATCTCTGAGCCCCTCTACGAAGACAAAAATAACTTACATCAGAGTAAGTTTAGCTGCAGCCATGGTGTCATCAAGCAAGCCCAGAATTAAACAATAGGTTCTGATTCTAGTTTCCACCCTGCCTCCACCTCCTCCCATCTGCTAAATATTTCCTGGATTTCATAAGGCTGTTTTCCTTAGTCCTTCTTGATCTTGATCTGCCACTCACTTGTAGGTAAATCTCAAACAAATGTTTATCATTTCTAAGCAGGAAGCTCAGAGATTGATCTCTTTACTCCAGAATCTCCCTCCAGGCAAACTAACATCATCTTGTGTGATTATGTACCAGTTCAAGCTCAGCAAGGTTAGAACAGAGCTTATAATCCTTTCCTGTCATCCCTCTGGGCTATCTTCATTCTCTATAGCCATTCTTGTGCTCATCCATGAATTCAGACAGCATTTTCTGCTTGTATCACCCTTCAGGCAAGGAATCTTGGTTGGGGGTGGGGAGGAGTTATGTTAACATACCTTAAAACAAAAACAAAAAAAACCTCAGCCTTTCCTACTTGACTTCAAGGCAAAATTCTCATTCAAATTCCCTTTACTTGGGATTCAGCTTCTCTAGCTTTAGCTGTGTTAGGTATGTTTACACATGCCCAGCATCTAGTTTAAGCTCATGACCTGTGCACCATGAGCAGGTGGTAAATAGATACAGGAATCCTATATTCTGTTTTCCTATCCTTTAGACAGACAGAAAGACAGGATGTTGTCAGGGTAAATGTAGCTGTAACAGATAAATGTATTCCTAGATGTGTTTCTTTCCTCCGAAAATTCAGAGGACACCGTGTCCTGTCAAACTAAACAGAATTACCCCTTTCTTTTCCCCTAGTTCCCAGGGTAGTTGTATTCATTTTTCTTTGGTGTCTTTTTACCTTTAAGCTTTTTGGGAAGATCTGCCTTTTCAGTGTGTTTCTACACTCCTAACACAGGAGAATCCTGCTCTGGCACTGCAGCTTCATCATACTACGATAAGACAAATAAATAATGAATCAGGTATAGGAGTAGGATCAAGCACACACAAGTCCATGTAATAAACTTTCCTTGGAAAGTCATTGACCTCAATGTGCAGCCAAGGATGAATCTAGCTTGTGGCTCCTTAGCACTCAATTTTCTTTTAGTCCTCTTTGGACTATCAGAGATTGTTATTTTTTTCACACTAAGAAAGAACTGTGGCAATATTTTTTTTCTTTTTGAATTAAACTGTATTTTAATCAGCAGGTCATTTTGTTATAACAGATTATAAAAAGACAAAAGACTTATTAAACAACATTATTACATTGAATGTAAACCCATATAGACATATTTAGCTTCCACAGTCACTCATTCCATCATTTTCCTTATAGTTTGCTGCCTGTAACTGATTCAGTGGTTGCTTTGGTTGACATCTAATAAATGACTGCAGAGTGTTATGAAGAACTTAAAATGTATTAAACATATTTCAGCACCAGTTGATATGGACTGCTTTGTCAAATCAGTTTGTAACTGAGAAAGCTGAATCTCTCTGTATCCATTAAATAGATCTGCACCCAGAATTTGTTGATTGTTGAGTGTTCCTGAAGATGTTGAACAAGGACTACTCTTAATATCAAGACTGTAGACTAGCTGCATGCAGAAATATGAAATGGTCTCCTCACAGCTCATACCAGGACACTCTATATGGCCAAGATTTCATAGTTTGGCTTTAATATGTGATTGTTCTCCCTCATTGAAAAGAAAAAATAATGAAGACCTAAGCTTAAAGTTAAGAGGTATTGAAAAATATTGTCAAACTGGGACCTGCATCATTTTTGTGCAAGGGTAAATCTATTGTTGTCACAATTGAGTCTTAAGGGAACAAGCAGAGGCTACTGTAATTGCTGTACTGTACCTCCACGCCCCTGAAATTTATTTATTATGTATTTTAAAATTCACTTCTTTTCCAACAATATTCATTATTCATCCATGAGTGAATTAGGATCTTATGTTGTTGGTGTTTTAAGAAACAAACATTTGACCCTTCAATGTGAGTACTTGGCCATTCTTTTTTAGGCTTATGGAGCAGTAATTATTACCCTCATTGAAGGGAAATTTTGCTCAAGAGTTTTAAGAGAGAACAGCTCAGATACCTCAAAAGAAGGAAATAGGGTAAGTATCCTACCATACACTTACAACCACTCAAACAAATGCTTAAACAAGAAGGAGCTGGAGCTGCTGATTTAATAAATGCTCCGTTTACAGCATGAATTACCATTATTCACCTACAGTTAATTAATTTATAAGAGCTGACATTAACTTGTATGTCACAAAACATTTATCACCCCAAAAAAGCAAAAACTACCTTAATGAAATCTTAAGTTTCTTTTCTGAAGGTCATGAGTATTCAGTTGAGTATCCAAGCATGAACTTAACAATAATTGCCTTTGATGGGACTCCAAGTTAAGCATATGATTAAATGCTTTGTGGCAGAAGTAGAAATTAAGCATATTCTTATATGCTCAATGGAATTTGAGACTCATTCTCAGGTTATTGGATTTACCAGATATATTCCTGCCACTTTTGGAACTACTGAATGGCACTAGGAATACCTAACAAGGAAAGGTGTTGGGTTGGGATTGTGATCAGAGCAGACAGATCCTGAAATTTTTGCAGAGCCCGGAGGCAGGCCTGGTAGTGCTAGATCTGAAAACTGAAAGGGTCAGGATAAGGATCATAATTTTTTACTGAGGTTTTTCTGCATTAAGAGATTCCCCACTTTTGGGAACCAGTTTGTTGGCTAACACAAGGTTGAAACATGGTGCTGATATAGAGTGACCAGATAGCTGGTTTGTTCAAGACCATGGAATGCCTTACTGAACTCTTTGTTCAGTCTTCATATATTTTACATTCTCCTGTTTTAATATGCATCGTGTACACAACTGAATGCAGAAGACATTCTTGCAGAAGACATATGTTGTTCACTTGGAGACAATGTGAAGTAAGGGAGAGGAAGCTGAAAATGAGGAGGGGGATTTAAAAGCAGGCAAACTTTGATTGCCTCTATGGGAAAGTAAACACCCAATTTGTCAGCCTAGCCCTGAAAAAAATTTCCACCGGCTTATTAACAGGAAAAAAAGTAAGGCCTTGTTTATTTACTTACATCTACGCACGCACGCAGGAGAGTGGAGGTAATTGTATGACATTCAAATGATTCCCGTATTTGTGTCTGAGTTCATGTAGCAGTAAATGTTAAGGTCATTCCCAATTTCGAAGATTAGTGCAAGACTAATCTTGCACTGAACTCAAGGCAATTGAAAAAGTTCAACAGAAATGTACTTCGCTGACATGGAAAGAAATTCAGGCAGGGAACTGACAGACTTGAATCTGTGCCTTTATTAAAGTCTGTTTCTCCCCATAGCTTAGCAAGTTCAGCTTTTTTTTTTTTTTTTGGTCAGTCATAAAGTATGTACTTGAGATGTAACTTCTTCCACCTTGGTGACACTGGCCTCTGCAAGAGCCTGCTTCCACAGGGGCAGTGGTTTTTCATCTTCATAAGTAAAAACACAGATTTCAAAAAAAGGAAAATTTTTTTCAAAAAGCCTGGTATTAAATGGACACACACACACAGAAAGTAGTCAAGGAGCACATACTTCTCTGAGATGGCAGAGAAAGGAAAAGAGACATAAGTGAATCTGTAGCCTGAACTTTCTTACTACCTGCTGAAAGCAGGTAATGAACAATCACAGAATCACAGAATCATGGGGGTTGGAAGGGACCTCTGGAAACCATCTAGTACAACTCCCCTGTCAGAGCAGGGTCACCTACAGCAGGTTGCACAAGATGGCGTCCAGGCGGGTTTGGAATGTCTCCAGAGTCGGAAACTCCACCACCTCTCTGGGCAGCCTGTTCCAGTGCTCTGCCACCCTCAAAGTAAAGTTCCTCCTCACGCTTAGATGGATCTTCCTGTGTTCAAGTTTGTGCCCATTCCCTCTTGTCCTATCACTGGGCAGCACTGAAAAAAAAAATTTGGTCCCATCCTCCCAGCACCCTCCCTTTAAGTATTTGTAAGCATTGATGAGATCCCCCGTCAGTCTTCTCTTCTCCAGACTAAAAAGACTCAAGTCCCTCAGCCTTTCCTCATAAGAAAGATGTTGCATTCCCAAATCATCTTTGTAGCCCTCTGCTGTACCCTCTCCAGCAGCTCCCTGTCCTTCTTGAATTGGGGAGCCCAGAACTGGACACAGTACTCCAGATGCGGCCTCACCAGGGCAGAGTAAAGGGGGAGGATAACCCCTTTAAGATGAAGAAAAGCAACCCAGGCTCCCTTCCTGCCTTGGTCTTTAATGTGCTTTGGATGGTTTTTTTTACAGCTTTGGCATCTTACTCCAATATTTTGTCTGTCTGTGATGGGTTGACCTTGGCTGAATGCCAGGTGTCCACCAAAGCTGCTCTATCACTGCCCTCCTCAGCCGGACAGGGGAGAGAAAATATAGCTTAAGGCTCACGGGTCAAGATAAAGACAGGGAGAGATCACTCACCAATTAGGTCACGGGCAAAACAGATTCGACTTGGGGAAATTAATTTAATTTATTTCCAATTAAATCAGAGTAGGGTAATGAGAAATAAAACCAAACCTTAAAACACCCCTCCCTTCTTCCTGGGTTCAACTTCACTCCTGAATTCTCTACCTCTCAAAGCCCTGAGAAGCAGCTAGCTTGTGCTGGCACCGGCAGCTTGGGGGAGGGCTGCTGACATGGCGGGGGCAGAGCCGGCACCACCCGCGGCAGCTCTAAACGTGCCCTGCTGGAGCCCAGCCGACCAGTCACTGCACACCGAGGAACTCATACAGCACTCAGCGAGGTAAGTTCAGCTGGTGGTAACTGGTCCCCCTCCTGGCTCGAGAGGCAAACTTGACTCACGTAGTGGTCGTTGCCCTCCCAGAAGAGGACCGAGCCATGGTTACCACTCGTCTGAAATCCTTTGCGAGAAGGAATGTGGCGACCCAGAGGGAGCTTCTAGAAAAACATGCAGCCGTGCAGGTCTCTGGCTGCAGGGAGTGCCTGAGCCTGTCACTGGCACTGGAGGACAGCAGAGACACCACCCGTGTGCGGTGTGACCAGATGAATGACCTGCTTAGCCTGGTGGCAGAGCTGAGGGAGGAAGTGGACAGGCTCAGGAGTATCAGAGAGTGTGAGAGGGAGATAGGTTGGTGGAGCCACACCTTGAGGCCAAGGCAGCAGACAGAGGACCCACAAGAAGTAAAGGATCCCCTCCCCTCTTGCCACCAGGCAGGAGGAGGGAAACTAAGAGACGGGGGGGATTGGAAGCAGGTCCCTGCTCGAGGAGGCAGGCGAGTCCCCTCCCGGCCTCCCTCACCTTCCCAGTTGCCCTTATGTATCAGGTACGGGGCTCTGGAACTTGAGGGCCAGGCAAATGAGGAGATAGGTGAAGATTCTTCCAAGGGGATGCCTAGGGTGAGTCGGTCAGTCCCACATGTTAGGACTGCTTCTGTTAACAGAAAAAGGAGGGTAATTGTTGTAGGCGATTCCCTTCTGAGGGGAGCAGAGGGCCCCATATGCTGACCAGATCCATCCCACAGGGAAGTCTGCTGCCTCCCTGGGGCCCGGGTTAGGGATATCACAAGGAAACTCCCTGGTCTGGTACAGCCCTCTTCTCATTATCCGCTCCTGGTTGTGCACGTGGGCAGTGATGAGGTTGCAGTCAGCAGTCCAAAAACAATTAAAAGGGACTTCAGGGCACTGAGGCGACTGGTCAAGGGATCAGGAGCACAGGTAGTGTTTTCCTCAAATCCCTTCGGTGGCAGGGAAGGACACTGAGAGGAACAGGAAAACACACATTTTAAACACATGGCTCAGAGGCTGGTGCCACCGGTGGAATTTTGGTTTTTTTGATCATGGGGAGGTTTACATGGCACCAGGCAGGCTGGCGACAGATGGAATTCAGCTGTCTCAAAGAGGGAACAGGATCCTCACTCATGAGATGGCAGGGCTCATTGAGAGGGCTTTAAACTGGGTACGAATGGGGAAGGGGATACAATCAAGCTTGTTAGAGATGAGCCTAGGGGCAGCATGCCAACATTGGGACAGAAATTGATAGCCCAGCTCAAGTGCATCTACACCAATGCACACAGCGTGGGCAACAAACAGGAGGAGCTGGAAGCCATTGTGAAGCAGGATAGTTATGATATAGTCACCATCACAGAAACATGGTGGGATTACTCTTATGACTGGAATGCTGCAATGGATGGCTATAAGCTCTTCAGAAGGGATAGGCAGGGAAGGAGAGGTGGTGGGGTGGCTCTATATGTTAGGGAGTGTTTTGATTGTATAGAGCTCAAAGACTGTGAAGGAGAGGTTGAGTGCTTATGGGTAAGGATGAGGGGGAAGGCCAACAGGACAGATAGCTTGTTGGGAGTCTGTTATAGATCACCCAATCAGGATGAAGCAATAGATGAAGCATTCTACAAGCAGCTGACGGAAGTCTCACAATCCCCAGCCCTTGTCCTGGTGGGGGACTTCAACTTACCAGACATCTGCTGGAAATACAATACAGCAGAGAGGAAACAGTCTAGGCGATTCCTGGAGTGTGTGGAAGATAATTTCCTGACACAACTGGTAAGTGAGTGTACCAGGGGAGGTGCCTGGCTAGACCTGCTTCTCACAAATAGAGAAGATCTGGTGGGTGATGTGGTGGTCAGAGGCCGTCCTGGGCTTAGCAACCATGAAATAATAGAGTTCTTGATTCTTGGTGAAGTAAGGAAGGGGGTCAGCAAAACCACTACCATGGACTTCCAGAAGGCAGACTTCAACCTGTTCAGGACACTTGTTGAGGGAGTCCTTTGGGAGACAGTTCTGAAGGGCAAAGGGGTCCAGGAAGGCTGGACATTCTTCAAGAAGGAAGTCTTAGAGGTGCAGGAGCAGGCTGTCCCCATGCGTCGTAAGATGGACCGGCGGGGAAGACAATCAGCCTGGCTGAACAGGGAACTCTTGCTGGGACTCAGGGAAAAAAGGAGAGTCTACCACCTTTGGAAGAAGGGGCAGGCAACGCAAGAAGAGTATAGGGATCTAGTTAGGTTATGCAGAAAAAACATCAGAAAGGTGAAAGAGCAGCTAGAACTTAATCGGGCCACTGTTGTAAGAGATAATAAAAAGGGTTTTTACAAATACATTAACAACAAAAAGAGAGCCAGGGAGAATCTCCACCCCTTATTGGATGTGGAAGGGAAGATTGTCCACAAGGATAAGGCTGAGGTACTTAATGCCTTCTTTGCCTCAGTCTTTAATAGTAAAACCAGTTATCCTCAGGATATTCAGCCCCCAGAGCTGGAAGACAGAGCAGAATAAACCTCCCATAATCCAAGAGGAAGCAGTTAGTGACCTGCTATGCCAACTGGACAGCCACAAGTCCATGGGCCCAGATGGGATCCACCTGAGGGTGCTGAGGGAGCTGGTGGAGGAGCTTGCCAAGCCACTCTCCATCATTTACCAGTGGACCTGGTCACCAGGGGAGGTCCCAGATGACTGGAGGCTTGCCAATGTGACACCCATCTACAAGAAGGGCCAGAAGGAGGATCCAGGCAACTATAGGCCTGTCAGCCTGACCTCAGTGCCAGGAAAGATCATGGAACGGCCCATCCTGAGTGCACTCACATGGCATGTGGAGGACAACCAGGGGATCAGGTCCAGCCAGCATGGGTTCATGAAAGGCAGGTCCTGTTTGACTAACCTGTTCGCCTTTTATGACCAGGTGACCCGTCTGGTGGATGAAGGAAAGGCTACTTGGATGTTTGTAAGGCCTTTGACACAGTCTCCCACAGCATTCTGCTAGAGAAGCTGGCAGCCCATGGTTTAGACAGGTGTACTCTTCGCTGGATTAAAAACTAGCTGGATGGCTGAACCCAGAGAGTTGTGGTGAATGGCATTAAATCCAGTTGGCAGCAGGTCTCAAGCGGTGTTCCTCAGGACTCAGTTTTGGGGCCAGCCTTCTTTAATATCTTTATTGATGATCTGGATGAAGGGATTAAGTGCACCCTCAGTAAATTTGCAGATGACACCAAATTAAGCAGAAGTGTTGATCTGCTTGAGGATAGGAAGGTTCTGCAGAGAGATCTGGACAGACTGGATGGATGGGCTGAAGCCAATTGCATGAGGTTTAACAAGGCCAAGTGCCGGGTCCTGCACTTGGGTCACAACAACCCCAGGCAACGCTACAGGCTTGGGGAGGAGTGGCTGGAAAGCTGCCTGGCAGAAAAGGATCTGGGGTTCCTGGTGGCCAGCTGGCTGAACATGAGCCAGCAGTGCGCCCAGGTAGCCAAGAAGGCCAATGGCATCTTGGCCTGTATCAAGACTAGTGTGGCCAGCAGGAGTCGGGAAGTGATGGTGCCCCTGTACTCAGCACTAGTGAGGCCGCAGCTTGAGTACTGTGTTGTGTTTTGGGTGCCACAGTATAGGAAGGACATTGAGGTGCTGGTGTGTGTCCAGAGAAGGGCAACAAAGCTGGTGAGGGGTCTGGAGAACATGTCTTATGAGGAAAGGCTGAAGGAATTAGGATTGCTTAGTCTGGAGAAGAGAAGACTGAGGGGAGACCTTATTGCTCTCTACAACTACCTGAAAGGAGGTTGTAGTGAGATGGGAGCTGATCTCTTCTCCCAAGTAACTAGCGATAGGACAAGAGGAAACGGGTTCAAGTTACACCAGGGGCGGTTTAGGCTGGACATTAGGAAAATATTTTTCAGTGAAAGAGTTATCAAACATTGGAACAGGCTGCCCAGCGAAGTGGTTGAGTCACCATCCCTAGATGTGTTTAAAAGTTGTGTAGATGTGGTGCTTAGAGACATGGTTTAGTGGCAGACCTGGTAGAGTAGGGACAATGGTTGGACTAGATGATCTTAAAGGTCTTTTACAACCTAAATGACTCTATGATTCTATGATTCGAAGTGGCACAGGGGTAGGGGGAATGGGGGTTGCAGTCAGTTCATTACACATCGTCTATGTCGCTCCTTCCTCCTCAGGCACAGGACTCCTCACACTCTTGCCTGTTTCAGCACTGGATCTCTCCCATGGGAGGCAGTTCTCTGCAAGCTTGTCCAGTGTGTGTCCTTCCCGCAGGTTGCAGTTCTTCTGGAACAGACTGCTCCAGAGTGGGTCTATTCCACAGAGTCACAAGTCCTACCCTCATACCTGCTCCAGTGTGGGCTCCTCTCTCCACAGGTCCACAGGTCCTGCCAGGATCCTGGTCCAGCATGGGCTTCCCACAGGGTCCCAGCCTCCTTTGGGCATCCACCTGCTCTGGCGTGGGGTCCTCCACGGGCTGCAGGTGGATATCTGCTCCATCGCTAACCTCCATGGGCTGCAGGGGAATCTCTGCTCTGACTCCTGGAGCATCTCTGCCCCCTCCTCCTTCAATGACCTTGGTGTCTGCAGTTGTTTCTCTCACATATTCTCAGTCCTCTCTCCTGGTTGCTGCCATGCAGAATTTTTTTTCCCCTTCTTAAATATGTTATCCCAAATGAGTTACCACCATCACTGCTAGGCTCGGCGTTGGCCAGCGGTGGGTCCATCTTGGAGCTGGCTGGCATTGGCTCTATCAGATACAGGCAAAGCTTCTAGCAGCTTCTCACAGAACCCACCCCTGTAACCTCCCTGCTATCAAAACCTTGCCATGCAAACTCAATACACTGTCTATTCAGATTCTTAGTATTTTAAAAGTATTCATGAACTTAAAAGTACATTTAATTTCTAACTAATGTTAGAAAACTGCTCTTTCAGGCAAACAGTATCTTAGAACAGAGCAGGACCGGGCATTCAGATCAGCTGCTTCCGGTTACTTTCTGCACCTACTGTTATATACATCAAACGACTTTGGATGGGTTTCACCATTAGTAACAGTCTCACACACAGACTGAAAGATTGCCCTACCCCTACCATGGTGAGTACATACGGGAACTCGGGCTTTGATCTTTGGTCCTCTGAACCACACTTAAGATAAATGGCTAGAATAGCCCAAAGTAGACAAGGAGGGCTCCCCAACAACCATAGCTCAGTCCATTTCACTGTAGGCACTTGCAAAAGCGTCCACATTAGGAACTTCATCACCTAGTTTCACCTTCTGGAGCAGTTTATGTCCTTGAAAATTCACACTCCTAGTAGATTACGGAGACCTATAGTTATTTTGACACCTTCTAGGAGGAGGAAAGACACTTCTTATGTACGGTGCACAAACAACATCTGAGCTGAAAGCGAAGGTAACGAAGAAACAATTGCCTGGTTCATCTTGTACAAAACAATGTAGCACTGAACTGAAATACCATCTTAGGTCTTCCCAACAATACAAAGAGTCAGTGCAGTGTTGCAATAGCTATAGGAAGTCCTACTTTCCAACTGAATTCTTATTTAGCCATATTTCTTCCAGTTCACTAGATAGACCAGCTTCTGATAGATCAGGGAGACATGTACTCCACTACAATGTGTGATGTCAACATACTCTTAGAAGCTAAAGAGCTATAAGAAACCAAGAATTAAAAACTGTTGGTCCATGACAGAAGGCAAATGCAACACTGAATGAAAAAGAAATGTCTAATGAATATTGTATCTATAAGGGACAGAGATTCATCATGTCCCCCCAGAGAAGACACCTGTTCAAATATCCTTGTCGGGATGATAATTAGAAAAATGACTCTTATGACTAGGATGTTAATGAGCAAAGTCACACATTTTGCTACAAGTGTTCCCAGACCAGCCTGGATAACAAGTGAGCTGAACTGTTACTTGTCACCATAGGAATCAGAGAGTACCTGATCACAAGAAACAAAAACTGTGAACACTACATATTTGGGTATTTTCCTTATCTCTAAGTGCAAAAGGGTTTGGGACACTCTGGGCAAGGTCTGTGGTCTGAGTTTTTCATGCCATATATCTTAACTGATTATTTGTGAGTGTTTTGTTTTATTACTTACAAAAAAAAAAATCTAACATCTCAGTCTGTTAACAGGACATTCTTGCTCATTCATACAACAAAATCCTTCACAGAGTAGACTAGAGTGTGGTTCACATAGGATCTTCAGTCAAAACACCGGATGCTTTCCTAGCAGGTACAATCAGTGCCAGGTGCTGAGACTGTCTTCACTTATGTGAAAATCCCTATCTATCACTGACAAAATCCAAGTTAGAAATGAGATCATGTCAGATGGGACACGACAACCATATTTAATAGACCATGTGAGAAATACTGTTAAATCTCAATAGCTCATCTTGTCCTATATTCATCATAGGCAAATTCCCAGCAGTTTCTTTTTTAAGATTGCTTTTTCAAGTTAACGCTTTCCTGAGCATTGCTTTAAGCACAAGATTTCTGTGAAATTCTTTGCAGTCCTTAGATAGAAGATGTAAACAAAAATATGCTTGTGATTTATTATTACATACACTCAGACTTTGTAGTGAAGCTAGAGTCTAGTCAGTTGTTTTAAAGTAATTGAATACTTATATCAGAGAGGGATAAAGTCATTCACTGACTGTGGTGGTTGAAAAGAGCTGATATAAAGACAGAACTGACTGAGAAACTATCATCTAAATATTCCCAGTTCTGTAGTAGCAGCCGTCTGGCAAGACCTGAACCATTCCCTGTCATACCTTGTGAAGAAGAAAGTGGCAGTCTTGTGTGAAATGCTCATGTGAGGTGATGAAAGGGAAATGACCTTCTGAAAAAAATTCTGATGCAAGATTTGCACTGACAGATGTGCATGAACCTTTGACTACAGTAATTATGATTTTACATTGATAAAGCACTTCTCATCCTGGGTCCCACAGTGCCCTACGCAGGAGCACACTGTTGAGGTGTTGACACTTTTAGTAGTAGGATACCAACCAGCTAAATCAAGGCATGTTAAGTGTGACACTGAGGAGAAGAGAAAATACTGTGATGAGAAAGAAAGCTTGCAAATGTAATCCAAATGCATCTGCAGGGCTAGGAAAAAAAAAAAAATAATTGTTTTAATTGATTATTTGTAAGTCAAGTTTGCTGTATCTTTAAGGACGGCTCGTGACTTTTAAACATGAATTGTTGTCAATATTCAAAATGCGAGCTTTGATTTCAAGGGCTTGCATCCTTCTCTTTTCACAAACACTGTTTTTATAAATGGTCCCATACCTTAGGGTTAGTTCAGAGCATTCAGTTCTTTGACCTGCAAAGAATGACCACAGATCCTACCCAACTTTTTATTAAAAAAAACAAAAATCTTCTCACCTGTACACTCCTGTTCAGACAAAGGAGAGAAGTAGGCATCTTCTGGTAACAGCTCAGATTTTGGAAGGGTTTGTGTTCCCAACCTCATCTCCTATTTTAGGGACCAACAGGTCAATGTGATGAGACCAGGCCATACTGGGTACCTTTTTCTTTAAAAAGTGGCAGCGAAGGTTGTAGGAGCAATGTTGAAAGACTGACTATCTTTTGTTTACCCACTGATTGTGTTTGATCTATCCATCAAGAGGTACTTGAATAGTGTGGACCTTAAATCTCCCTTCCAAGGGAACGTGTCTAAAGATCTGAAAATGTTATAATATGCTAATAAATAACCATGAGAGAAGGACTTGTGTGAGTTAAGGGAAACTTGATATAGTTTTGAACCTGTCAAGGCATCAGTCCAAATACCAAACTCTTTTCGGCAATTTGGAGCATCCTGCAGGACTAAGGTCCTGGGACAGATTTGCTAGTAACCTACATGCTAGCATATCCAGTGATTTTTCTTTCAGTAAGTAGGATGTTTAGAAAGACATCAATTCTAAAAAGCACCCTGTTTTTCTTCTGCATTTTAAGATTTATTTTCATTCACCTTAGGTTATAGCAGAAAAAAAAAGGAAACTGTCTGAGGGCTGTATTTTGAATTCCCAGGAGGGCTGACCTCCAGCATTCTCTTCTAGCTGGTACTTAATGACAAAAAGACTTAATCCTTTTTTAAAAAAAAAGAACAACGAAAGATGCTAATTTTTCACAGGCACTTTGGGGGTGGAGGATCAGAGAGTTTAGGAATATGCAGAAGAAACATTTGGACTATAACTTTGATAGGAGACAATGTGCTCTAATTGGATGGCAGCAGGCTTGCAATATCCACGCAGCCTTACTCGCATTATTAATATTTTATGCTAACTGAGACCCATCATGCATTCTTTAACATTCATTTTTTGTGCTTCACAGGTTACAGACAGGTCTTCACTTCCCGAGTCTATATAAGAATAAATCAAGGTCTTTAGCAAACGTTTTACAAAAGAAAATAGGAAAGGTTTTTTGCCATAAAATGGTAAGGACTATGATTTACCCACTGCTGGGACATTTACTGATACTGCAAATGATAGAAAAGATAGAAAATTGCCTTGAAAATTGTTTTGAATTACATGTATACAAAAATCCCATATTTGTGTGTGTGTAGGGGAGGGTGGCTGCAATACATTTATTTTGCAGCCAGGTTTATAGGCATTCTGCCACACACAGGTTTAGTTTGGAAGGTCAGTGAGTAGGATTCCTCATTTCAAATTCAAAGAAGTAAAATTATCACACTACCTTTGGCCTACATTTTTAGTAGTGTATGCCCAGCTTTTCTTCATCTGATGTTTCAAGACGGCTTTTTTAAATGAATTTTAGGGTATTGCCAAGCACCTGCTCACATGCAGGGTCACCACTAAAATGAACTCTGCTGTGAAAATGTGTTTTCTGCACAGATGTTGCTGTCTAGATTTCCTTTTCTAAGAAATGGACCGAGCCTGGTTTCATCAGTTCAGTAATGAATGCTAGCACACGTGAGCCTTCCCTGGCATTATAACAAAAATTATGTTCCTTCTTCACAGTCAAACATATAAGGTTTGACAGTGTAATGGAAAGTACAACTGGAAAGATCACTTTTTAGCTAGGGAAAACCTTAACATCGAAAAGTTCACTACCTTGCAGTAGTAAGCTACCTGATCACGGTTTTCAAGTGTGATGATTAAAAGTTTTTTAAACACACTTTCCACAAATGTTGCAGAGCCAGGGTTTCCCTGCTTTACTTCTGACATTGAGAAAAATTGAGAAGCTTAATAAAGTGAAAGTTTATTAAAGTTACCGGTTTCTACAGCTTGTCCTGACATCCTTATTGTGCTGTAGGAGGCAAGCGGATAACAGCAGACCCTTGATAGACACAAGGCAGTGGTGATGGATATTTATTTACCCCAAATTCTTGTCCTATAAATAAGAGAAGACCGTGGGGGGGGGAAGCAGGGACAAAACTTTGCTAGGAAAGAGATCTGTCAGTTAAAATCACATAGCAAATATATAAGAAAACAGCTGAGATTTTCATACCAAATTTTTCCATCAAGCTTCAAGGAAGTAGACACCTATCTCTTTAAAATAATATTCTGCTGTGTGGGCTTCTTAGCCTACAAAGACTCATCCTTTTCTGTTAATTCCTACTTGCCCTACTTTTCTCTTTCCTATCATTGCTTTCTGTTGACTTATAATTCCCTCCATCTCTCTCTCCATCTTTCTTATTAAGTCCATTTAATTGTTTCTCCCTTTTACTGCTTTAGAACAAAATCATGTTGGACTTCTGTTTGGGTAGCTCTTTTTAATATTAAAGAACATTTGCCTTTCATCTTCCATCTCCTTTAGAGGGGAGTTTTCTTTCAAATTTGGTCTTTCTTCAGCTTCTTACTTATCTTTTGAATTTTTTTTCCTTTGCAGGTTGATATTTTGCTCAGATTTCTTTTTACTGTTGCACAGTTAAATTGCTCTTTCTCTGTTAGGCCTCTGACCTCATAAACCTATATCTTCTTTACCCATCAAAAGTTCAGAGAAAAAAGGAGAAAAGAAAAGGAGAACTCCCTAAAAGAGGGAAAAAAATCAATACATTATATGCACGCCACTCATTTGTGGGAACTGAAGTGATTCTGCACTATCTGTATTATTGAAGCATCTATGAACTTTACCGGGATCAAGGTCCCATTGTGCTTCATGAAAGACTATCCTTGCCTGAAAGAGTTTATACTCTAAGCAAACAGGATGTATAAACAGTAGAAGAAAGGTGGGGCTGCTATCTGCCTCATACAGATGGAGAATTAAGATTAAAGACAAGTTTTTTCAAAGAACTCAGCTACCATTTAGGAAGTGAAATAAGCCCAGATTCCTCTGATCTAGCTTTTGTCTTCATCCCTCAGCCTGATACGTCCTTTGGGTTGGCTCTAGGCCTTCAGAGACAACTAACAGATGGACTTGAGTAAAAGTGGTGCAGGAAGAATGACTTTAAAGGCTAGATTTTCCTCGGGACATTGGACATGAGGCAGTGAACTAAGCTGGAAAATCTGGACATAAATGTCACAGGAAAAATTGAGCACTTCTGAATTTGTGGCTTACTGCTTGCAGAGCAAAGCAGAACAGCAGCCCCAGTGACTTGCTGGGTACTTTCATCCGGTGCTCATCTTTGTTTCTGATCCTCAGTTGATTAGAATGGCTGTGTTTACTTGAGGAAGTACATTCAGCAGGATTTGTATTTTTGCTGTTTTGCAGTGAGAAGTGTTTTTTTCTTATGTATTAATAGGATTTAAAGGACTAAGGGAGGTGAAAGGAAAGAAGGAGGAAAGGACAGTGGGAAGGAAGGTGGGGAGATTTACCCAGAGCACCAAGCAATAAAAAGGAATAGCTCTGAAATAAGCCTTCTAAATCTTCACAGCAACTATAAAAACAAATGTAAACAAGTTTCCTATAAAGATTTCTTCCCTTCATACTTCTGCATGACTCCATGGTGGCATTCCTTATTCTCATAAGTCACAGAATCACAGAATCACAAGGGTTGGAAGTCATGTCAATGAAGTTGAGGAAAATTATAAGGAAGAGATTTTGTTGAAGATAAAACCTTTTTTTAAGTAAAAAAAACCCCAACCAACCAAACACACACACACCCCCCAAACCCCAGGACTTTCAATGCAAGTAATCTTTAAATAAATAATTCTCTTTCTACAAATAATGTTATAGAAGCTTTAGGCTCATTGGGTAGGCTTTGATAAACTCAGAATTTGACTGACAAGATTCCTTGAAAATATTGGTTTCTGTTGTCTCTGTTCAAGTAATGAAAGAGCTTCAATTAGAGGAAAAAAAAAAAAAAGCCAATTTAACACTGAGGATTTTGCAGTGAATCACAATGTCCCTCTGATTCAGTGTATTTATCACCATGTTTCACTTGAGTAAACATGCTGTTGATTAGAATCCAAGCCAAATTATCAGGCAGCATGCTCGATGTCTGTTTTTATGTTGAATTCACACCGTATTTTATTTAAAGACAAAAGCAATATTATGGGTTTTACCAGCATCCTTTTCTGGTTGTGTAAGTAGTCCAGGCTTTAGCATCCCTGCAACACATACATGCTGAGTAGGTTACTACAAGCTGTTGAAGTTGGTGATTTTTTTGGCAAAGCTAGTCTTTAACAAACCAGATTTGTACATCTATTACAGGAGTTAACAAATCACTGTCTTTAAATTACTCTATTCAAAAGTAGTTTTTAAATGCTGCTGTGCAACTTCCAAACATATTTGGAGAAAAACACTCACTCCTATCACATTGTATTTCATTAGTGTAAGACATGAACATGGCAACAGAAAAGTTCACATAATAAAGGCTAAAACACAGGGCAGCATTTTCAAATCCCCTTAGGACCAGATTTTCAAAAATCTCCAGGCTCCTGCAGATGCAAACAGACACTTTCTGGGATTTTCTGAGCATGCTTACACACATTAGGTGTCTGAAGTATTGTGGGAAAAAATAAGATACAATTAGGCCATTAATTATTTTTATAACACCCATAGAAGATGATTTGTGGATGATGATGTCTGTGAAGGAGAAGTGGTCTGATCTATATACGTCTTCCTGTCTATGTGAATATTTTTTGTGATGTGGTTTTAGTCTGTCTTTTCAAAACGTTCACTTTGGTAGGATTGATCCAACAGTCAGACATCAAATACAAACTAATTAAGTCATATCTCGTTAAGTAACTCCTTCACTGGAAACAGGTAGCCTCTCCTGATGGGATTCAGGCTACTGGTTTGGTTATCTATCTCAACGCAAGACGAATAGTCTTTTAAAAATATCCTTCACTTTACTGTTCCTACAGATTACTAACTTGGATAAAACACTTAACTCTTACATGGCTAAAGTTCAGTTAGAAATCCTCAGTGTAATTGTTTCAGCTGAGGGTTAAAGCAATATCTTGACCACCACCCCCTTTCAGATAACTCAATTGCACTCACAACTATTATTCTAGGCAGAACATAAAACATATTAGAAATACCTTATAACATTTCATTTCTCAGTGGCAGCCAGTAGGAGGACCGCCAAAGGACAGACAGATTCTTCTGTTACATTAAAGAACAACAAAAAATATTAATGGGGTTGTTCTTAATATGTACATTTTTTTAAAATATCATGGGTGCAAATATTTTAGAAGAGAGCTATCTAAAAATAAATATTGCATCAGTACAACCCAATTACTCTTTCCTTGAACATGATTTTAGACAAAAATAGACCTTTTTCTCATCGTTATCAAAATGAGTGCATAATTCCTAGAAGCTCAAGCAGAAATTAGAGCCTCTTTTTGCAAAATACTCTACCAACTTGGAGACCCAAACTCCTCAAAATCTTAGACCAAAATAAGAAATCAAAACAATTTAGTTCCTTTTAAAACCAAAGAACAAGATCAGATGCCACGTGGGTACTGGACATTAAAAATGTTAAGTAGGTCCTACTGTGTTTAAGGAAGCAGATGGTGTAACAAGTTTACAGAAAAAGCATCTATTTCAGACAGAAATTGGCTTAACTACAATAGAAGAACCATCCTCCCTCCTGGGTCCTGACAAAGTCAGAATATAAAATCTTCAATGAATCTGTTGTTTAGAATGAAATCTCATTCAAGGACTACTGGGGGTGGAGGGTGTTGTCTGGGTTGGTTTTTTTTTTTTTTTATTTATATCCACAGAGTGCTTCAAGCACTCTATGAATATTTAAAAAGATATCTCTAATCTTTAATGTCCTCCGCATTGAGATAACCAGCCTTGATTTCTTATCTTTGCCTAAGTCTTGAGAAGCCGGTCTCTCAAATTAAAGTTACTCAATACTTTGCATTTGACTGTGCAGCTGGCGTAAAATGCAGCTTGAGCACATGTGTTTATAGATGAGAAGTCACTAAATCTAATTTTTTTCCTCTCTAATTGCATTTTGTGCCATCAGCTATGAAAATGTGACCCACAGAAACTTAATGCTTCTGCCTGCATTACCTCACCTCCCATGTGGATACACACTCCCTGCTAACTGTCTCCTTGTCAAATCCAATGATAAACTACCCCTTGTGAGAACAATCTGCTGCTATTCCTTTATTTTCCCAGTTACATTTACCAGGAGCTTGGTTGTAACCTTCCAGGCTACTACTAGTGAGAGGCAGCGCATGTTTCTAGAAGAGGCAATTTGGCAGCAGAGACCTGAGCATCCTTTTCGTCTTTGACAAGTGGGGATTTGAGATGAAGGTTGGATCATGTGGTTAAGGCAACAGGCTTGGATAAGCAGGTTAAAATCTGTGACTTCAGGTAAATCACTCACATTGGCACTGTGATATATCTGCCAGTCCTACTGAGTATCTCTTATACTCAGAGTCATCTCAGATAGTGTTGGCTTCACCCTTAATTCCATTCATTCTCTATAAAATTATTGGTATAGCAGTTTGTGCCGGTGTCATTGTTGTCATCAGTGATATGGCAGAAAGGGGCATAGGCATGACATAAGCTTGTCAAGCAATAGTATCACCCTGAAAATTTTTGATTTATGCATCAAATAGAGAAAATAGACATTCAGTAAATGAACAGGGACTACAAAGGAAGGAGGAGACACTCCCTCTCTCTCTCTCTCTCGCTCTGTAGGCCAGATGTTCCCTGGAGAGGTTGGGGACATACAGCAGTGACACAGTAGTACGTAACTATCACCTCATAGCAGGATCACGCACATCAGAATGTCAACTGACCTGGCTGATGAAGCAGCGAGTTTTTGCAGAATCTGTCTGTAATTTACACCTTACATAAATTAAATCATGAGAAAAAAAGAGTCTTACTACAATTTTTACTGCTATAATGAGCAAGTCAGAAAAGACACAGTGCGGCCATTCTTTTTAATGACTACAAAACAGATATATTTTCATACCATAAATAGGAAGAAGAAGTGAGCATTTGCTGCATTATTTTAATGTTTTCTTGAGGCTTTTGCTTTGTGTGAAGGGATCTATCCAGCAGACTAAGGAGACTCCAGGTTTCTCATTTTCCAGATTGCGTTCCAGTTGCATACAAGATTATTCACCATGTGGCTAAAGAGGCCTCTGCACCCCCCATAACAGCCACAACCTGCCCCGAGTCCTGCACGTGACTGGTCCAAAATTGTTTCTACCATTTTAGCTCTTCTGTATACCAGAAAGAAAACTGAATGAATCAGCATATGAAGAAAAATCCCTACTGTTTTAATAAAACACAAGTGAATAACCTGTCCACAGTACTTAAATCTTGTATAAGAAAAAAAATTTTTGCATTATCCTGCATTGTACAAGGTCAATGTAGGCATGCTGATACTGGCATTTAAATAAAAAATAAAATAAATCTGTCTTTGGAAGGCCCCAAGGGACTGTTGTTAGCTGCTTTCACTGCAGCCAGTTATTCTTTAATATCACTGAAAATGTGTCACCTCATAGACACGCAGGACAGGTCTAAAGCATTATCAAACAGCCTTGACAGAAGCAATTGCTTATTCAGTTGGGAAAGCACTCACTGAGGGCAGGATTGTATCAGGTTTACAGTAATACTGAACATTTACCGTAGGCAGTGTGTCCGGTCCTCTAATTGCTCACCCGTGATGGAGAAACTTTGCCTCTGGCCATTTCAGGACTATCATAGCCAGCATTTCAACTCCACTGCCACTAAAGGACTGGGTGGGAGGCAGGCAAACAGACGTCATCCAAGATAAACTGGGCTTGTTAGGGCTTTTTGATATCACGTCTCCTGCCCAGTCATTCATATTTATATGTCAGCTTGATGCACACTTGCTAAATCTGTCAGCGCTGAACATGGCTGTTTTGTGGGAAAGGTCCTGGAAAAGTCACACTTTTTTTCCTCTGTAGCCACAGCAACCTCCTGTGCTCTGATAGTCACGAGACTGGCGTATGCAGTCTGGATCAGAGTATGCTCTCCCAGCCCCTGGGCTGTCTGCTCCTGATTTACACCAGCCTGGGGCTGTCTCTTCAGGAAGGCTTTAATTTAAAGTGGTAACCTGTGCAAAACTGCCAAACTGCCTTGTCTGTGCTAGGGTTTTATCTCAAAGTAATGATGCCAAGTTAATTCAAGTTAAGAACAAGTCTTTTTTTTTTTT
>VFFE01007146.1:576743-676870 GCA_008921705.1 Burhinus oedicnemus
AAAGAAAAAGAAAAAGAAAAAGAAAAAGAAAAAGAAAAAGAAAAAGAAAAAGAAAAAAAACCTAAACCAGACCAGAAATAAAAAGCCACAACAAAAAACTAGAAGTGTCTGGACTTATCTAGAATATCAATGTGTCCACAACAAAGGCTCTTTGTGAGCGAGCCTGATCTGCATTGCCAGTGCTCTTAATTCTGCAAACTTTTCACATCTACTTAATTGTTCTCTGTGTTAAATCATGGTTTTATTTAAAAAAAAAAACCAAACTAATTTATTATCTGCCTCATCCCTTAAAAGTGATCCATCGAGATGCAAAAATGATGGCCCTTTTATAGCTGTGAAGAATTTGCATACACAAGCCGTAGGAGTCCCTGACATGTTGTTCAAAAATTAAATAACTTGTATTCATCAGACAATGGACTGCTCTTATACAGTAAGAGAATATTCAATCAGCTGAAACAGATGCTTAGCGGAAATCTCTTTCTTGAGGCAACATTATGTTTCTGACAGGTGCATAAGAGTTTTGACTGTCCAGACCAAAGATGCAAAATCAAATGCAAAATTCTTTATACTTTTGGGTTTTTAATGGAGATGAAAACCAATCACTTTTAACAGGAAACTAGCCATTTTTGCAGCTGATGTCAGTTTTAATTGTTTCAATGTATGAGCCAAAAATCGGTTGTGAGGAGAGTAGTGTTGGAGAACCAGTCACATCCCATGGAGTAAGACGTTCCCACTCTCGGAGTGCCTTATACCCAGCCAGGGGCTGAAAGGGGACCTCAAAAGTAACTAGAGAAGAAAAATTCCCATATGCTTGCTATTCCATACTATTCCCCATATAGGAAAAGGGCTGCTGTGCTCCCCACATTGCATATATGACTCATTTACTAAATGCTGTAAAGGAAAGGCTTAAAATCGACCTGTATTCCATATGATAAGACAAAGGATTTCAAAGATAGTAATATCCTTTTTTCAGTAGCTTTTGGAGGCAGAGAAAAACTTCTGATGACTGAAGTGTGTACTGGACAAGTGAATTACTCGGGTTTTGACTTTTTTTGACTGAATTTTCTAGCTAAGTGATAAGCTCCCAGAAGCAATTGAGGCAAGTGCATTACTGATTTCTGTCGTTGCTTTTAAAAGATGTCTACAGGTCTTCTGCATGTGTTGGCACTCCCACCCAAGCATCACACATTTCTAGGCCCCTTTCACAGCTGCACAATTAATCTAGGTGGTACCTATGAGGTAAAAATCCGGACATTTAAAAATATGAATAAATCAGACAGATCAGGCTTCAGAAAGGAGACAAGAAACTTCCAGAAAAATAATTAATATCAGGCAAACCAGTATTTTCAAACAGGAAAGCATTCTGTCGGAAAATATCTGACCAGTTTTACACAGCAACTGCATAAATTAATACCAACGCTTTTGCCAAAGGGCAGGGAAAGGGAGAAAGCTGCTAGTGAAGTTCACTCGCTTTCAATTTTTTTTTTCCTAATTCCCTCCAGAATATCAAAGACTTTTTTCCAGGGCATGAGGAAAGAAAAATTCCCACTTGTGTCTTCTCTGATTGCAAGAACTCTGAGTTGCAGGGAGTCGACTTCACTGTCTGTTTTCAGAGGGCTCCTTTTGGTTCACAACTGCAGGGTTTGGGTTGGGGGAGGTTAGTGGGCTTTTTTGTTTTTCTTCTCTTTCTCTCTTTTTCTTTCACACTGAGTTTTACATTTTAAGAATTTCTTGGGTTTAGTTAAAACTGCCTGCTGGTGCTTTCAGTGCCTCTCAGTGTCTCCAGCAACAATTATCCCAGACCAGCTCAATTCCAGAATCTCATAAAAATATGCTTTGAGATACAGAGACAGTCTATCTCTCACACAAGGGTTGCAACTGTCATTGTCTGTCAATTATTTTTCTGTAGGAAATTAACTTACTGCAGGAGATGGGACAAGTCTCATTGAATTCATCTGTGCTGAATGGTTTCTTGGGGTGTTTTTTTGGTTCTTTTTGGTAATAGATTCAACAGATCAGTGGCCAAGACTGTGCTGTCTTGATTTTTTGCATGCAATTTTTGAACTTAAAATTGTGCACTGGTACTTAGAGATACATGCTTTTTACAAACATGGATGAAGGATGTTGATGTAGACGTCTTCACCATCTGAACAGCTCAAAATGCTTTTCAAGCTCTCATTTAAATGCAATGCAACTCTCACCACTGTTCTGGCACAGCTTTGCTCAGAGCTGGGTCATGTTCGGACCAAATGTAAATCATTACACTGACCAAACCAATGTGCCTCATCCTCAACTGCACTGTAGCTGTTTTTCATCTTGTCAGTACAAAACACCCTCAAGGTCACTGTGATCACAGGAGGACTGTGACCTCAATACCAAAAATCTTCATGGCCAGAGTAATGATTTCACCCTGACCAGGACAAGGAATGTGGCTGAGGATCAAGGGCTGTTGCTGGAAATGCATGTGTCCAGATTCGGCTTGCTGGTACCCAGCTGCCAGGACAGATTTTGGGGCAGTTGGCATAAGTTAAACACAGGAATAAAAAAGCAGAAGAAAGTTTTGTTTCACTTTCTCCATTAAACTGGGGTGTTGCTCACACTTTTTAACCTCCTTTGTTTTTACTCTCGATATTGTACATTTGACATCTCCATGCTGAAAACTATTAACTTACAATGGAAGAAAAGACTCACATTCACTTACAGGAGGTGAGGATTTGGTCTTGCAAGGTGAAATCTTTCAAATTGTTCCTTGTCCAAAGGGCAGCTGAGTACACATGGATGAGTGCCTCTCTTATGGTACTCTATAAATGCTCACATTTAAGCAAACACCTCAGTACTAAAAAAGATGTTCTGCTAGATAAAAGCCACAATTTGCCAGCTCCCACCTGCTTTGTCTTATTAAAAAGGAAAATTTTATTCTTTGGGGTGGATCAACACCTAACTCCAGGGGGATCTTGGACCATGATCATGGCCTCTGGTGCTTCAAGACAGAAATTATAATTATCAGTCCTCTGGGCTGAGCATATGCTTGGGGTTGGCAGCTTGTTCTGTCTGCAAGCATGTGCTGGTCAGCAGGGCTAGGGCTTTAGAGACCTTTTTTATATAGTCACTAAGGGATAGAACCACAGTGTTGTCAGAAAGCTGCAGCAGGATGCACTCAATTGGGCAAAAGCATTGAAACTGTATTTCTTTTATCCCTATTCAGCACAGTTTTGTGCATGTTGTCTCCAATGCTTTGAATCTGTTAGCCAAAGGAACGATCCAAGTAGTTCAAAAGCACACAGAAATTCTTTTCTAATTTTTTCCCCTTCATGTTGGTACAGAAATGCTCTGAGCACCCTGTTGCTTGGCTGGGGATAACATCTAAATGCATGCTCAGGACGTCACAGCAGTGTCCTGCAAAAATTGCTGGTTTGCTCTTTGAAAAATGCCACTAACCTTATGAAAAACAATCTTCTGACACAGGCTAAAGGAGTAAATTATAGTACAAAGTTCATGTATGATATTAGTAATAGAAACCAAATGATAGAGTTGCAAGGCCAGTCTCTCAGTTCACCAGCCCCCATATCAGCCCAACATAGAGTTGTGGGGTGAAACCTTCGCTCTGTTGATTCAGTGACGTGGTGAAGTTGCCATGCAAAATGGGTAACCTCGGCTGCATACAGCAATTTGAATTTTAGCACTGCCTCTGCCATCAGAAATGATGGCAATGGAGGCCATGTAACTACCTGATTATACAGATCACAGCAAATATCCTTCCTGCTAAGAGGGCTCTATTCTCCTGTCAAGACACAGTCCTCTTGTACTGCGATGGCAGCTGAGCACATGCGGTGATGGGGACAAATACCTCTAAGTGGTTTTTACTTTCCTAATCACTGAGCTGCTCCTTTCATTCCTTTTGTCTTTTGCTGACTTTGTTCCTACTGCTTCTTTGCTGGCTGTCTCTGCCTCATCTCCCTCTGTGTACTCGTGCCATAACCACTAAATCCTCTCTCAGCCTCCTTGGCATTAACTGCTGTTGTCACCAACTACTTCTTGTCAACATTACTTGATCTCCTTTGTGCTTCAACCTGTCTTGATTCATTCTACCTGAAATTCATCAGTATATACACGGGTGAAGGTATAAGGAGAGAGAATTCTGCCTTTCAATCTTTCTTTATTTGGAAAAAAGTCTCTCTCCCTGCATGCACAGCTGAAAAAGGAATTGATTTATGTTGCTGCAACTCTACTGATTCCACCTGAAGTTTCTCTAATTTCTACTGGTGTAAGGGAGATTAAAATCCATCTCAGAGCACAGTACCTCACTGCTGTAGAATTGCTTTTCACTGGGTAAGAGATAGGAGGCATATTTCCAGCTTGAAATGCATTTTCATCGTTATCTCATGCACAGGGCTCAGTGAAAGACCATTATTGGAGTTCTCTGCAAATCACTTGAATTACTGATAATCCTTTAGCAGCCCATGAGCAATAAAACACTGTATGGCATGGGAAGTAATGTTTCTGTGTGCCCTGGATGCAGTGGAAGCACAAAAACTGGCTGCCATCTGCATACCCAGTGTAGGAGTGCAAAATAATTGCCCTAGATTGCATAAGCGCTGAATTTGAGCCCCAACATTTCTAACGAGCAACCCTGTCATGTGGTTATCTCCCTGATTTGCAGCCACAGTTTGGCTCTGGGTTACCTTCTTAAAATGTTTCTTTTAGTAGTAAATGTTTTATTTAAGGCTAGGAATACATTTGCAAAGTATAACGTAGTGTCCCAATTTGTCTTGCCACATATGCTCCATATATCATGGAATATGTTTTCTTTGCTGTACCACTGACTTATCCGATCACCATGTAAATACATTACCATTCACAGACCTGGGCAGGGGCAACACTGCTTTTTTCTCAACCCCTTCACTCAAAGGAGAAATGGGAAGAGCACAGTAGGTTCGATCCCCAAGTCATTGTTCCATTAGCTTCCAGTTTGCACCAGCTAAAGGTACAGCCCAAATCTTACTGGCTTCCTAGAATATTCATTTATACCTCCTTCATCACAGATTCTCCAGCATTTGTCTCTTTGAGAGGAAGAAGTTCTAGTTTGGGCAAATTTGTCCATCTGTTTCATTGCCTTGCCAGGAGTCTCTGCAATCCTCTCTTCTCACCAGTCAATGGCTAAATAGGTCACACCACACTGAGCCTTTACTTTACCTGGAGCCAACATATTTTTTCTCTATTTCATACCTTTGCTCACCATTGTGACATCAGCCAATTAGAGGTGAAGCAGCCACTTATTCAGTATTTTTTTGCTTCCAAATCAGGAAAAAAAAAAATTTTTAATCACATTGCAAAATAAATGTGTGATATTCTTATGAATGTGAGGATTGGTTTGCAATAACAACACCAGGATGCATCAGCAATATGGTTATGCAGAAGTAATCACACATCTTAGGTGACTGAATTAATTTTATTTATGGCTTCAGACATGTCAAAGGTATGCAAACTCCATTAGATAATGTGTTGTCCCAGCTTCTGAGAAGTGTAAGAAGAACTGAACTTCTGGGGAGTGTGATTCCTTGCTGGGAGAGAAATGAGCCAGTAAAGAATTTGGATATTGTATAACAGATCCCAGCATTTATATTTATGTGAAAGAGAGCAGGAAGGTGAATTCTGCTCCCGAACCTGACGCTCAGTCCTGAGCTGAAGTTCTTTGTGCCTTAACAGACATGGTGATAGGAATTAACACTAATAATCAACCCAAATAGGTTTGTGTCAGGCCCAGATTCCAGACCTGTGTCTGATTGTGCTGTTTGTGGTATAAGTCTTTAAGTAGCAAAAGTAATGTGTTAACATTTAATTCTCGCATTCAGACATTGCTAGCAGCGTTTTCTTTTTATACAGTAAATATTTCAGTGTTAAATGGGCTTACCAAACACCACAGACACTCCTAAGAGAAGCAGTAGATACTTTCTTCTATGGTCTTGATTGCCAGTATTTGATGAAGAAATGTAGTTCCTGGATTAATTGTGTTAATCTATGTCATTTCTGTTACTTTATGCAGTACATGCACATTCTTTGATTGGGTTATAAACCACAAAAGTTATAGTTCAGTGAGAACTTCTTAGTGCTGGAAAGGACAGAATCTTTTACCTTTCCTCATAATTGGTAAGAAGCCTCAAACTGTGTCCACTCAGAACTATTATCTTTACTTTTTTATTTTTACCTAGCAGTATTAGGTAGCCAGAGCGTCATTGCACTGGGTACTGTGCAAATGTCTGACCAAGAAGGAGTCACTGCAACGGAAAGTTCAGGCATCAGACTTTGTAGAATGTAGGAAGCATAGAGAGAATAATCAAACAATCTGATCAGCCTGAAAAGTAGCAGCCTCATTAAACTATCTGCCGAATCATTGCCAAGGTTGGCTTCTTTCTCACTGGCAGCACCACAAACAGTTTTCAAGCAATAGGTAAAGGTGAGTAGTCAGTTGGCTTTATGGATAAATTGTGGGTTTTACCTACAGAATTACAGAAAATGAGATTACAAAGGAGTTGAGGAGGTAATCTAGTCTACTTCCACTTCTCTAGTTAAGGGATTGAGGAGAAGAAAGGAAGAAAACAAGTAGCTAACGTTTTTAACAGACAGTCATGAAGTCAGTGGACTGTGCCTGCGTAGCAGCACCTCAGTAGGTGTAGGAGGCCATCAGCAGGGTTGACAAAGGCTGCAGAGGTCTGTGAAAGCGCACAAGTGCTTTGTGCTGAATGCCATGCAGGAGATTTCCATTGAAGGAATGCAAAACACGGGCAAGGTGCCTTATTCCTCTAAATGGTGAACTACAGGTACAGTTACTTCACCTCTATTTTGAAAGGATATACATGTATGAAGAAGAGATTGTCATGGGTAAGAGGAGGAAATGAGGGTGTGAGACCAGAATGACCTGAACAAGAGATTTCCGCTGCAGACAAGCCCAATCCTAAAGACATTTCATCCCCCAAAATAGCATAGGTTAGATCTGGCAGTGCTGGGAGGGCTCAGAGATGAGTTAGAGTCAAGCCAAACCTACGCAGCAGAGCAACAGAGAGGAACATGCAAGTTCCCCATGGCTGAAGAAACAGAGTGAGTAGTTGTTTGGTAGGGGAAAGCATAAAAATTCAGTTTTGACTCTACTGATTTTAGGTCCACTAGGAATTTACTGGTGGACAGAGCCATAAATCAAGCTAGGAAATGTTGAAGTTGAGCTGCTGCTGGCTAGGCTGACCTCACAACGAGAGAGACAGTCAAAGAGTTGATGGCAAAAGAGATCCCAAAGCCATGCTGCATACGTCCTAGCAGCTTTCTTGAGCTTTTCAGAAGCTTAAGCAAAACTTTGACCAAATTACACTTACGCAATTAAGTAAAAGACTGAGGTCTAAATACTGGTAAAGCTGATTCATTCCTGTTGCTCTTCTGTTTTAAAGAGCAGACTGCTAGCTAGTGAAATGTAGACCCTAACGTTTCTTCAGCAAGTGGGCCTCCCATCCCCTTAGAAACTTTGCCTGGTCTTGTTTGAAAATTCTGCAAGAGTAAATGTACAAGACTACATGACTTGCATAATTATGAAGCACAGCAAATTCATAAGCCCATAACTTACTGTTTACAAACACGTTTACAGCTCTTTCAATTTGGTAATGTAAGTGAATGAGCAAGCAGGCTCAGCATCCACTTACCTGATTTCCCTAACATACTTAAGACATTTAGTTTATGCCAAAAACAGTAGAGGATGAAATGGAAGGAGAAGCTCTTCCTGATTCTAATTTCTAAATATATTAAGTGCAAACACTTCACTTTTATGAGAAAGTTTAACATTTAACTCTATGAATATGAATCTTTGGTAGCAGTTCAGATGAAGATTATCATCTTTCAATCTCATCACTTCTGTCACGTCTATTAGATAAGGTCCTTTTCTGTCATTCTTCCATCCAGCTCAGGGTCTAAGATTACAAAATTAGCAGAGGGCTATAAATTCTCCCTCCTGTCTGATTCTGTCCTTAGCAGATGTATTTTTCTTGCTCAATTCCATTTCTTATTTTGTTGGTCCATTATATTTCAGAAATAGCTTGCTGCTTTTTTGGTTTTTGTTGTTGTTGTTGTTGTTGTTGTTCTTCAAACAATTACCATGCTACAGCGAAAAAAGCCATTTGCCTTCATGCAAGAAGCCTTCTTCCTAAGTGCCAATGTGTGATACTGCAATATGCTGCAAATCCTTCATTTTTGTTTAGGTTTGGAGTGTGCCTATTAACTTCTAGGGAATAAATCATGACTGTCTGATGACTGAAATGACCTTCAGTCTCTATAATTTAAAATGGAGCTGAGTTGATTCTCGTTAAAAACCTCTAATTTTGTTAAGCATTTCAGTTACTTATTTTCTTTGTTGATACTGTATATAATTTCAAATCCTTTTCTGCAGCTAATTATCAAACTATATTTAGTTTTGAGTCTGAGTGATAGTGCCATGCATTTTTAGAAACTGTAGTTACAATAGCAAAGTGTGCTCTTGTCAAAGGACCAAGAATTTTCTGGGAATTGAATTTCAACTTGAATCACTCCAGGTTAGCCACATTATCTGTTTTATTAGCTTTAGCTTAAAGCCTCTTTTGCCAGAGTTCTGTATGTGGTATTTCTCAAAACTCTCTATCTAGCATTACCTGATATCATTGCTTATTGTATTTAACCTCTCACTGCTATCCAGACAGCATATAGATTTACTATACTACCATTGCTCATTTCCTATTATCAATGACAATTTAGGCTAGTTTAAGCACCTTTGGCAATAAGACACGTGAAATACCCACACTGCACAAATTTTATGGTTTGAGAGCCAAGGTTTTTTATAACTCTTAAGTGCACTTTCACTTTCTTTATTGCACCAAGTATGAAGTTAAATTTACCAAGTAGAATAAATCTCTTCCACCTATGCACACCATTGAAAAGAAATCATTAAAGGGACATCATCATATCGTACATTAAAAGTGGTGAAAGGAAGAACAAAGATTGAAGTAAGATGTTCACAGGTTGGTGCTTGGGTTTTAGTATCCAGGTCAAGATGTAGCTCTTCAAATTTCAGACATCCGTGGTATTGACACCCATCCTACACCACTTTTCGAGGCATGGAGAGAAGTGTCCCCTTGTAGGGGAATATTTCTGTGACCACCTTTAGATACCTACTTAAGGATGAGATGATTCATTCTCTATCATGCCTCTTCTTTCCATTGACAGAAGGCAAAGTGGGCAACCAAGTCAAACAGAAACATACACATTGTATATTTAAAGTTAAGTAAGAAGAATTCCACAATTACAGCTGCATTTAAAAGTATGACTTTGAGCCCAACCCAAATGTGTCCCATCTTGCACTTCTAGGTTTATGTGATCAAAATCTTTAAAATGCCTGTTTTTCAGAAGGTCTGTGTGATCCTGGTTCCCATCAAAATAAACACAGGGACATACAGTCCCCTTGAAAAACAGTATCTTGGCTCTTGAAATCGATCTAGTTCTGCCTCCACTCAGGACAGTTTTTAAATATGGTTTTAGCAGAAAAATTTTCCTGACTTCAAGCTTTAAATAGTCACTTTTGTATGCTTTCCTAAATCCATATTTCTAGGCACCAGCCTTAAAATATCCCCACTTTCAAAATCTCTGTTGGCATTAGTCAGAAACCTTCATAACAACTGCCTTTAGTTATGATGATTATGCTTCTTTTTCTAACTTTTTCATTACTTTTCTCATTTTTCTCTGTTCAACGAAATTAAATAAGCCTCAATTATAAGACTTCCTGAATTACCAGGCTTGTGAACTGTTTTGGGATTCCAATATTGCAAAGAATGTTTAAAGTAACAAGAAAATCATGAAACCAGATGTAAGCATGATAAATTTGCAAAATCTAATTCTCTTTTTTCTTCCAGGCTCTATTTTAGTGACCTACCTACTTGGCAAAGTTCTTATAATAGTTAAGTCATTTTATCCTCAGAGGAATTTTTAATTTAAATACAAGTCCATACATTTTAGCCAAAATGAGCCTGTGAAATTAACATTATTTTGGATAGCAGCAAAAAACCTGGAATCATCATCTAAAGGCGTTTGCAAGCGTTCCAGGAACATCATTACATATGTATTTTTAGTCTTCCTACTGGCAGCAAGAGCAGTGTAAGACAAATTTGCATTTCAGGGCTGGAACCAACTGCATTTCACATGGATCTGATAAAAAGATCAGAAGAACAACGAGATACTTTGGCACACACATACATTTCCTAAAATGACAGAAGAATGAGAATTTCAAGGATGCATTTCTACACCTCCCACTTCAAAGTCTTGCTACTTAATCTCCCTTGAATAAGCTGCAAATATGTCTGACCTCTTAGTAAAACTCACTCATTTCAACATTTTTTTCCATGTAAATCCCACAAAAGGACTGTCTCAGTAAATTTACAGATACTGCACAGATACTCAGTAAGAGTACAGATACCTTTAAATTCATCAAGCACAGATTTTCACAATGGTAACAAATGGGACTTTTTCAAGGAAATCTGTTTGCACTGGAGCCCCACAATACTTGTTTTTCAAAACTTACCACAGCACCCGATCTGTTAGGGGCTCCCTACAGTAAAAGCAGATCAAGAAGACACAACATGGCTTGCAGACTCAGCTCCTAAGGTTGTTTCACAGTAGGCTTAAGAAGCACTAATAGAAAAGTTTTCTGTGCAAACCAGAGGAAGCAGAGGGCTCCAGATCAAAATGTACCACTTAAATCTTTCAACACTGCTCTGTGGATGTAAAGATAAAAACTAGGTTATTTGCATAAGATGCTCCACAGCTCGGAAAACTTTGTTTGTTTTTATTGCACTTTCTGATTTTGAAGAATCTTGACCTATGTGTGATGGTGGAAGACGTTTTCCAAACTGCACCACGTTTGTACAAGAGAGATGTGTAGAGACAATAAAATGTCTCTTGGAG
This sequence comes from Burhinus oedicnemus, assembly GCA_008921705.1. Taxonomy (NCBI): domain Eukaryota; kingdom Metazoa; phylum Chordata; class Aves; order Charadriiformes; family Burhinidae; genus Burhinus; species Burhinus oedicnemus. Next base: position 587,709 of record VFFE01007146.1, read on the forward strand.
ATGTTTTATTCTTGCACATAGTTTTGTTTGATCCCAAGTAAGAGATGTTGGAATGAAAGTACACGCTCTTCACTCTCTTGAAACAGCATATGCTCTTTTAGTGTTGCAAACTAAAAAAGAAGTATCAGAGACATCCTTATTTCTCAAAGAAAAGGTCAGAGAAAATAAAAAGCTTATCTGAATATAAAGTAAATATTCACAGCTACTGGAGAATATGACTCTTTCAGTTAGGAAGGAGTTAGCAAGCTTAGCTTGACACATGATCTTTCCAACAAACAAAAAAACATTAGCAAAATTTCCTAATCTGGCTGCTTTGCAACTTTTTCAAGTTCTCATATGTCAAATTTGGGCTTCAGCCCTGGCTTTCCCCCAGGAAACCTACTGATACACCGCCTCTGCAGTCAGTTAGGCATGGCTCTCCATTTCTCACTGTGCCCCTCCAGCTGGCTTTGAAGCCGAGTAGGGGGCAAGGGAAGAGCTGTCCTCATTGGTGGTGTATTCCTGGCTCCCTGTCCAGCCAATGCTGGAGCACTGTCTGACTTCAATGCTCAGCCAATACTGGAAATGCTCACAAAATCTTTTGCAATATCCCAGACCCGGTGGTATTCTGGGATCAGACTCCTTAAAAGATAATCCAGGGTGAAAATTGAACTACAGTCTAGAGTAAATTTTATTTCTCTAGAGATAAGCAGGACTCTTTTATCCTCATTTCTTTCAATCGGATAACCTATCTATGTGTTTCTCTTTTGAACATCTTGCTCAGTTTCAACCAGAGAAGTCTCCAAGCTGTCAAGCTCCACTAGCCTTTTAAAAAGAAAGAAGAAAGAAGGAAGGTTTTATTAACATGTTAATCTCATCACTTGAAGACATACCTGTTAACTAATCAGTATGTGTGTCCTACCCAGGACAGATGTGAATGAAGAGTAAACAAGCCACTTTCATAATCCAGCAGGTAGGAGAGGTGGCAATGAGACAAGGGAAAAGGAGGGATTAGGGATACAAATCTGTAGGAATCCCAGGTTTGTTACCTCTACTAAACAGCACCTTCAAGCTTATTAACTTTATGAACACCACAATATCATGTAGAAATACATTTCAAAGGCTAATTATGATTTTACTGCAAAAATTATTTTGCTTTCTGGTTTAAAATTTGTTGCCTTTGTATTTCAGGTAATACTGTTTGTTTTAACATTTTAAGAAAGTGCTAACCAGAGTTCTCCAGATGCTTCATCTGTATAGCTTATTTAGTTATATACATTTACCATGGTCTGGCTATTTTTTTCCTCTCTAACATGAATGATCTCACTTTTTAATAGTTCTTGCTACAAATTATAGACTCATTTCCATTTCTGCTGTGTTCATTTTTGAGGTAAGGTGCCTGGAACCGCACATGGCATTCAAGGTGAAAGGGTATTTTCATTTTTACAAGATTGTATAATTTTCTTTATTATTCTCCATTATGGTCTTTATGCACCCTACCAATTTTGTTCAATTGACCTTGCCTCCACAATAAGTATTTTCATTAAGTTATTTATAATGATTCACAGATCTTCTACTAGAGCTGAAACAGTTAATGTAGAATTTGCACAGCCAGCTATATAAAATAAACATGTAAGTATTTCAAGATACTGTCCATAATTTTTGCATCTCAACACTGAATTTCCTTTGCTGTTCATACAGCTTGGAAGGCTCCTTCTGCTTAGATTTCTCCTACCTTGGAAACCACAGTAGCTGTTATCTGCAAATTCTTCTCTTTTCCTTCTCACCATCTCTTGTAGATTATTAAAACATTCTTTAAACACCACCATGTTTGGAGGTGCACCTTTCAGCTTCCCCACTGATAGCTTCTTGCCATGAGGAAAAATGATCTCCTTAATGAAATACTGAAGGGTTTCAGCAAATCGCTCTCTTTATGCCAACAATTCTACTTGCAGCAGTGTACCTGGAAGCAGCAATACGTTCACAGACCAGGACAGATACAGTGGTATTCTGTGACTGCTTTGCATTGCTCTGGTGATGCAAGGCAAATGTAGACCCAACTCAGCTGACTGGCTTTGTCAAGTCAGGGTAGGAGAACAATGAGATTGCTGCAGATCCCATGTCTTTGGAAAAATCGAAGAACAGAGCAGCAGTGAGCTGTTTTCATAGAATCATAGAATGGTTTAGGTTGGAAGGGACCTTAAAGATCATCTAGTTCCAACCCCCCTGCCATGGGGAGGGACACCTCCCACTAGACCAGATTGCTCAAAGTCCCATCCAGCCTGGCCTTGGACACTTCCAGGGATGGGTCCTCAACAGCTTCTCGGCAACATGTTCCAGTGTCTCACCACCCTCATAGTGATAAATTTATTCCTGATATCTAATCTAAATGTACCTTCTTTCAGTTTAAAACCATTACTCCTCATCCTATCACTACATGCCCTTGTAAAAAGTCCCTCTCCAGCTTTCTTGTATGCCCCTTTCAGATACTGGAAGGCCACTATAAGTTCTCCCTGGAGCGTTGTCCAGGCTGAAGAACCCCAACTTTCTCAGCCTTTCTTCATAAGAGAGGTGCTCCAGCCCTCTTATCATCTTTGTGGCCCTCCTCTGGACCTGCTCCAACAGGTCCACGTACTGGAGTGTATTTTCAAAGTGTGTAGTATATTTAGGTATTAGTCTTCTGATGTAAACTGTGGCCTTAAGCTAAATATTCGTCCTGATGTGATGACCTATTCATCCATGATCTCCTGAGTTGAATTTTTGTATCAGCAAGAGGTTTGAGTAGTAGTCTGAATAACTTCACAGCACATTTTTTAAACCGATCCCCATGATCCTTAACTGGACCCAGCAAAATCCTACCCACAAACTAGCATCTATAATAATGCAATGTCCATCTTAACTTCCAGGCAGAAATGTAATGTCTTTATTCTCACCCTCCCCTCCGAATTCTCTCGATGTTTGGAATGGAGGGATCTGCTGAAGTGATGCAAGGGCTGAACAGAGTTGTATTCACAATTTGCACAGAGGAAATTATATTAGCTGCATGCAGATGAGCTGCCTGTGCCAGCAACTGCTCAGCTTTTCAACATCTGACAACTGCAGACCCAAACCGTAACAGCGTCAGGAGGTGACCTAGCCAGAGTTTGATTTGTTTCCAGTATCAAAGCATGCAGTTGTTTTTTTTCTTTTAAAGTTACTATCCAGGATATTCAAAAAGCCTGAAGAATGCATTAGCTGTTAGTCTATGTAAAATAATGTTAAATTTAGCTACAACTGTGTTTGTATTTTGGGGGTATTTACTTAACTTAATGAGGAATGTGATCAGTACTAATGGGGAAAGCGCTCTGTTTTCATATGTGTATGCAAATGTAAGTAATTAGCATGTGCAAATGAGGAATAGGTGTCCAGGGGAAGGTTACTGTTTGCTTTCTATCACTTGTGCATGTTAATTATCAAAATAAGATTTGCAAATGGACCTATATTTTTTTATTCCAAGGTTAATAATACAATTCAGTGAGGTTTAAAAAGGTCAGGCTTGCATTACAGCTTTAGCAAGCTTCCTGAAATGTTATACAAACTCATAAGCTTTCCTGAACCAGGACCTTTAAATTCTTCACTTGACAAGAAACTGCCCATTTTCAAGATATGGTCAGCTGATCTGGACATGTGTGTATCTGATGCGACAGTGTTATCCAATCCAGGTTTAAATTTAAGGTTTAAGTAAAATCAGCCCTAGTTTTCAAAAAAATAATTTAATTTTAGACAATTTATTCAAATGTATATATCTGATATTAACTGCTCATGAATCCATAATTCATGAGTGAGAGGTTTGTAGAGCATTTCTAGAAAAACAGTCCCCATGTGAGTCATTGTTCTTGAAATGAAGGACATTTCCTTAAATTCTTGTATATAATTACCTAGCTTGATGCTCTTGGTCATGTCAAGATAATTTTTATCTGTCAACAGCTGTTTGCCTCCTATGAATTGTCTTTGATCACATCAGTCATGGGCACACATATCCTATAAAGAAATTGAAACTATTAAACATACTTCAGCTTAGAGCTTGCAGCCTGCTATCCACACTAGAGATGCAAGATAAGTGTCTATCACAAAGAGACTGTATTTCAAATATTGCAGGAAAATTCAAGGTAAACCTCACAAAAGACTATTCATTCCTCTATAAACTGCTATTTTCTGCTGTAGTTTTTTTTTTTCTTTTAATTTTTTTTTTCTCTATTAGGCATTAACTCTTAGAATTATGACTGAATTCTGGTCAGAGCTTCTGATTTCAATAAAACCACTGTGAATGGCAAATAAGCAATGACCTGAAAAAAGAGCTGAGCACGGATAGAAGAACATTCATAAACCTCTGTCAGGCCTGCTGTGAGGAACTGTTCCAAACCAGATCCTCAGATGGCTCCTAAAGTTATTAGTACAAGTATAACCTTATGATCTTCTGACATGACAAGCCTATCTCTGAGTGGCAGCCTCACATTTCACACCTCAGCATGTTAAAGCTCCTTACATGAAGGGAGGGTAACATGTCCTTGTACCAGAAGAAAGAAAGCAGAGATGGAGACAGATTTGCAGTGGCTGAGTGGATAGGGGAGTCTAGTCTGATTCATACTAGGTGAAGTGATCCCTCCATACAGTTGTCCTGGAGATCCCTGTTCATCAAAAACTTCAAAACCTTAAGATACACATTTTCCTTTATCCAAAGCAAGGATTTGACACACATTTGCATCCTGCTGTTTCCTAAGCAAACATTTTGCCTGTTGGCTGGAACCCCAGGATTAGTGAAAGACTTAGAAATGAGAAAGGCACTAGCAGAGACAAACACCCTCTGGGAGGCCTAAACAGGCCTTTCTGCTCCACGGAACACTGTGTCCAGTTACAGACACCATAGCTGAAGAAAAATGTGGTCCAGCTGGAGGGAATCCAGAAAGGAGAACTGAGAGTGATCAAGTTGTCAACTGAATTGTTAAGCTGAAGGAAGAGGAAGCTGAGACCAAGAGTGATCATAGGACTCCAGAATTTAGGGAGACAGTGAAACTGCCACTGCAGGATAACTTTTTAGAACAAGGTAGTTCAAATCTGTTAGCAACAATACAGAAATAGTTGTCCTGGTCTGGGGAAAGAGGGAGGGACAAACCCTCATGTTTAGAGCCCTTCCAGAAATCCCTCTTTTTATATATTCATGTGGCATCCTATAGTCAGGTGAGCATCTATCATAAATGGTTGTCAAGGAGAGAATGAGGGAATTGGATTTGCTCAGTTTTTAGAAGAAAAGTCTTAGTGCAGATGTTAATTTTTTCCACAACTACATAATGGGAGGATTTAAGCAAGACAGAGCCAGACGTTTATCAAGGGTGCACAGTGCAAGGACAAAAGGCAACAGACACAAGTTGTTATCCCATTAAAGAGAAGGAAACTTTTCCCACCATGAAGGTTGACAAACATTGGCACAGGGGCCCGGAAAGGTGGAGTCATTTCCATGAAGATACTCAAAATTCAACTGGGCAAGGACTGGAGCAACCTGATCTAATCTGACCAGTTCCTCACAAGATGCCATCAGCCTCACAAGATGCCATGGCAATGAAACAATATCTTCCCCTGTTAGAGAGCAGACAGTGAATTACAAGAGGAATTTGGCACTGCAACCATCGGCACTGGCTACTGTTTAAAGTTAGATAACCATCTCAGGGACTAAATACCACACAACAGAGCAAAGCACCTCTGCAGCTACATGAGCTCTGGGGGAGCACTAACATCCTGATTGAGAGTCATGGCATCAGCATGACAGGCCAAGAAGAAATATCAACAGGAGTTGTTTCGTCTGCACTTTAACCTGGCTCTTGCCTGGCTGAGGACATGAGTCCAAGGGCTGCAGCTACAGAGCTGTGCATTATTACAACTTAGACCTAAAGAGCAGGAAACCATTCCAGTTACTTGTCACTATTTTCTCTATCAACTGATGACATACTTTTCCTTAGATAATTATTGGGTTAAAGAAGCAGAAAGGAAAAGCAGAATGAGCTTAAAGGAAACAAACCTGTTTTCCTTACCCCTACCTAAATGTCCTAGTCAGCAGGCTACAAAGTCACAGCTCCTGTCCATGGGAACCAAGCAAGCCTTGCTGGCTGCAACGGGGCTCTGGTTGAGTACGCTTATCACTAAGGTCATCTATGCAAAAAGTGCACATCAGCAGCCTTAAATGACAGCAATGTTTAGATCAATATCCCAGGAGACAGCTAACATAATTTTAATTTCCACCTTAGTCCAAGGAAATAAAAAGCTGTGTCTTTCCACAGCCAGGCTTTAAGCACCTGTTTACAGGATATTTTGCAAGGAAGCAAGCTCCCCCTTCTTCTTAGTGCTAATGCCATGAGGATGAAGGGACACCCCTTAATCTGAAGAAATATCTTTTTGCATACTGCTTAGGACAGATAGAAGAAGGGAAGAAGACGCATTTGTCTGAATTACCTGACTCTGGTGAAGCAGAAGTATAACCTTGAGGCCAAACAGGAACATATGATATTTAAAAAACATGGATCGCTCTTTCTGGCTCAGTATTAAAAGTTAGTCAATGCACTGCATTGCACCAACCTGCCTCAAAGGTAACAAATGTTTTCCAGGAGCTCAGGCCTCGTGTGACATTTCTATGCCCCTCAAATCCAGCTTAGTCAGTAAAAGAATAAGATAAGTTAGCTCCGTAAAACAGGAGCTTAGCTTTACTGTCATCATTAGCAATTTAGGCACATAAGCTTCAGTATACAGTTTGTGCACTGTACCTATGCAGAAAGACCCTTGAGAGACAACCCAAACTGTCTGCAAAACAGGGATCACATCTCAGGTAAGTGATTTTTCAGGCAAAGGCACTTTAACTAAGCTTCTTCGCTTAGTTAGTGCCAGATCTGTTTCCCCTTATGAAAGTGAGTGGACTTTTGCCATTGCCTTCAATAGAATAAGGATTCAGGCATAAAGCCGCATCCCAGGCTTTTTGAATTTAAAAATGCAGCAGGGCTCAAGTCAACAGAAGAACGGCCTTGAAAGAATGTATTACATATGCTAAAAATGTGCTTGTCTAACTAAATTGTCCTTTAAAGCAATTAATATGTTGAAAACATGTTGCAAATCCACATGAACAAATCCACATTTTTCTTAATGGATCTAAAGGAAGTTACAGTTGGTGACATGGCCAGGAAGGGTAACTCTGCCCATGTCATGCTCAAGTCACTTTACTTGTGCAGTAACATGGGTTAGGTAAATCACACTCAGGATTATTTAAGATAAACTGTCTTTACCTCAAAATGGAAGTGATACTAAAATCAGACCATGTTCACCTACTCTAAAGCAGTAGGTGGTGATTTTTCAATGAACATTAGTTCTGTTGCATTTAAATTTCCAAACATATCTTGATTTTGTTCAAGTCAGCAGTTTATGATTTAAGCCTATGTTTTTGTAGCCTATGTTCATATAACTTAGGGTATAAAACTAGTGAATATTATCTAGAAAAGGAAAATATGGTATTGGATATGTGGAAGAGCTCTATGGAAAAAAACTGGGCAACTCATGTACAGTAGGCCCATCCAAACGTACAAAATCTGTGTAGTGTCTGATGCTTTCCAAAATTATCAGAATTATTGCATATGCCCATATGTTCAGTATCGAGGTATAGGAGCTCCAGCTTGCTGCCATATATCCACCAATCTTAACTATGAAGCTGATCTGAATGTGTAACCTTGCAGATATTCTCTAGTTTTATCTGAAATTTCCCCCAGGGAAATGCTTAGCAGCCTGAAAAATAATTTCTAAGACTGCTAAATGTTCAAAAATTCCAGTTAAATTTTAAAAGGCTTCTTATGTTGACCAACCTTCTAGGAACATTTTAAGGATGTATGCAATGAAATACAGTTATAAAGTAGTCCTACAAGTAAATTCTTAGGGCTCTTATCATCTCATTCATAAATCAGCCAAGCTTGGAATCCAATTAGGATCCATGCTGTCGTCCTTTCTTTTGGAAGGTTCTGACACACAACCACAGTCATCTCGCAGTTAGAAACTTCATTCTGATTTCCATCCTGAATTTATTCAGGTTTGAGTAATTAACTGTGATTTTCAGCCTGTGATCTGCAGGCACTGAGTAGTCTACAGAGAGCTTCTAGAGGCCTCAGCCAGCATAGACTCAATAGGTATGTATTAACTTTGTAGGATTCACAACTCGACTGGGAAACCTTTAGGTGCCTGCCAATAACATAAAGAACGTAAATTGTTAATTCCTGTGTCAGGCATTAACTTGTGTTTCAGCTCAAACAGCTGTTTCCACACCCCACTGTTTAACTATGAAGTAGTAGAGCGCAATGCAACCATTTCGGGGATATGAAGCTATTTTAGTTTCCTGTTATATGACACTTCATTCACCCAGTTGTTCTCTTAGTCATTCCCCACACTTGCAGAATAATTTTGAGGTGGCAACCCTTTACACCATGTAGAGAGAATGGTTTATCCTGACTAGGTGTGATCAATGGTGCTGCTAACCGTTTGATAACATCACTTACTGCAGTGTCTGAGTTTTCCTTGGGGAACACTCTCACACAAATATTACTCGGGCTCAGCACTTAAATCCTCGTGAATATGGCTTATAAAGCACAAGCTGCAGATACTGTAACAGAATGCAATGAAGCATTTCAGGTCATATTGGTATTTGACTGCATCTTTTAATAATTATTGGTTGGATGCACAGCAACTATTAAACACAGTACAACTAGTTTTTTTTTTCTCCTCTGCAATAACTAAAGGCCATAAAATGCTCACATCTCACAATTCATTACTTTGACTTTGCTATGGTTTAGGGCAAAAAAGCCCAGTAGTATTTAGAACAAAAGCAAATAGATTTAAACCGGTGTTGTCACCACTGTGTAAAATCTCTTCACTATGATCTGACTAAATGCAACCAGCATAATACCTGACAATGCCTACCTAAAACTGTCACAGAGGGGTTTAGAAATGCTGATGTCTTGAAGGGCTATTTTTTTTCAAAACCAACATGAGTTTGTGCTCTTAAATAAGAAACCAAGTCCATGGCAACACGCTTGTACAAGTGTTCATCTTTAGGAATATGTTTCATAGAACTCATTTAAACCAATTTTCAACTAATGAGAATTTCTGATGAAAAATAGATTTCTTGAGTTTTATATATACTCTGTGGATATTTACCAGAAAAAAAGAAGCCCCTGAAGTAAAATATACTTTCTCAGAATAAAGCATTTCAGATGGGTTAAACAGCTCCTTTTTTTGGTTTTAGGATTGTATTCAACTGCTGATTTTGATTACGGTGACCAGTTTCAAAATATCATACATTTTCAGTGGGGATCTTAAAAGAGGTTTAGTGGCTATTTCTTCTCAAAGAGAAATAAAATTTAAAAAAAACCCCAATCTTCAATCCTTAACAGAAAATTTATATTCTTAAAGACAATTCTTCATTTTAAGAAAAAACAGAATTTTCAGAATGAAAATTCACCATCTCTGAAGATTAAGTTCATGAACCTGGCTGCTCGTAGTGCATTAAGTTAAGCAGATGATAGCTTCTCACAGATAAAGTACTGTATTGATATAGTTCATCTCCTTCAGTCCTCTCAAGCATGATAGATTGTAAAGGGGCATTTTAACAAAATCAGACCTCCTGAATCACAGCAGGGATCTTGATGTTCCCTTATTTGACTCCACACTTAATCCAAATCTTCAGAAATTGTTGTTATGAATCATAACTATTGAAAAAGATATAAAAGAATAAATGAGGAATGCTTAGAAGGATAAACACTTTCTAAAGGTATTACAAACCCAAAGCTTGGCCCTTACCACTTGAAGTTTCTAGAACAGATAAATTTGATATTTATTTTTTTTTTATTTTCTGAGCATTCATGTTATTAAAAGGTTTTCTCTTCAGGCTTTTCTTCAGTTACCATGAGAACAGAAGTTCCTTTCTAGGTAAAAGCAGATATTTTTCAAAAACTTCATTACATTACACAATTTGATACTGTAAGAAAAATAAATAACCTGATGTCGTAAATCATGTGATGGGACTCAAGAAATAACTCATAACCTGGTCTCAGTAAGGTTTTTGCTTCAAAAAAGAAACTCTTGAGGAACCTATGCTATGGGACAAGAATCTCTATTAACACATTTTGAAAAGCAGGCAAACTGCCACAAACAATTAATTCTCTTTACCTGTCATCTTTTCAGCTTTGTGCTGACTAAAGTTAATGTGCACATCATAGAGCAATAATAAGCTGTGTGGTCATAGCTATCATGCTTACAAAACTCACAACATGTCTGAGCTGCTCCTTTTATAGGGACTTTCTTTTTCCTGATATGCCTTTCCAAAGCTAGTCATGTATGTTTGACAAAACTAAACAGCTTCAACCCTTTAAAAAAAACAAAGGCTCATGAGGACTTCTATGTCTTGCTATTTTACCTGATGATTTCAATTTTATTTTTGCCCTTTCTGGCTAATTTTTAGCAGCATTTTCTGGAAACAACTGGAGTTTAATGTAGGCTTTTTCTCTGCTCTATCTCCAACTTTCTGAAAGTTAGAGGTCTAGCTGAAATCTAGCTTAGTCACTCTGCATAGAAAGAAAGCACCACCAATAGCCTCACAAGGTAGAGTCTATAAGGACTTCATTGACTATTGAGGAAACCTATGCTGAGCAACCCATTTCTAGCTGTTCAGCAATAGGCAGGATGAACCTCATCCTTACATTTCTTTTTCTTAAGTGCAAACTGAGATTCCGCCATAAGGACATGACTTCTGGAGATGTGGCATTAAGAATGATAACATCTCAAGAGCTGGCAAAAACAATTTAGTACCTTGTCATACCTGATAAATAAACTGGTTATGTTTTTCCGAAGCAATAATTGGTTATGAAATATGTGACCCTGAGTCCCATCCTCCTTCCAAAGTCTGCATAAATGTATATATTTCTTTACTTTTTTACAGGAATACACCAGCTGTTCACATTCATTATCCTGACCATCCAATGGCAAGGATGGTTGCAGATTTTGGTGTAGATGTAGAAACTGCCTGCAAAGATGCAGGATGAGGGCTAAGTGGATGAATAACTGGATGCATCCAATTACAGTTATTGCTCAAAATCGACCCTCCTCATCTCTATGGTCTCTCCAAGCTGAACATTCCTTGGTAGATTTCTATGTGTTTTTAAACTTTTCAGAACAGACTTCCCTTCCCACAGGCTATAAACTTTCATTAATCAAATACATTTTTTCCAGCACTGGAATTTATAAACCCAAAAATAAAATAAGGAAAGAACTTTAAAAAAGCTGTATAGAGCCAGATACAAAATTTATCTAGGCTAATTCCTTATCTCTGATACTGGCCAGTGGCAGATCCTTAGGGAAGGTGTATAACTAAGAAGAAACTTATAGTGAATTTTTTTCCCGAGCAAATCCTTCAAGCAGTCAGCTGTATAAGGACTTGCCACTGCAGTTAAAAGCTCAGAACTGATATATACTTGTTGAAAAAGTCTGGTCAGTTTTTGAACACATTCATTCAAATTTCCACAACTTTCTGGGGCAATTTAATTATGCTCCACATGAAAAAGTAGTTCACTTTGTTTGCTTTGAAACGCTTGCCTGATAATTGAATTGTGTGTCCCCTATTCTGTATATTTCAAGAAAGGAAGAATAAAGATTCCCTGCTCACTTTTTCATTGTCATTCATTGTTTTCTACATCTCTGATCATGTCCATCCCAGTTGTTGCCAAACTAAAGAGACTATTTTATAGGGTCTTTCCTTATTGCAGAAGTTGTTACACACCTCTGGCCATATTTGCTAGCTTTGTGTGTTTTTTCCTCCCTCCTTCTGAGGGGAATTATCCATTCTGAGATAACATGATACACTACAGATGAGGATTTAAAGACAGTTGTGGTGGTTTGGATCTCCATTCCCATCGTAATGATCCCTAAGATCCCTTCTACCTCTAAACACTTTCTAAGGGCTGTACTAGTCTGCAGTGTCTCCAAGATCCCTGCTCTGAATGGCAATAATTAATGTAGAGGCTTTCACTGAGAATAGATGTTTATGGTTGCTTCTTTCCATTTGGTTTGCTTTGTGTTTAACAATGCATAATTTCATCTGCCATTCTCTCTTCCAGCCACCCATATCATAATTTAAATAAAAAATAATCCAAAGGAGTGACATTTGGTTCTTACACTGCTTCTTCCAGTGTCCACTGAGGTCAGCAGAGAGAATTAGATGGGCTTTCAGTTGGACCCAGATGGTATTAGGTTGCCATAGATTTTACATTTTCAAAGCGGAAAACCACTTCTGAAATAGAAATGTTTCCCAACTGTGTTCAGCAGCTGAGCTGCACATTCTGGAGATTAGAAAGGGGCTGTCTTACCCACAGAAAGACTGGATGGCAACACCACAAAAAAAGAAAGTGGTACCACAACACAGTTATGCAGATGCATTTTAATTCAAATTGGATGGGACTGCGGGGGAGGAAATGCTGAAAGCCACAGAAATAGATTTTTTCCTTTCTTGCTTCAGTGTAATTTAAAACATCAAACCATTTTTAATGAGTTTTAGTGAAACCAAGTCTTGGCTGTGACCTTCTATGCCAAAATTCAGCCTGGAGAAAATTTTCAAAGTTGATTTATAAATCCTACAAAACAGGGAGGTTGATGGTGGAAACAGTGAACTGCGGACACCAATGGGATATACTGTTACAGCCTTATTTTTAACTTTTAATCTGCAGAGAGGCTCTGTAAGGTGTATTTACCTTGTATTCCAGTGCTGAAACTTTGCATGAAACTGTCCTTATAAAACTATGACTTTGATATTTTGCACTTTGTTAGACTCAAGGAGAAAACTGTGTTACCAAAATAAAACATACAGAAGGAAGCATGTACCACCAAGCTCTTATCTTCAACAGAGGGACCTCATTTACAGTAATAAACAGCAAGCAGGCCACTAAACTGCTTGTGTGGAAGGACAGTTTCTAGTCTTCTGCTGGACAAGTGGTTTCTGCACTCATTTCTCATTCTAGTATAAGGCTGAATAAGGCCTTCAAGGTACAGACCTTCTTACTGCCAATATGGGCAGGGCCTGCCCCTGTGAACACTGTGTAGGATCTCTAGGAGATAACTGTCATGCAAACAGTAATGACTAAGTTGCATTAGTCCTTTTTTCCTTTAGTGTTAATAATAATAAAAGTTTGCAATCATCAGGTCTACAGCGTAATGCCGCCTTATTGATTTCCTTGTCAACAGTTCACACAACGCTTGGGACCTTTTGCATCAAAATGTAATTTGAGTTAAAGGTAAGGTCCATTATCTCATAGCCTCTGTCATACTGCCTTGTAGAGGTCAAGGGCACATGTACCTCATATCACACCACCAATGTATTACCCCTCTGATCTATTCACTATTCTGCACCATTGCCCACCAGCTTTCCTTCCACCAGCACCTTCGTGGTCCTTCAACTGTGTGGTCTCCTGTGTGCTGCCTACCTGCACACCCTTATTTTCTCATCTAAGTAAGTTTCCAGTTTTACTATAGTCCTCTTGGTTCCTGAATTTATCAGCTCTTGCAGACCATACTAGTCTCCAGAGCTTATCATTCCTTGGGAATCCACTGCCCTCTCAGTGCATACATTTCCTCTCCTCAGCCTTTGTTTTCTTGTAATTATTTCTCCATTCAAACCTATAGACATCTACAGAATTTACATAAATTCAGGCAAAAGAAAATAATTATGACAAGCCAAGAAATAAAGTTAGGAACAAAAAGTTGTGTAGATAAAGGAATTTTGGTCGGGATTCACTTTCCTTCTGAATTTTCACTTTAGGTAGTGTTGCTGTCCACATCTGAGTTGGTCATTTAAACGGCTCTTACAGGAGTTCACAGTAGAGACCATTACAGTACATATTTTAGGTATCTGCCTGTGGCTGTAGGAGCATTTTTTTCTCTCCGTTGACTGTAAAGGATGCTCAACAGCTAGCTCAGAGGTAAACAACCTGCCTTGTAAATATCTCAAGTCAAAGGAGCTGTCTCTGTCCTTTATTTCCTTTCCCCACACACAGTACAAGAGCAGAAGGAAATGATGGCGTGACTCCATCCTGCACTGACCTTGAAGAAGGCAGATTTCTTGACTAATAACTGCAGTCTTAACTAATTAGTTAATTACAAGCTGTGTTTATCAACTTTCTTTGTATGAATTTCACTAACTTCAAGCAAATGTTGTATGCACAAACCTCCTGGCAAAGCACAGACTTTAGCCCTTCAAACTCTGTTTAAAGCAACAACCATTGTGGTTACGCTGAGCAAAACAGAGAGAAAAGTTCAGCAATGCTGATGACGAACAGCACTCCAGGGAATGATATATAAAAAATGCTTTTATTCTGCACAGAGTAGGACCAGTGGAAGTTGCTCCAGCTCCTAAAAACTTACACATTGCTTAACATATTGGTGATGGAGGTCATGGTGGTGGCAGGGCTATTTTATGATTCTATTGTTTTCTTTGTGTACTTTCTTCTTTTGTACTTCATTTCCAAAATAAGTGGATGGGACCCTGGAGACGTGGTGAATATTCCTAGTTCCACTGCTGACTTGCTTCAGTAAATGAAGAGGTCTCTTAACCTCTCTGTACCTCAAATATCCCATCTGTGAAATGGGGCTTGTCCTCTTACCTCTGTAAAGCACTTTGGGACTTCAGGGACTATTATCACTATATTCAGTGCAAAGCCAACAGCTCAAAACAAACAGTCCTGATGGTGGTTGTCACAATGCAAACTGAGAGGATTATCCCTACCCAGAGATCAGTTATAGACTGTGAAAAAATCTAGACTGCTTAAATATATTCGCAACTTTTCCTGTCCACCCAAGAAAAAAAGGAGAGGGAGAAAAAAAAAAAAAAAAAGCACTTCAAAGTGCCAGTCCCCTTGCCCAGAGCACTGAGATCTTAAAGCATGCTGTACAACATGGCTACAGTTCCCAAGCTAGAGAGAGATCAAAACTGCAGCTTCTCCAGCTCTTCTTTACAATAAAACTAATCACATTAGCCACTTCACAAGAATAAAGCTTTCCTTTCCATTTCACTTTGATTTTCCCTTTTCATTTTTATCTTTAATGGGTAACGGTTTGAATAAAAATTGTTAGGTACAAAGAAGGCAAGCTGGTTGCAGAGGGCATGTCTGGGATGAGACTGCAAGGTGAAGGCCCTGGAAAGGTCACCACCTTATACGGTAGGCTTAAAATTTGACCCAGTGGTTCATTAATCTGCTTAAGGATGTATATATGTCAGCTTCTACAGTGTCCTGGCTACGAGGAAGTTTGTTTCGTTTCAAAGCTCCCCTCATCACATAGAGGGAACTACAAAAAGAGATGAAAAACAAAGTATAAGCAGGAAAATATTTCATTTTTCACTGCTGTGAGTTTTGTCACTGCCTAGAAGTAAGAAGTCTGGTCTGATATTGCCTGAACTCCTCAATAAAAGCCAATGACAGTTTGTCCAGGAAGAAATGAGACAACAAGGCCAACAAGCCAAAGAAACTAAAGGTGCTATCCTATCCTTAACACTTTAATTCAGCTATCTGTGCATGATTCTGTACAAGCTTGTACACTGAGACCTCTCATGAAAGAGTTCAGATGTCTCCAAAGTAGGATCATCTACTGACTGAGCCTCATGTTCAGTTCTTGCCACCTAATTTGCAGTTTTGTGTGAGTGTGTGCAATTTTCTTGTTTTGTATGTTGTACAGAATCAGACCCCTGATTTTTGGCAGACTAACTGTGAAGAAACAGATTAAGATAAATGTAAATGTGCAGAGTTGTACTTGGCGTTTAAGGAAAGTTTTTCTTCTCCACATCAAAAATTTAACAAATATTACTGCATGAATTACTTCAGCAGGTAACATCTCAGTTTCCAAAGCCCTAGACTAGCTTGTTTTCCTGACTAGGGGTGAGGGAGAGAAAGGAAATAAAAATTACTCTAGAAAAAGCAGCAAATGAATTCCCTAGCTCAGCAAATCTTTTCAGCTTCTGGTATACACAGTACATCAGCCCAATTTGTTGTCCCCTGAAGGAAGCTATTTATTCATGACAATATTAATCAGTTTTTTCTATTGTTTTCTCACCTATTCCCTTTCAAAATTCTTCTTTCCCTACATCCTTCATTTTAAAGACATTAAACAAAATTTAATCTAAGTAGTCAAATTATACCATCAGTTTCTTACTGCAGTCTCATGCAAATGAATATCCGAGGAAAGTTGTGTGCGATTTAAAAAGACTCACTTATGCTATAATTTTTCAGCTTAGGTAGAGGTCTGTAAGCCTGCATGAAAAAGACAACGGTCTTGATTTTTCCTTTTTTGTTGTTTTGTTCTGTTTTGGTTTTGTTTGGTTTGGTGTGGTTTCTTTGTTTGGTTGGTTTTTTGTTTTGGGGGGTTTTGTTGCTGTTGTTGTAATTGTTTCTGCATCTGCAATTGCAGTTCAGGGCCTGAAACTTGCTGTTCATGAAAAATTAGAATGGGTGTCTTGTTGTCAAATGAGCTGAAGTTTGCAGAGAGATGTGAAGAACTCAGGTTCTGTAATTTGTGGGGGTGTGTGCCCACAGCTTTTTTTGTCCTTGTTATAAATACAAACGTGTAAGGAAGTGTGTGCTGTCTGGCTCCCTGGTACAAAGGCAGAGGGATTTGCAAAGTTCTTGTCACTGCCATAATTCAAGGGGTGATTTCAACGAGGACCATTAAGCTAGAAAAAAATCCTACCATGAGAGACTTCAGGCATGGCATGGCATGAGGGGAGGAGAAGGGCTTCCCAGATGGACTTCACCTGCACTGATCAAGGAATTTAGAAATGCTCTGGGTAAAATCAAATGTAAAAATAGTAGTGTAGGAGCACACTTTGTTCAGCGTGCTGTGCCCTGCCTAAGCTGGGGAGGGAAGGCTACACACTCTTCACCACTCCTCTCAGGATATTTGGTCAGAGACGGAGTTAAGCAAGTCTCCTCTCCTGTATTAATAGAAATTTGGCCATCACTTTAATATGGGCTGTGTCTCCGAACCAGTATCATTAGTATTTCTACTTTGCAAATGAGGAAGCTGAGACACAAAGTGCTTAAGTGATATGGTCTGATTCTCATGGGACAAAATTTGTAGTCTACTCCATTTCCACCCTTGTTTCTTATCAGAAAGAAAATAAACACTATATTAACTACTATTTAAAAGAATGGAGAACCAAATATCGTGTTTAAAAATGCATACATTTTCTTTATTTATTTATTTAAAGAATTAATAAAAACCCAAAGCAAATACTTATATGTTTTAGGAATCCAAAAATTACTGGTAGGCATTAATATGAACAGCTGAAATGGGTCTACAGTCCATTCTAAGGAACTCAACATGGAAATCGCTGTAAAATTACATAAACAAAGTACAGGCACCACAAATTCCTAAACATATTAGAGTAATAATGTGCTGTACAATGTGGCTACATGTGTTCAAAAGTGTAAGAATAATAATAGGTCTCTCTGCCTGGAGAAATTTAGTATGACTCAGGCATCAGGCAAAGGTTCACTGCTATGATATGATAGAGCTGTCACCTTTTAATATGTGATGCCAAAAAAAGAAGAAAGATTCATAGCCCCCTTCTCAGTCAATTTTAATTAGATTGGGGGAGGAGAAGGTTGGCTGTGGAGGGGGAGCCACCATATGCTGGTGGTATCTGAACATACCAAATACAATAAAACATTGCTATTTCTGTGTCTAGGTCTATCTCCTGCCTTTTTTCCAGTATACATTTAATAAGGAGGTCAGTGGGGAAAGAAAAACAGAACAAGCAGGATCTCTATGACTAGTTCTGGACCAGCTGTCTTAACTGGAAATCTTGAACATTTACCCAATACATGCATTATTTTTAACTAAGAGGTCCCTGTTCTTGCAAATGCAGGCAGGTTTGTTTAGCCTCCCACATACAAATAATTTAATTGATTTCAGGGGGGCTGCTTTCACTGCTAGCGTTGAACATCTGCTTTATGCTTGAAGGAGCAGCACCCTAATTTTCTTTTCCAAATAAACCTCATGACGCATAAAGTAATAACTGACAGACAATAACTGTGTAAAATTAATTCACTCCATATGTGTTTACAAGAATAAGAAAGAAAACTAATAGAGAGAGAAATGTAGTTTTCAAAAATCTATGAGAGGTAGTTTCACAAGAGATTCATAAACCATCTTACGAGCAGTGTAAGATGTTTTGTCAGGGTATTTGTATCACACTTACCCCTATGGTAATCCTAGTGTTTGATGTAGGAATTAAGGAAAAGAGTATGGGAAAATTGGCAGAACGATCCTGCAATTAAGGTGCTGAGCTGTGATTCATGCCTTGTTCCCTTCTTATGTCTAAAATGGCAAACACCCGTTGTAACCTTGGGAGTTACTTTTCTATAGACTGTAGAAACAGCAGTCATTGCTGGAGCTCTGAATACCTCAAAGCAGTGCCAGCCCCCAGTAATCCAACTGAAAACACTGCTCTTTTCAAGGGCATGCATGGAAGGATGTAAAGATTTCTACTGCCACTTTCCACTTAATTTTAAACAGAGCTTTCTCACACAAGGGCCAAAATAATGTTAAAGTGAGCAATCACCCTGGCTCCCCTAATTTCACAGAAAAAAATTCTGCAAGGCATAGCTTAACCCTACTTTCATTGGTTAGTTTATTAATTTATTTTGTTTTATATTATTTTTCAGGAAGGGCAGAAGTTGAGGACAAGAGGGACAGAAGGCTTGAAGACTCAAGGTGAAAATAAGCAGGCTATGGAGTAGAAGCTTTTTGGAAATGTGATACTCTGTAGTGGGGCCACAAAGAAGCAGATTGAAATAACATAATTGCAACATGTGCCTTTGGAAAATAACATGCAATAACTGCAACCCAGGGCAAGGCCACAAGAGAGTCAAGGTCAACTTGCATGAACAACCTTAACTTTGGCATTTCCTTAGTTTTACTTATTTGACTTTAAAGCCTGAGCTTTTTATTCTTCTAGTTATTTTCTGTTACATATATGAAACACATTCAACCTGCACGTTATTCCTTAATAGCTGGTGTTTAAAAGGAAATGGAATAAAACCATGCAGGCTATACATGTTTGTGTGGCAAAAAAATCGCAGGAGGAATCTTTGTAATATTTCTTTAGCCTTTTGTTTTGAGGAACTACAGAGTGAAATATTGCCCTCAGGACAGAAAAAAAGTTACCTCAGTCTTACATGAAGAAATTTCAGCCTTTAGCTCCAGGCATTGCATCATAATCTCAGTAATCCTCTATCCCTAGGTGACACTTTACCACATTCTCCCTCCACAGTCACTATTTATAGGCCAGGAGAGAGTGCAGACAGTGTGGTATGTTATATGCGTGTGGTGGTTTGTTTTGTGTGTACATGAGGAACATGAGGTTTGTTCCTAACAATTCAGGCATCTTTATTTTATGTTCTCTGAACATGTACATACAGAAAGCTTTTTCATAACAATTCTAGACAGTGGTGAAAGAGGAGTTTCACATATCACATCATATTGGGGAAAAAAGAAGAAAACACCAAACAGACCCACCAAATAAGAACAGAAGATATTCAGAGACCTTTCCCTTTATTCACATTCTCAGTTCTGGAAGTAAAAAACCATATCCATGCAAAAAAAGTCAGTCAAGGCACCCTGGTGAAGGTTTACATTAATGTAATTGTAGTCCGAACTCAGTCTTTTGCATCATGTTTAACATAGCAACTTGAGAAGTATATGGTACAGTGGATGACACTGAGGCAGGATTCATTTGACCAACCTTAACCGTGCAAAGTCACAGCTAGTCTAAGCTGGGCTTTTATAAGCTTCCTCTATAGAGTTAGTGAAGAGTGATAGACAATTTATTCCAACTGAGAATGTTTATATAGTAAGCTTTGCCTTTGGAGAAATGTCTTTCCCTCTGTCGATGATGTAGGTAACCTGGAGCCTACGTATATCATTTTTGTCTAGATGAAGTAAAGTAAGATGTGGGTTCATAGGATCATAGGAAAATTCAGTTTGGAAGGACCATCATGAGTCTCTGCTCAAAGCAGGATCAGCTCTGAGGTCAGACCAAGTTACACAGGGCTTTGTCCAGCCTGGAGAAAGGCTGGAGACTGTGCAGTCCATCTGGGAAGCCTGTTCTCATGGCCAAGCAGGAAAGCTATCCTCCTTTCCTTATCTCTCAAGTTTGACTTTTTATTATGGAAACAGTTCCTTTTGAAGGGGACCTCAGAGATTTATGTAGTCCAACCTCTTACTCAAAGCATATGTCATCTTTCCAAGGAGACTGAGCACTGCATGGCATATGTCATTAGTTAGGAACCTTGATATCATAAAGGGAAAAGCATTTTCTCCTTTGTCACTGATATGGAAAAGAGTTCTTTGTTGTCACATACATTCATCTTCTGGAAACTGCTGATTTAGATGTTAGATTAGCTCATTTAAATATAAGTGAAATTTTTAGTAAGATGTTCCAAAGAAAGTGTTTAGTTCAGTGGAAGAACGAGGAAAGAACAGTAGCTACAAAGTAAGTTAGAGGATGAGAGGCAATTAGAGGATGTCAGGGGACTGGGCTGATGGAGAGGGAAAGAGATTTTCTGAGGAGACTTTCAAGCATTGGATGCTAGCAATGATCTTGTTTAATGCTTTCGCTAATAAACCTGGCAAAATTAGGAGTATGATAATTAAACTGATGACAAAAACTGGGAGACATCACTGACACAGAGGAGTGCAATCTACTGAAATGATTGAATCAGAACTGAAATAACAGAAATGGGATGAGATTTCATACTTTGAAGTTATAAGGTCACACACTTGGAGACTGGGAACAATTCATCTAGTAAAGCTTCAAGCTTTACAGTGCAAACAGCTGATAAGAAAATATCACATGGTATATTAGTCAATCAGAGTATGGCTGTGACCCACCAACATAGTATGGCCGTGGAAAAGACAAATGTGAATCTAAGGGGTATCATGTTGAATATTTCAAATAGATACAAGGAAGCATTAACTGTGCTTTCCAAAGCAAGTGTCTTTTCTCATCTGGAGTTGTGCATACAGTTCTGGCCAGTTCTGATCAATAAAGATATTAAACTTTTAATATTACATTCTTGTTTGGTAGAAGAAAGAAATTAAAATGAAATGCAAGAGAGAAAGAGAGATTCCACTTTGACTCGTGATATAGCATGAGGCTAAAGAAGATTCGGACTAGGGGGAAGCAGACAGCCAGGCTTTAAATTTCTGATGTATTAGAGCAGCTAAGAAAACATGACCTAAAATTGCACTTCATTGGTGCTTCCTTCTTTAACATTGTTATAAATGTTATGTATGCAACCCATATTCTAACGGAAAAACAAAACTTTGTTTTCTTAGAATAAAATGGGGTTTTTTTTAAATTCATCTGATGTTAAGAGAGAGCTCTGATCAGTACAACAAGCATGGACATATTCTTTCCTCAACAGCAATAGGTTCAAATGAACCCGATTCACCATGAAAACCATGGAGTTTGCAACCTAGCACATGCCAGGGATGGCGCATGCTTCCAGCTAGCCTGCAAGAGCCAGTGTGGGACCAGTCAAACAGTGTACAGAGAATAATTTCTCCTGCTACAGTGTCAACTAATGTGCCACTTGCCAAAAATGTATTGGTGGGCTAATGGAGACAAATCCCACAATGCTGAATAGCTTCGGATTATCAAAAAGACATACCCTCCTGAGACTTGTGTCTTATTTCTCAGTTAACCCAAGTTTTACTTGTTTCCTAACAAGATGGGATGGTCTCTGAAATCTTGGAAATTAGTTTCTTTTCCATTTTCCCATAGTGTTTTCTGTCCTTTCTGGGTAAATGATAACTGAGAATACAAAAAGATCAGGAAAAAGACCTGTTCTAAGTTGGTGGTGGTGTCACTATGCTGAAGATGAGGGTTGGACTGGTAGAACAGGTGATAAAAGTGCCATAATCATTGTGGCTAGAATTGTATATTTTTAAAATCAAGTTTTATACACAGAAGACTCCAGGTAGATAATGAGGAAACTGGAGATCAAGGCATGGACTGAAAGCAAATAAGCGACCTGACCTAAAGCTTGCCAGATGGACTTTGGTAAATTAAAGAAGAATCTACCTGGCCAGTCTAGTTTTTATTAGATTGCATTTAAACAGGGCCAAGACCAGTGACTGGAAAAAATACTTATCAAAGTAAAAAAAAAAAAACAACTCTGGCATGGGTGTAGATGGAAATAATACTTCCAATTTGCTTGGAAGAAGATGAGGGAAGGTAAGTTTCTACTCATTGTTGCAGTAATTACAGATATCATGTCAAGAATACCCTCCCAGCAGTAGCACTCTGTGCTGATATGCTGTGCTTTTTATAACTCAGGTCTTTTCCTGACCACTTTCCATTGCAACAGGGTCACAATCTAATTTTTGCCTTTTTAAAAACAGCTCATTCCAATGGCAGAAGACCAGAGACCAGCTAATTTATCAAAAAGCCATTTTTTAAATCTACATCATATTTTGTGCAAAATTTCGAGACAGATACCATGAAAATATTAGCAGATATCCACCAAAGAGTTGTGGTGCATAGTCCATCCTACACATATCCTAATTTTTCTTACAGTCAAATTTTGAATGTGTTGCACAAAGAGAATATGACATTGCAAAGTGTCTGGTGATCAAAACAGTATTCCTCCCTCTTTCTTGAAGAGCCAAGCCTGTATATAGTCCACACGGTAGTATACAAGCAAATGCACATACCTCAGAAAAAGGACAGAGAATAAAATCCCCAACCTAGGTTTTTCTGTACGTCAAAAAGTATTTCACTGAAATCAAAACTAAGTGGAACTGAATGCTCTCAACAACCATCTAGCCAAAGAGAAGAACAGCGGGGAAAAAATGAAAAGATAGTAACAAGCAGAAAAGCAGACAAATTGAGGATAACAGCACCCAATGCAATACTCATAATGAGAGCAATTGAATTGCACCTTAAAAGGTCACATTTACTTGGATCCCATGTGGGTCCTGGATGTGTATATTTGCACAAAAAGCCAGATGGCAGGATCCACTCCCTCCCTGTCTCTATCCATGCTTGCAGTTCCCAAGGGCACTGCCACCTCCTGGGGGAATCTCCCTGTCAGCTAGAGCGCATGCAGCCCTCCCTTATGGTGCTGTGCCTCCACATACTGCTCTGCCTTCCATAGGTGGTGGCTTAAACATACAGTTGAGCCCCAAATACAGATGTTTTTCTACTTTTTAAAGCAGCCACTAGGCTAAGATTTATTGATGAACACTTTGCAACTAACTGATGAAACGGGTTTGATGTGAATTGCTAGTGGACCCATTAAACAGAAATGCAGCATAAATCAAATTATGCTGTGGTCTGGGATAGATCACTGCATGCAAAAAACACAGACCTGGTGGAGGTTTGACTTATCGCAATGTGTAAAAGGAGCTACAGGTTTTGCACAGCAGTTACCGCAGTGAATGCTTCTCCGTCACTGAAGTTCACAGCGAAAGCTCAGCGCAAATAACAACAAACTTACAGTCACAAGAGCAAAGAACCGATGTGAGAAGATCGTTGGCTACTGTGTGTTTTCCTCCTAATTTTGTGTTTACTTATCCTTTCAAACAACAGTGCTTAAATAAATGTTGATGGTAAAAAAAGTCTGAATTCAAGTGGCACACCAGAGTGCCATGTCATATCTGGGTCCAGTAGCTAATATTACCAATGCCTGACAAAGTCTAAAGTTCAAAGTCACTTCATAGACGTTTAAGTTAGGTGTTTAGAGAAAGCCAAGTGCCTGTGTCCCTTCTATAGCCAATGGAGAGCATTAGGAAATTCCAGAGGTGCATTCATTTTATCCTTTAAAACACATGCTTTCCTAAGATAAGGTGACAAATTTTGCAAAGGCTGAAGATAGGCAATGAGATTTGCATCTAGGACAACCACTCACCCATGGACAAGCAGGTCACCTGACAACAGGTTGTGGCACAAATCCAGAGAATCCTTTGACTTTGTACCTCTGGATTTGTCCAAGAATGTTTTTCAACAGATTTATTACTGTGCCCTCCTGATTATTAAAAAAACATGGAAAATATTAATTTAACATGAAAATGCACCATTCTGTGCTCCTTTATTATCCTGGAATTAAGAAAGTTCTGATGATGAGTCATCTTTCCCACTTGCATTTGGCCTCCAACCAAAGGACGTCTGAATCTTCAGATGAGCTCGGGGTACCCTTAAAAAAAAGTATGTGGAGGGAACGTGAGCCAAGGCAACAGGGATCTTAATGTCAGTGGCTGGGAGCGGAGATAAAATACAGGGGTTCAGACTTTCTCAGTAGCTTTCTGGAAAGCACAAACTAAAAGTGAAGCATCACTATGTGAACATTTGAGGAGAAAGCATTATTATATCAACATGCACCAAGACCTGAGTTTCTCTCATTGCGCTGCCATCCAGAAGTTGCATAACCACATTAGCACATTAGTACTTTTGGAGAAGACTAGCTGTGTAAGACTTACGAGTTTTATGGTTTCCTGACAGGAGCTGGCTCATATCCAGCCAGCTAAGAGCTTGGGCACAGGAGGCTGGGACTGTCTGCACCACCCATGCAGGCATGACCTTGGTTACGTTTAAATCTGCTATGAAGCACCTGACCCCTTTTATAGAGACACAATAGAGAGTCCCATTGTTTGGCCATGTTGTTGGAGCAACCGAAAATTAGCTTATAAAGAGAGTGAATGCAGTTGGTCGAGTTCTTGCTGTCCAGCAAACAATAAAATCCCTGTCTGGGTTTTAAGCACCAGATCTGAACAGCGAGAGTAGCTCAGATTGCAGGTTGTGCATCCAGGCACGGGTAAAGGCAGGTGGATAGATATGGAAGTAGTGGCGATAAAAGCAGGATATATTAAAGTTAATAATCATCACAAAGCAAAATGCCAAGAAGAGCTGAGCTGTTTCAGGCTGCACAGCTACTAGAGTAACTTCCAGCAAGTCACGGGCATGAAGGGAATGGGGGAACCGCCTAGGACAGTGACCGAGGGCATCAGCAGAAGTGCTTTAATATTAATTGCAGTTAGGGGAGATTTTCAAGGGCACCAATAGTATGTTTGATGCTCAGCCCCATTGCCTTTGAAACAGTCAGTCCCCTGGAAATCCCCAATTTGGTTCTTTATAAAGCAGTTTATACCTACGAAGCTGGATGCACTTTACAAAGGAAGACACTACCCTCCACACGCTCTTAGGGGAATCAAGGCACACAGGCATGGGGAATGTTTGGTGGCAGAATTAGAAATCAAATAGGAATTTTAGCCTTGTCTCATCCACTTGTCCTTCCCTTGTTGCCAATCCAGATACCAAATCCAGACTGTTGCACCTGCTACAACATGCACTGAAGCCTCCCCTGTGGTCCATATGCTACTTTTCTGTCTGTGAGCTATACACGTTTCTGAGACACTAATTACACTTTAAAAGTTTCTTCTGTCTCTTACTGGTTCCAGCGTTCTGTCCTTACAAGGCATAACCGTATTTTTCAAAATTTAGACTATGATATCAAAGCAGTCCCTTATGGCTTGAAAAAATGTAAGCTTATCGGTGTTTCAGACTGGAAGAAATGCTGTCACTAAATATAAGCCAATGTCTCTTTTCCTCTTCCTATCTTTTTCAATTTTTTGTTTCACTACATACAGTAAAAGCTTGGTCTCTCAAGCTACAGCAACCAGTCCCAGCAATGAGGCTGCATTTCTGCTTGGGGGGATGGTTATATTTTTTTTTTTCCAACCACGTGCACTCGCTGTCAAATTCCATGTCATTTTTATTTAATCTGATTCTCTATCAAGCTGATTCTCTGTCTCCCAAGCTTTCCTGTCTTCCAGCTGGGCATTATTTAAAGCAGTGATTTGCAAAACATTAAAGAAGGCATATAAATAAATTACTGTCTGGAGAGTGAGTCATCATTATTTAATAGGAGACTGTATCATAAAGTAGTGGCTGCTTGTTGGCAAAGCAGACCCATGCCGCCCCCAATTTTATCCTGCTGTTCTCTGCTGCTCTCCAGCTTTCTGAGGGCTTGTCCTGCTCTACCACATACCATGATATTTTGCCTCCTGGTAAATGAGGCTCTTGCTCTGGAACCCTGGTGTTACAGGAGCTGAGGGGAGGACAGCAAAGGCACACTAAGACCTCAGACACAAGAGCTACCCTATTGTAACGTGGGTTCAGAAGAGACACCTTATGCCTAGGGTCCCGTTAATCACCAGGTGCTGGTGAGCTGAGGGACATCCAGAACACATGGGTGAGAGTCTGCGTGCACACTAACGTGTACAGAGTTCCCCAAAAGTGATTATGGCCTGTGCCACATCCCTGCTCCTGAAAATGTTGTCTGGCCTTGGGAACGGGCTGGGACCCAGCTTAATTAAGAACATACACATGTCCCAGTTGCATCTTAATTTCTATGACTTTGGGGCCTAAATTAAAGGAATTTGTCCTGAGGAAGATCTGACTGTGCTTTTACAGTGTGCAAAAGAGGGGAGTAGTGCAATAGGGATCATTTTGTACAGATAGAGATTCCATTCTCTTCTACTAGCCCAACTCAGTTGGGTTTCCCAACATCTCTACAGAGACTGAGCTTATTTTTTCACGTCCAAAGTTCTGCTATGTAAGCAAGCAGGGAGGTTACAATTAAAACAATCCTCAATCACTATTCCTTCTTCTTCTGTCCCACCTTACACTTGCTATGACCTAGTTCCCAATATATTCTGTATATTTAAACCCCACACAAGAGGCATACAATGACCCCACCTGAGGCTTCACTTAAAATCCTCCTTCCTCCCCATCACAGTGTTGAACATCTGGCTCCCAGTCACTCAGCGCTGCTGGATCCCAGTAACCGTCTTACCAGTGGAAAAGTTCCAGTCAGCTAGAGGAGCTGCATGTTACTACCTTTAAAAATAATGGAGCAAAGCCTTCTGAAAACTCAAATGATGCAGCCAAAACACCACCATTCTTAATTTCCATTTCTTCATTCATGGCTTCTCTGTAAGAACCTGGGTTAGCTAAACCCATGACAATGTCTCATATAGTGAGGATTTTTTTGACTGTCATGGTATGCTGACAGGAAGAGTTCCCATTGACAGCCACAACAATACTGACAAATCCCTTTTTATTCACATTGCCTTGAAGTTTCCACCTCATCCTTTCTGGCTGCAGAACAGATGTGACCTCAGTGCATCTATTTTAGGCCTTCAGTAACATTTGAAAAGGTATAAGATACTTCCAGATGAGAATGTCAGCTAGAAAAAGTATTGCATCCGTATCTGGTGTCAACCAGTGTAATTCATGTGAAGTAAAGACTCAAGAACCATTGAAAGCTATAACTTCCACTGTCTGAGGACCTTATCTGAGTCTCTGTGCATTTGCACAGGGCCTAATACATCTAAAGGACCACCATAAATATAAACAAAGAGCACTGATAAACAACTTCCTACTTTTTTGATGGACATTTTATTTTACTTTTCTACTAAGACAGTTTATTTCTAGAGGTCATAGAGCAGGATTTGGAGTCTCCTCTTGCTGCCAATGGGTCTGTTTATCAACTCTATTCTTGTTTTCTCTACATGACTTGTAAAGAAAAGCCAGGGGGGGAAGAAAGAGGACAGTCTTAAGATCCAAGCAAAAGGTTTTGTCAGAAACCAGCAATGCCATTTCAGATTTCTGTACCTCTGTTTCTTTCTTGGGTAAGTAAGGCCCATCTCCTCCTGTGTGTTTATACCATACTTAGCTTAGCAAGACCCATATCTTACATGGGACTGTTTGATAAGGCCTTATAAAAGAGAAATTTACTCCTCTTAACTTATGTACTAACGTATAGTTTATGGCCCATGTGGACTCCAAAGGGCAGAGCATCCAAGCTAGGTATCTGCCTCTATCCATCACTTACATATGGAATGAAGACTAAACACTTAATTCCTAAATAAAGCATCTAATAGTAAAAGTGCCTTTCTCCATAAAAAGTGACTAAGAAGCAATAGAAGGCAACCTATGAATTCTGAGTTATGGTGCTTTGAGTAACAAAAGGAAATTGGGAAAAGTTCCAATGTGTAGAAAATGAAATTAAATTTGACTTGGAAAGGAACCTTGTTCTTAGTAATGACAGCCAACTGACAGCAACGGTTATACTCGACATGTGTTACCAGGTATGGCAATCCTTGTTCTTAGTAATGGCCATTTTTCATACCTGGGGAACGCACAACAAAGTGATAGATAACTATTATGCCTTTATGCTCATGAAGGCTACAGATCAATGACCAAGGTTCTCTCTCCTTTCACCCTCCAGCTTTTTCCTTTCTTTGGCTAAGAGCCAGAATAGAAAATATGTTTATCCTAAGCAAAAAAGCTCTGTTAAAGTAAGCAGAAAAAAAATAAATAAATAGCAGCCGTGTAAAAAATTATTTGGGTTAAATTGTTTTCTACTAGCAAAGATAATCATCTTAATAGGTAATTTTTATTTGTTTATGGTTTATCTGGAAATAAGAATCATTAGAATGACTTGACAATAGAACAACCAAAGCTACTAACAAGGTGTAATTATAACATAAGATATATATAATTAAACATTATAAATTGACAAGTCCTCGACAGCCGGTAGTGAGCTAATCTCATGGTATTGCTCACAAGTGTTACGAATATTCAGTGCCCTTTCTGAGCTAAATGCACATTTGGATAATACATTTTCCTTTCCCAAGCTCTCCCTGCAACTAGCTAGCACATTCATTATTTCATGGCAGTATTTAAAATGGAATTTTAAAAGACCCTTTGAAACCTATTTGTCCTATAGCCTGTGGTTATGACCATTACTGCAAAATGTGAGTATATACATATATTTGATATACTGAAAAGTGCCAGTATCCTGTATTCTAATGCACTTGCATCCAGCACTAAACTACTGTGAATGCTGATGATGTTTTGCTGGAAAGGCTGAGGAATATATACACGTCACATTTAAAAACCCACCTGGTGTTGACATTCAGGAAATAAACTTCATAAGCGGGTGATAAATTATATTTTTATGCCTTCCTCACCTGCACTGTACCCTTCAGTCTATTTCTCTCCCTGAGTTCCTTCCAGCTTTCAAAATCTCTGAATGGTTTCAAGCAGCCACTGTATTACTTTACACATAACCATGTAAAGCTTCTGCGGCTTTTTCTCCATTTTGCCTAAACATGGAATTTTTCTTGCCCGAGATTAGGGTGCTCTCACTTCAATGCAGAATGAACAATAGTGTTTTTGTGCAAGTGAAAAATAAAGTATCTTATAATACACAGAGTCTTTAAGCAAGTAGAGGAATTTTGTCACTGCAAAACAAAGATCTCCAGCTCCATAAAAGGTCCAGCATTTGCCCCTAGATCCCAAACTATGACATATAACATGTTGTCCTCCAATTACAGAAAGCATTGTTTTAGCTTATTTTACATTAAAGAGTTTTCAAACATTAGTTTAGATTTCTCCTATCTCTTCATCCTTTCTAGCTGGACTAAGGGTAACTGAAGCAGATGACTGCATATATGGAATGAAAAATGAGTCACTAAAAGCTCTGAGCCACATTTAATGTTTTCCCTAATCACGAATAACGGAGTACTGCGAGTGTGGACAGTCCCACTTCCCTCCCTCTTCCCCATATTATAGAGTTGTCCAAAAGTTACGAGCTTCTGAGAACAGAAACATATAACATTTCTTTTGTTCTAGTCATGAGTAGTTTATAGAGGGCTCTCTAGCTTTCAGGTTACCCTTATTGCTTCACATGAATGCTCGTTTCCCACTCCCTGGCAAGAAAACATCTGTGGTCAGAACCTCAGCTGGTGTAAATAGGTATGTAATGCAAACTGGATGATTTTTGCCAGCTGATGATCTGAAATAAGATATTTCAGGATTGAAAATCTTCCATTTCTGATTAAACAGAGAAGAGGAACGCTGCATGATGTGAATAACAGCTCTTGAAATAAGGATTTTGAATTTGGAATGGGGAAAAAATGTTATCTGTGTTTCACATGTAGACTTGAAATTTCAGGACTAGTCCAAGATCACTTTTCTTCCATTTTGGAGTCTTTTATATAGATATTGAGATCACTTCCAACACTTTCCGATACCACACTGAGCAACATAATATCATTTGTCACATTTGTCCTTCTCCTGTCTCTGTAGCAAGACAAGCATGTGCAGTGAAGTGATTCTGTTTTTACTTTTTAGACTGTTATTAATTAGGGTATGTGGAGGCTGGGTGTCTTTTAATAAATGGATATCTTTTTATGGAGAAGTGAAAAAATAGGAAAAAAAAGCAAGTATCTGGCACCTTGACATGAAGATGGTAAGATTTACAAGGATAGTGTCCTGGCCTCAGTGAATTTACTGCACATCTGACCTTTTACTATATCGAAGAAAGTCATAGTGTGGCAAAGAAACTAACTTTTTGGCCATGATATTTACTCTGAAGATTTACATGATCTTTATAGATATTCTGAGCCTACATCCTAAGTCTTGCAGATAACAAGTGAGTTCATGAATGGAAAAAAAAATGTCTTATTTTTCCTTAAACAAATAAAAAATTTATGATGAATCTATCTTAGTCAGAAAGTGGAGTTCATTTAAAAAGACAAAAAGTGTAGTCTGTTTAATGGTGAAAATGGGGAAAAGTGACAGCTTTTGTATATCCTTATTTTAATCTTAAAATCCTACTGAAAGAAATCAGAAGGAGAAGCTAAAATGTTTGCAGAAAAACAAAATAATAAAGAGATAAATACATCATAAGACAGAAAGCCAGAAAGAGAGAGGAGAAAGGTGGGTATCAGATCCAGAAACTGTGAGAGCTTCTGGGCCAGATTTTCATTCAGCAGTTGGTTGCCTTAGACCACCTCCAAAAGTATAAATACGTTGCTCCCTCAAACCGCTGAGGACAGGAGGGACAATTATGTTGCCCAATATTTTTTATTGGAAAAGTGTCTTGCTTTTTCCCTTGGGATGACAACACTGAATGGGCAATGACTGACTGATTCCCTTTGTGGTTCTTGTACTGTTATTCTATGATCATTCTATGGAAATCCTTCTTCTTGCAGAAAGACAAGCTTTTGGCTGGTACCAAGAGAGGACAACAGACTAAGCACTCACCTGAAATCCCTTTTAAACCTATGGTTCTTTGATTGTCAGATGTGGCTTCTTTGTGAGACTTCTTTAAAGCATGGGACTTTTCTGTCTGACTTTCAGATCTTATGTCAGCAGTGTGGGGCAGGCTAGGATTCTTCCTGTGGGATTCTAGAAAAGGAGAAAAACGCTTGGACAAGGATTTAATTGTAAAGGAAGAAAAGCAGGTCCAAGAACTTCTTTCCACTCTGTTCAAAAGAGGCACCAATGCCTCAGAAGTAGTTGTATTTCACTTACAGCTTAGGTGAAGGGGACAGAATACATGTAGAAAAGAAGGTTTTGCCTATCTATGCCTATCCATGTCTGTCCCCATAGCAAGGAGTTGCCTCCTGATTCCTTTCCAGCAGCCCTGTAGAGCCATGCTGCCCGCACCACCAGGCTGACCAGCACTCTCATTCCTTCCTCATACTTCCCTCTGACTCAATTGTCTTCTTCAATTCTCAGAGCTAATCTCTCAGTGCCAAAACATCTTTTCACCCACCCCAATTTGTACACATCACCTTGCTCACCTTGACCAATGACCTTGAGATGGAGATGTGACAGCCTTAAACAACTATAAGTAACAAAGGTAGCTACGATAGGTCTTTAGTTCTGGAGTAAAAGTGCTTAACTTAATCCTCTTGAAACAGAGGAGGGGGATGGATTGATCCAGACCAACTCATTTTCAATCTTTTCTTTCAGCCTGAACTGACATAACTCTCAATGACATCTATGGGACCAAAAGAGTACAAGCCATGTTAAGCTCAGTCAGTAGAAAATAAAGTATGTTAGTATTTTGTTTCCATGCATTAATTCATGTCACCTATTTTGATTTTGGTTTTCTTCTTTTTTAGTTATCTGTATTTTGGGAAAATAAATAAAAGCTGTATTTATAGCAGAAATGTTTTTTTGCTTGTACATGTAGGTGGCAATTCCGACATCAGTAAATCCTAATAACAGCATCTATTAATTTCATTTTACAAGTTTGGTTTTTATATATATCCAATTCCAACTATTGTACATGAGTCAAAAATATGCCAAGCATTTCCTAACTTAGAAAAACTGTGATTAAACTCAGTTAGGATTCAATAAGTTCTGCAGAGGTTAATTAAATTTTTATAGATTTACTCTTCATTCAGTGCTGTAAAAGGCTCTTCTGTTTGGCTATCATTGCCAAGTTGGTGATGGGGGAAATTAAGAACCCTGATCTACATCAATCTTCTGTGTTGCCAGACATTGAAATAATTTGCAGAATATTGGTATGGCATAAATTGGGGAAAGAAGGAAGAAACAGAACTACATCTGGAAGCTATTTGGGTGATCTGTGGGCTATTGTGAATGTTAGACTTCTGCAGGCACAAGTGACATTGAAACTTTCCCTCACTGGGAATTAGCTACAGAATAATGAACACTTTTCATCTTGCTTTCAGACAAAATGGATAGCCAGTTCTCCACCGAGACTACAGAAGAGTGGAATGTGTCAATCTCAATTCCATGAAGATAATACACTTACAAATAGTAATCAAGCACACAAGTGGGTTTTCTGCCTTTCCAAATTACTGGAGAGGCTACTAGCTACTAGGTTACTCGCAGTAGTACTGTAGATATCTACAATGTTTCACCTAGAAAACCCAAGTGGGGATGGGTGTTTTCTTGAACTAGATGTCAGGCAGGCAGGTAGCACAGCAAAGCAGTCAATGACCCAGGAGGATTACAAACAACATATTACATCTATAGTATGTGGCTGTGATGGGAAGGGAAAAAAAAAAAATGGGGGAAAAAAAAAATAGACGAAGGCTGAGAGATTAAGATAACAATATAAAGAGTATTTTGAAGGTGAAAGTCTCCTGTCAGCTTCTTCTTAGTCTACTTTGTAAGGCCCCTGTTCAGCAAAGCTGAAAACATGCTTAAGTCCAACTCTCTTCAGCAAAGCGCTATGGCATGTCTTTAGTTTCTATCTTGTAATGAAGTGTTCTACTAAATATGGATTGACCGCTGAATCCGAGCCTGAGGATGTTGTTAAAATAATGGTTAGAGGAGATGCAGTTAACATTATTTATTAAAAAGATTTTAACAGCATTCCTTACAAAAAAATGCTTAAGAAACTAGTTCTATCATGGGGTAAAGTTCTGCCTGGGGTTAAAAACTGGTAAAAAGATAAAAAAGGGTCAGACTTGATAGTCACATTTCATGACAGAAGGAAAATTGTCACAGAAATCCACAACAGGAATGAAACTCTGTAATGTTGCCTACAGGGATACTAGCTACAGACACTGAGTAGCCTGAAGTGTATCTGGGAACAGTTGGGTTTTTTCCCAACAGTTATTAGAAATTATACCTTGAGGTTGTTTTTTTTTTCTTTTTTTAAACAAGGTGTCGCTAATGATCATCCTGAGTATTCCAGTTATGATGTGGATCACTTGCCTCAAAACTGTGTTTAATACCTGAACTCCTTGGAGGATAGATCTTTCTTTCTTTTTGACCTGGAAAATATCTTGCATAATCTGGGCAGTAGCTGAGACAAATAGCAATAAATATTGTTAATAAACTGGAACAAGGTCTTTAGCAGGAAAACTTTTTTTTTCCCCCAACAAACGTGTATTTTACGTGACATAATTTAGATCAGCCAAGACTGAATAAGACTTTAGAGAATTCTAGATGGCCAGACTAAACTATCTGCACAACATTCATGAGAGATGAAATTCACTGCAGATAAATTCAAGGTGGTACATGCTGGAAAGGGCAACTCAACTGCTCATATGCATAGCTGAGTTATAAATTAACCATAATCATTCAAGAAAAAGATCTTGCTGTCACTGTAGACAACTCCATGAAAACATCTGCTCAGTGCACAGCAGTGAACAACAAGCGAACAAAATACCAAGATATATTAAGAGAGGGCTAGGGTTTAAGGCTTGAAGTATTATAATGCCATGGCCTAAGTCACTGTTGTGCAGTCACCTTGAACATTGTGACCAAGTGTGGTCACCCCCCTTCAGAAATAATTTATTGGAAAGAGAAAGGATTCAGAAAAAAAGATGTGAGTGTAACATTAAAATAAGCAACACAAACATATGAATTTAAAAGCTCAGTTTCCCCTCTCCTCTAGCATACACTATGGTCACTGGCTAGAAGATGAACAAATAGAAGTAAATTTTTGAGAATTTTTTTATAATTAACATGTGCAATCTTTTCCTACAAAGACTCAGTTCAAGAGCTTAACCACTTTCAAAAATAACTGTCAATAACATTCAAACTTAGAGGCAGGTGCCACTAAGAAGGGACAGATAAGGCAGATAAGGACATTTGGAGGAAGCATCTCCTCTGGCCAGATTATTGAATATATTTCATATTCATTAAAGACCTCTCTTTTTTTTACACTGCAGGTTCTCCAATTTGCCTAGTATATCCTAGAGAATTTCATGCCATTTGCAACAGACCTATCCCATGAGCAGCTGTATCATAGCAAGCACATGTAGAGGTACATCACTGGCAGAGCATGCTAACAAATTTTTTCCACTGTTAGCTATTATACATGATTACTGCATTCCTTTATTTTAAGTTTTTTTGCCTATTGCCAGATTGCTTCAATGTGCTATGTTACGTTTTTGTGCTGGATTATTTTAGAATAACCTACCTGAATCAATGATTGGTCAATTAGCGTTACTCTATACAAACTTCTTGCAAGAGAATGCATTACACCAAAATGTTAAAATAAAGATGTCAAAGTAAGTATTAAAATACAGCAAACTCAGAATATAGAAGGAAAGGTAAAATTTAGACCAAACAACTTGATAAATGAGATGAAAGTTCATATCCTTCAGCAAGCAAAAAGTATAAGAAAGAAGTTCAGTGAAGGAAAAGAAACATTAGCCAAATACAGCTTTGGGAATTATTTCCTGGCAAAAACATTTTAAGGATCTGAAGCACGAAAATCTATTTTATGCTTCTCTATGCAGTTGACCACGCACTCCTTCAGGCAGGCAAATCCTATTGACCAAACAAGATTTATGTGCAGAAAGCAACAATGGGATCAAAACTGAGGTACCAGCCAGTTAATATTGAAGCAGCACAAGAACCAGTTTTTCTGTTTTTGCAAAAATGCATGCAATTTGAAGAATGTTACCTCTATGTATAGTGATGAACTTCAAAACCACGCTAATTGTGAAAAAGAAGGAAGGAAGGAAGGAAGGAAGGAAGGAAGGAAGGAAGGAAGGAAGGAAGGAAGGAAGGAAGGAAGGAAGGAAGGAAGGAAGGAAGGAAGGAAAGAAAGAAAGACTCCCAGTTAGGAGATTGGAAAGGAACAGACTGAAAGATAAGTCCTAGTATGTTCTAACAAACATTCACTCAATTTTATGTAAAGTAAAAACCATCAGATTTAAAAAAAAATTCGTGATATCAACGCCTGAGTGGTTCAGACACTGTCTCAAGGGGAGATGGCTGGAGCTCAGCTTCCTCTTGAACTTCGTTTAGAAGGCCTGGTACAAACAAAAAATGTAGACAGAGGAAACCAAGTGGTGTCACATATTGCTACTTTATAGCATCTAGATGACACAGATTTACCTACTTGTCTTATGAATACAAGATGCAGTGTCTGGTATCTTTTTTCCACTGAACTAATGGCTCTTTGGAGTATCTGACAGTGTCTCTGTGCCCTTTATCCCCGTTCTTCTTCAGTTTGACAAGAAATTCTGCCTGCGCTCAAATGTCTTTTCTGAGAAAACTGTTATCTAGTTTACTTCAAGAAAAAAAGGAAAGGATTTGATGAAACTGCCTTTTATCAAAGAAAAGGCAATTTTTTAGAAATGTCCCTAACAGCCCTGGGTAATATTTTGTTTTCTTTCTTTAGAGGGACCTACCTTGCCTTAAAAATGTACACACTATAGAAATACATTGCTATCCAGCTCTTCTTTCAGACACATAATCTCACCATGTCCCCATGGTAGCTACTCCTGTACATATAGCTAAATAGCAGAGTTATATTTTGCTGCATTCAATAGTTATGAGACCACCTCCCTGCAAAAAGGGACTGCTGTCACCAATAAAATCTATATTGTACTAAATACGTCGTAGTAAAAATTAAAGCTATTCTGCAACTGTACTTAAAGTAAGATGGAGCTAAATTTATAAAGGCTACTGTGTAAGAACCTGATTCTAGCCCATAGGATGCTTGTTTATTTACTTCAATTATTGTAGTGTTCATTTCCTATTTTTCCAGTAGCATCTAGAAGCTGTAAGCTGGGTCAACAGCCTCTTCAGTTAAATATTGTTTGTGCAGCTAGGTCCCTCAAGAAATATTGCAAGCATTGACATTAATGTGGTTAATGCAGTGCTGTTTATCAGCTAAACTACACTCACTGGTCTTTTGCGTGCACTTATCCCATTGCAAATACAAGGTAAACCAAGTTAACTGAAAACATCTTAATTTAAGTGAACACATTGTACTTCATACATGCAACAGATACAGAGCCTGAATATGGGTACACACTGTCCTTGAAGAGCTGAATGGACAAATCCTTGAGCAATCTGGTCTGATCTCTCACCTGACCTTGCTCTGAGCAGGAGGTTGGGCTAGAGATCTCCTGAGGTCTCCTCCAACCAGGGTGATTTTACAGGCAGTGACTGCTGTTGAGAGAACAGTCTACAACTCACGGTGAAACAGCTACAGGTGGTTGTTTGCCTATACCTTGAGTTCGATTTTTTGGGGTAATTTTATTATGCATCACAGAAACCTGATATAGACTGTCTCAAGAGTGAACATTTGCCTGGACAGTTCAAGAAATTGACTAATTCAAATAAACACAGTTGCATCACAGTCAAAGCACTACTTTCCAAGAGGCTTAGTAAGACACAGTTTACCCTCTGGCATGGGGTTTGGTGCTCAGCTGTTAACATACAACGTAAAGAACACAGCACTTTTCAGTTGGTGGTATTTTAAAATTGAAAAATTATGAGGTTTTTTTTGTTTTTTCCTCTGACGTTTTGCAGATTTATCGT
Organism: Burhinus oedicnemus; assembly: GCA_008921705.1. Lineage (NCBI taxonomy): Eukaryota > Metazoa > Chordata > Aves > Charadriiformes > Burhinidae > Burhinus > Burhinus oedicnemus. The sequence goes on from VFFE01007146.1 coordinate 624,913, forward strand.
GTCCAACTTCCATCCATCATTTGTGTCATCTTTCAGCTCAAGGTCAGCGTGAGAGTGAAGCAGTCACCAGGAGGGCATCCTGTACCCCAAGCCAGCAGCAGCTATTGAGCAGTGGTTACCTCATCACTACACAAAATGAGTCCTTAAGAGGACATAAATAATGTATTGAATAGCACCATTAAACAGGAAGTAGAGGTTTTACTCTGTAAGGACATTTTCGAAGTTAGATGGCTGGAATACTGCTCTCCTCCTCCTATTTTGATAACATATGAGCCAAACAACATATAGACTATACTTTATTAACCTTTGCACCCTTTATTTTTCCTCCCAATCTCTAGTGTCCTGGAGATGTTTCTCTACCCTCTGGCTTATTAGTGTGACAAAACAGACGACTGCCATTAATTACACACATAGCACCTCTTAGCGCTGGCTTGGTGGAATTCATTTTCAATTGCCTTTTGCCGTACAAAAGGCAGAGGGAGGAAAGACGGCAGGGGATAAAGGAGGCTGCTAATCAGTTTGTAGCTTGAGCTTTCTTGATTGCAATTACTTTTTTTTTTCTAAATCATTATGAGTATTACTGTCAGTACTTACATAAATGGAACAGTAAGTTTGAATGATATCCATGTGCATTGTCCGATCTGGCTATGATGTTGGTGGGTAGAGATAATTATTTACTTCTATTTATTAATCACTGTGCAATAGTCCTGCTAGCTTGGAGAGTAACTAACAAATGTGTTATAACAAGAGTAAGCAAATTCCTTAAATTCTTAAATATGTCCCTTTTTATCAGTGGGCATATCTTCCTAATCAAGTGATCAAGATAAATCATATTGGTTTTGAAAACAACCCTCACACCTCTGGCTTTAATTTAAAATTGACAACCTTTCTTACAGTCATCCATTTGTAGATACCTCCGTTCTTGCTCTTAAGATGTGACATCCACCGAACTGCCACACAGCTATAATAAACTGGAAGAGATAAGCTTTCTGTGTAATATGTGCTCCATCAGGCATGCAGAGTTGGCACAAACACTGCATAATCCAAAGGGAACTATGTTACACTGTCTGTCTCGGTTCAGCTTGAAAGCCATGTTCCCATTCCCTCCTGAATCCACTTGCATCTCCTATGTATTGAAATCCTATTTGGAAAATGCTATATGGATCTTGCTATAGGATCCCATCACAGGGGTAAACCCAATGTTTTGAGGGCAAATCCAATGTTTTTTAACTGTTCCTGACAAAGACTGGTTTAACCACTTCTTTAAAGTACATACTGATGAATAATCCATTTCTTCCCTGCTCTGATACCAAACTATCTTTAGTAGGAAGATTTTTCTATTTCTAGACTTATCTTCTTGAGGAGAGCCTAGAAGATCATCCAGGGCCTATCTATGTAGGATATATCACTATCCTTGTATGGCATACACCTAAAACAAGAAAATCTTTTTTTTCTCCCCACCTCGTCTCCCCTGATTTCCTTATAAGTTATGCAAAAAAACTGAATCAAGCCTCCAGGCTTTGGAGGTTACCAGCATTTAGCATTGAGAGTATAAATGAGTGATCCTGTGTAATCATTCTCAGATTACTGTTAAATTTCCCTCTATTCCCCCTTTGGCCATCCATCATGATGCAGACAGGGCACAACTTCTCTGTGTCCTGAAATCATTTTCACTGACCCACTAAATCTAATCACATGCAAGGATGAGACATGGCCACAACAAGATATAATCCACTAGCAAAGTGATTTTTTTGAAAAGAGAGCTTTCCAAAATGTCTGTGAGAGCAGTCCCATTGAGACTATTCTGGCACGCTTACCAGTATCTGGGAAGCTTTTGTTTTCTGCCCACATTGTGATATAGATCAGTGCATCCACCTGAACATTCTTGAACAAAACTGAGTTACAGATATCTCAGCAACAAACTGGTTAGTCTTTTACTTCCATAAATGCTCAAAATACTTTTCTCCTATTTTTCCCACTCTGTTGCACTATGCTACTATTAACTATTGTTGTCTAAAGTGCTCCAGTGAAACTGCTTTAGAAATAAATGCATACAGTCATTGGCTTCATTTATTCTGTGTATGTCTTGTAGCCATTTTTCTGGGACAAAAATCTGATTTGTTACCTTGTAGTTCTGAAATGGAGCATTGTGTTTATATGTATTTTCAGAGCAGTGTTAATTTGACATTTTTTGAGCCTGTTATAGTTGGAAAAATGTGGAGAAAATGGGAGCATTTGCCCCTTGGAAGATTGAACATGATTAAGCAAAAGTAGTTCAGTATTATACTGCAATCTGATATAATAATGTCCCACTACTGACCTAGTGAACCTGCCACAGAACTTTGTCTAATACAATATTAGTTTTCTTCAGCATAAGAAATGTTAAACAAATGGACACACTGAGAGCCAGCAAAATTGTACCAACCACTTGAGCATGGCAAATGGGCAAAGTAATTATGCTACACACACTGCACAGAAGAAGAGGGATAATAGAAAATAAAAAATAAATATGCTCTTTGAAATTCATTTGGGAGTCATTCCACAAGTACCAAAACAAAATTAAACTTGCTGAGATTAAATCTGAGTACCCTTAAATACTGACAAAAACGAGCCAGTGGGCCATGAAACTCTCTGTTAGGGATAGGATATTCCACAGAAGTGTCCCACAGTCCTTAAAACTCTGGAAAGCTCCAGTTCCTACCTGTGAGATTTGCATCAGAGCTGAAGCAAGACCACGTTAGAGGTGTTATATACACCCTTGGGGAGGTGTTGAACAGTTGATGCAGCAGTAGAGGAGCCCAAGCTTGGGTGTCCATGCTCCACCTGTTGCCATTCAGCAGTACCAAGGATCCCAGAGCTCAGCTTCTGCCTGCTCCAGGGCAGAAAGACAGAAAATAGGATCCTGTTTTCTAACATTTGGCACCTTTTCGGTCTTGCAAGTCATGTCAGTCTTGTGTAAGTTCCCTGCAGTTTAGAGGAAGGGAGGACCACAGAGAGATGACTGTGCCCACCGAACAGGTTATCTGGCAGCGCTAAGCTTAATGCATTACTTGTCTGTCTGTCTGCAGAGCTGCTTCATGAATGACGAGCTGGTCCAGAGTTGTATTTCTGGTAGATTTTAATTGTGGTTTTGGTTCTCTCTAAAACTTCTTCCATTGGTCCTTTCACTGTCTTCTTCATATTGTGACATCTCTGACCATTTCAGCCTTAGGGAGTCAGTACTATTCGTCTAGCAAGGTGCCTCGGTTTGTACAGACTTCTAAGGAGACGCACTGAAGGATTACTCCCTATACAAATGCCAGAGTTAGATGTATATGCCAAGTCCTTGCATTAAGAATGTACAAATGTTTAACCTGTCCTTGCATAAAAGGAGCCTACTGAAATAGCCTTCCTCTCTTTGAAAAATATGATCAGATCTCACTGCTGTCTTTTAAAACTGTGCTGTGGCACTACTCACCTTTCACGTTGTTTAGTGGTGGCTGAAGAACTCAACATGAAAGCAGAAGACTTAGTTCACTGCCCCTTTCAGTCAGAAAGAGTTTCAGCCCACTTCCTTCACCTCACAGAACAGAAGTTTAATCTTTTTCAACTTTGGGCTCTTCTGGGTACTTTGTAGTTCACCTCTTAATGCTGTTACTCGGTACACGTGTGCAGGACAGAAAAATGGAGTAAATGTGTCTCTCTAGCCTGGTGCTTCGTTTGACATAGGAAGGTCTGTTTTGCAGTTGCTTTCCTGGGATAGTTTCTGTAATTTAACAGTCATCATATAACATGCTTAAACTGCCCAGATAAGATGAAGAGAACCCAGAATTACCTTTTTCTCTGATTTGTCAGCAAAAATTTTCAGTCATCTCTTTTTACATTATTATCTTTCCTGGCCCCCTGACTTCTGCATTCTTGGATGCAAAGAGTAGCAGCTTCAAAACAGGACGATGGCAAGTACCTCACCTGTAATATTCCTGTATGATCCCATATATGATCCATGTATGTCAGCTGTTAATTCTTGTCTTCTTCTGCAAGATGGAACAGAAGAGATTGAAAGCTCTCAGGCTGAGTATGGATTTTAGCTCAGGACCCACACCTTTTGGATGAGTGTACTGTTCACTAAGTTACTATATTTTAAGGCGAAGTTCACAATCATATGTATCCTTGGGTATCCTATTAAGGTGTTTCTTAGCTGGGGGTCCTCAACATTCCTTGACTCTATTCCAGCTTAAGTCAGAGACAGATGTTAAAATTCTTATTACAGGACAGACGGATCTTTATGAGGACATGCATGTTTGAGATGCTTTTAGGCAGAGTTAGAAACAGAGCCAGGGATCATATGGATCATAATGTGTGAGCTATGATCTTTAATTTTACAAAAATTCTTCTCTGAGTTTCTGTCCTTTATTGGGACCTGCCCTCCATCATCTATATCAGGAGTCATCATTACCAGGGTGTCCCAGCTCTTGTGCCAGTCGCTGCGTACTGGATGTGGGTGTGGGTTTTGCCAAAAGGCAGTAGCAATCAATTAGCTGAAATTCCTGAAGTGGAAGAGGCTTCAATGACATTCCTGTAGTGTATCTGTGACTTTTTTCTGTGTGTATCTGTGCATATGTAGGATTCACAGATTTTCTTTCTATCTGCAAGTCAAATCAAGCTCCAGCTAATGCTTCTGACTTTGCTTCTGACTTTAAATACCTGTAAGAGATAATATTTTCTTTTGTCTTTTATATTCTGTCAGCTACTTTAGGGAGTTTACTATTTCCTCTTGAATACGCTTCTTCTCTCACCATGTATACTCCAGGACTATTAAAAATGAGCAATTCAGAAGTGTTGTTTTTATTTGGATAATTTTAATATTGTGCAAGCATCAGACTTTGCCTGACCTCAATTGCTCCCATTCCTGCATTACATAACCTGGCAGCTCAGACTTCTGATTAGGCTTTATAATTCCAAAAATGTGTCAGAACTTACATTTACAATTGTTCTATATATCTAAGTGTAACAAGTAAAACCACAGGGAAATTATTTTCCCAAAAATTGAAATAGTTTACATTTTTTTTCTTCTCACATCCTTATGTTTGCAGTGTCATACATTTTGCTGAAATAAATTATCCTTGTATTTGCACTAAAAATATTTGCACTAAAAATATAGGATGTATTGCAAAAGTCAATAATTTCAAAGGGCATTTTTTTTCTGAGAAGTGGGGTTTTTTTAAACCAACCATTTTTCAAAAAAGATGTTATATCCACAAAGAAAAAGAAGAACACAAACCAAGTCTGTTGTAAAGCCTTTGGAATATCTAACCTTCTCTTGTATTAAAATTCTGGAACATCACTTTTTTGGAAGGGATAGTCAGTCCGTTCTCCTTTTTTTTTCCCCTCCCCTATGCTTTATTTCTTCTGGTTTTAGTCTTACTTTTCCGAGAGGTCTCATCATGCTGGGCAGCCGTGATAACACGCTGAGGGACACTGGGCAGGCTCAGGGGAACCTGAGAAAAGAGGCAGTTCTTGAAGTGTGTGAGGTTTTTATTTTTTTTTTTTCGGGGGGGGGAGAGTTTTCAGATTAAAAAAGCTAGCAATGATCCAGGAACATGTAGCTGTGTCCCTCTGGAAACTGGGAACTGCTGATTGCTACAAATCTGTTTAAGGCTGGAAAATCTGCAGCTGGCAGAGGCAGCGCTGAGGCTTACAGTACTGTCCCTGAGGCTTTCCATCTACTGATGGAACGACACAGGGTTTAAGTGACTGAGCATGTGCAGGTGTCATTCAGCTCCTCTTCCTCACAGCAAGTAGTGCTTTATTCTGGAAATCAGTCGCCTATAATCAGCCACAAAACATATGTAGCGATGGGAATGAGAGCAGCTAAATCTGACCTGAAGAGAAGTGACAAAAATTGCATATTGCACTTAAAGGGAGCTTGACACAATATAAAGACAAACTGCAAATAAATCAATGTAAACTCAAATCGTTTTGCACAACTACAGGAAACCCCATTTTTTTCATGATATACATCATCCTTTCCCATTTTCCACTTCTCCAAACACACAAAGTTTAAGTAGGGTAGAGGTTTTGATGGAGATGAATAGCGTTCAGGTGCTGGTGGGCAACTTGCAGCCAGGCTCGCCCGTAGGCTACCGTGAGGAGGAGATGTAAGGCTAAATCGAAGAGATGATAATGCAAGCGAATGTGACCGATCACAGGATGTTAATGTGAGCTGCTGCCATCACAAGTGCTTGAGACAGTGCATGTTTCTGAGGCTGTCGTTGCTAGTGATACTGAGACTTTGCTGAGAAAAAGCACTTTGTTTAAATTATTGCACTTACTCTCAGTGCAAAACGCTTTGAGTTTAAATGAATCAAAGACAAAGAATACCTCTTATCCTAGACATGGAAATTTGAATCTTTCGGAGAGATGAAAAAGCACTAATGCTTAATGACTGTGTGCACTTCCAGTAATTACTAAAGAATAAAGTCTGATATCAGTGGTATAGGAAAGTTAGGTTATGTAAAACTTGCATTAAATGAAGGGAGTTTTTTGGGGAGAAGGATGTGCATTCATGGCTTCTTTTTAATTTGAAATGTTTTACTACTGGTAATGAAAATATGCTGTCTCTCCTTTAAATAAAATAGAAAATATACCATTTCCCTAGAAATACTTCAGAAAAACACTTTTCTGAGTTTAAATCAGGGAGCTTGGACTCTGGATTCTTCTCCTGCGGTACTCAATGCCAACAAATCTGATTGAAATCAGTGAAGTATGCAGATATTCACAACTCAGTAATGGCAATGAGTCCCCAAAAATTGAGTCATTCATAATAAGTGGGGACATGTGAAAATGGATTCCCACACATGCAATGCAACCTTGAAAAGTACAAAGGGGAAAGGACTAAATCAGAAGAGCTACCCCAACAGATGTTGACAATTTCACTTGATGAATTCAGTATTGCCCCAAAATGTCAGCAATATTGTACTTATTTTTTCATTACTCCAAATATTTGACACTCTTGCAAGCACCTCTCAAGCGCTAATTATTTCTCTTTGCATCCCCTTGATCTGAGGATCATCTCCATCTTCTGCATGGAGAATCAAGGTTTTAAAAGGTGAGATGACAAGCCAGAAATAGGAGATTTGGGCTGCCTGACATCTCTCGCTTTCCTCATGGGACAGGAACAATAGATTAGCATCAGAGGGGGATTCCTTGCTGCTTCTTCATTTGTGCTTCTGTGGGGTTTTTCTGTCTTCCTATCATTCAGCAGTGCTCAGGCATAAATTCCTTGCTCTGCCATTGCCAAGAGAGAAGCCTTTTGACACTTTGAGGTGTGAAAGTAGTGAGTGCTGCTTATTTGAGTGCATGGCAGGGTGCCAGGCAGGTAGGTGGGTGGGTGGGCTGGAGGCAAAAGCTGCCTAACACATGGGATACGATGTCTTGGGAGGAAAAACTCCAAATCTTTCCCGTGTCAGGCTGACATTTAAAGATGAAACTAAAAAAAATCCACCCCCACCCCCAACACACACAGATGCATAAAGAAATTGAGAACTTTTTCACTATTGTTTGTTGCAAGAAAAAGAAATCCTGTAGCAGCGTGAAGTTTCATTCTTTCTTTGAATTCCTCTGGCATTTAGATCTATTCATTCCCTTAGGACACCTGGGATGCTTTTTGAAGATGTCCAAGACAGACGTTTTCACTTTATGAGAAGCAGTAGCAGAAGAACTTCAGAATGCCGTAAAATCTCAGTGTTTTGAAATTTTTTAAAAAACGTAATATAAGCAAAAAAAAAGAAAGAAAAGAAAAAGCAAAGGCAGGAATCAGGTTTCCTGAGTGAGTTAAAAATTAGAAATGCCAAAAAGTGAGAGGGGGAAATGACTCACCCCAAGGTCACACAACAGCTTGGGAGCAACAGTGGTGAAAGAATGTGAAAATCCCACTCTGTTGCCCTAGAGAGAGGATCCCCATCCATCCCAGGCATCTCTGGAAAGCAGCTGAGGAGTGAAAGCATCTGTCCCTGCCTGTTTCCTTGGAGATGGAAAGCAATGTCTGTAGCAGCAAGTGTGACAGGAAGTTGCCTTCCAGCAAACGGAGCCAGGTATCAGCTGGCCCTCAGCTTGTTTGGATCCAGGCAAGCACAAAGTCTGCAGTGTACAAAAGCAGCTTCTTTCAAGTGAATGTGTAGGACACGGTGATAGGAGGTGAGGTCATTTCAGAGCAGGATGTAGAAAATCCAAAGTTAAAGCTAAACCTTCCCCCAAAGCCTGTACTTTCAAGTTGCTAGGAGTAAGGTACATTGAATATGCAGGAGATTGGAAAAGGAAGGAGTTTGCCAAGTTATGTAATTCAATTGGATGTTCTTGCTCTAACTACTGACCTGAATCAAATCTGCCGCCAACTTGCTCATATAGAAATCAGCAGCTGGTTCTAGTGCTGGCCTGGGACACATTATTATGTTCATTACATGCATTTTCCAGTGGAAAACTTATTAGAGAAATCAGAGAATAATATATTCTTTTACAGATTATATATATATATATATATAGCTGTATATTAGAGCCAGTCCAGCCCAAATCACGACAGAGCTAAAAAGATTTATTTTTATGGGCCTCCATATAGTTTTGTAGCTTTTGGCATTTTGTGCAAGTATCTGTGCTTGTTATAGGGTGTTTTGTGGAGGAGTTTGTGTCTTGTGATGTGCGGGAGTGACAGGAAAGGATGTGAGACTTTGATTGGCTTACAAATCTGTTGCCAGACTGCCTGCACTGGGGGGACTGGACTCCAAGCACAGAGTGTCTCTTCCAGGACTACTTTCTGAAGAGCTCTTCTCGTTAACTCCAGTATGCTGCGGCCATACACTCAGAAAATATGCAGCTTTTATAAAGCATTACCTGACAGATTTATATTGTATATTGGTATCAAATTGCATTAAGCCATCTCAGATTTATGGCTCAACCTGAGAGTTCAACTATGCCCGGCAACCTCCCAGTTTACCTGACCTGTCAGTTAACTTGACCTGTCTCTTTCATGGGCAACACCTTTTAGCTACTTTGTTCTTTTCTTTATTATTGTTTTCTGTTAATTTTCATTTACACAAAAAGATGTTTGTGTACACTGTAGTCACTATTCTGACTGGCTGCTCTACACCTAGCTGTTCTCTGGTGTGAAATAATCATGCTTTGAAATGCTGGAACACTGCAACTTCTCCACCCTCCCACTACCTCCACAACTCCACTTCCTTCAGTCACCTCAGCTGTAACAGCAACGCTGTTCTAACACCATTGCATTGAAGTCAAACTCATTACTCACACTTGCAGGCAGTCATAACAATTCCAAAGAATCATTGCTGCAGATAAAAGGGCAAAGGAATTTATGACAGCCAATTAAAGGACAATTAATAATTAAATTGCAATGTGAATTCTTAACATGAATAGTGGTTTTTCTAGAAAGAATGCTGGCATTTGACAGTGGAGTCTGTGGTTAAGTATTAAATAACACAGCACACCAAAGGAGTGGTGTCACCACCAAAGTTAATGAAATATTACAGTGGAGTCTGGTCCATTTTGCTCAGCTTCCAAATAAAGTGCAGAGATTTTAAGAGAATACATTAGATGTGAAAAATAAGTAACATATGGAGTGTTTTCAGTTTTGTGGCAGGCCCTGTCTCTAACAGAGATGTCTCTGTTGAACCTCTGTTGGATTAACGTTTGGCATAGACTTGCAAAAGGGTCATAAATGAAACAAAGAAAGAAAGAGGGGTGAAAAAGGACCTGCGATATAGTTGTACTTTCCTTCCTCAAGCATTTAACTTAGGAAGGCAGATCTACGCCCAAGACAGAAGGTTGTATGTGGGTTTTTGGCTATGACAGGAGTATGGAGGAGGAAGATACACTGCAGGTTATAAAGCACAGACTCCAGGAACCAGCGCTCGTATTACCAAGAAGAGAAATGTAGATACATCTGTGGATATAGTTGAATCTCTGGACACCAAGGAGTATAGAAGACATGAATAAGAGATTTGGGTGATGTCCTCTTCCTGAACTTTTCTTATGGTAGGGAAACATAGTGACATGTTTTTGGTTGTTTACTCTTCCCTAAAGCTTCAAATTTCAGAGGTTCTGCTGTTAGATTGTTATTACTCTATGTTTTTCTGCCCCCTGATTTTTTTTTAACAGCTTCCCCTTTAAAATTTTAAAATAAATTTCTCTGCATGCAACCAGTATGAAGCATAGTCTCCTACCTCAGCTCATGTGGTTAGGAAGCCCTTATTTAAAATGCCTTCTCTCCCCCTACCTCCTTCCTGTACAAAAACAACCCAAACAAACAAAGGAGGCTTTCTTGGAAAGTTGGCACTGGTTTTCTGGGCTCCCACTGTCATTTCATCTTTAAGATCTTCAACTTGTTTGTTTAAATGTTCATGTCTTTAGGCCTTTCTTCCTGATTTTATTGCTGGAAACCATGAGAGCTGTTATTTGTTCCAGAAAGCAGTTTATTATTTCTTCTCTACCCCAACTATGACTTTCCTTCCATTTAAAGTAAAAAAACCCAAAACAATTTACTCTTCCAATACGCACTTTAACTCCTGTGGCTTAGAGCCCCAAGCTGTGAAACAGCACATCTTTGGTGGGTTGTTGCAATTGAAAATCAAGACTGGAAGGCACTCTATAAAATTTAGGTGATATATGCCACAAACAGCAGCAATCTCATCAATTCCAGAGTACGGCCTGATGACAGGAGTCAATATGCCATAATAAAATTTTTAAATAAAGGATAAATACGTATTTTGCGTTACATGATACTGAATCTTGCCAGAATGGAGCTGGCTGGGGAATTTGGAGATAATAACAGTTATGTGGTGGATTACTGAAATTTTAATGAGTGTTTCTCAAGCTCAGGGGCACATCTCAAGAAGGCACAGGGGCTGTAGTTGTTCGTGAGTCTTGCTGGTGAGTGTGTGAGTGGTTTGCCCCGCTGCTGCCTCTGTCCAAAGAAGTACGTGCCACTGTGCCAGCAGAAGCCCAAAGGGACTCACACTCACAGAGTGCATGTGCAAAGGGGAAAAGGGGCACCTTCTCACACACATGCACACAAGACTTGAAATCATTTGTCCAAAATAAAATGTTCCCAAGGAGTACATTTACTCTAATGGAAAAATTCCCCCACTCAAATGCAATTTTTCTTTGTATTCCCCAAGAAAACGCCCAACATAGGACAATAACAAAATAATCCAACGGACTCTGAGAATGTGAGTGTCCAGGATCACTTCTTTCTATCCCAACTGTGCAGACAAGGAATTTGAATCCAGTCATCCCACACTTCAGAGTAGGGCTCTAGCTACCAGACTGTCAGTGTATTCTAGGGAAGGCAAGGGATTGTTTTGTATATGTAACTGAAAACACATTTGAAAAACTTCAGTTCTGTTCTGCAACAGACTGGAAAATAAATTTTAAAACCTGAATTCCCCACTAAACACAATTCTGGACTTCTTGCCATTCTACTTCAGACATCAGCATCTAAAATTGTGCAATGGTCTTTTGATTACCTACAGAGTCTTGGTTCATCTATACATGTGAAAAGGTAATTCAGGTCATTTAGTTGTAAATAGAAAGATGATTTCTGGCAGGCACTGAAATGCATGTGGGAATTTATTTATTTGCTACACTGAATGAAGTTCTTCATGCTAACCATTACTGCCTAAAACACAATCACAGCCAGTGGCAGCTGAGAATTCACCACACTGTTCTTTTGAGATACATAACCATCATGACAAGGAAGAATACAAAGAAGAATTAGTGATAAGAAAGCCTTGGTAAAAATGGGCTCTGTGCTGATTGCATTTAAAGATTTCCAAATTCAAAGTTAAAGTGTTAAAAAGCTCACGATGAAAGAAATTTTGCTTTTAGTGAAAGCTGAGTTGTGCATAACCGCTTTGACAAGAATAATCATAAGGCAAATAATCTGAAATGTTTAAGGGTCCCTATGAGTATGTAGTATTACAGATTGCATTATCAAAGTCTTGGAAGTTATAGTGGTTTCTTATATTCCTCATGATTTTTCTTTTTCCTGTGAAAGTTTATTTTCATATAAAAATTCATCTTAAAGCAACGAGCCCCTTTTTTCCAGCCGTTGGTTCTGGGGCAGCCTTGGCATTGTTACAATTTTGCAAGGTATCCACAATGCTGTGAGCGTCTTCCACGGCAAGACAGAATATGGGGATGGTCAAATTAGGCACCTTTGCAGGGGTGACTCAGGGAGCCATCCTGGTTCACTAACATTTTGTCCACACATTACAGAAGAGTAAATGCACCAGGGCCGGTGAACCTGCAAGTGTATGTGTGCAGGTGTGTTTGTGAATCTTCCTTCTGTCATTTTGCATCCTCTGATTTTCCTGTGGGAGAATGTTTGTGTTATGATGAGTCAGCTGTGCAGATCAGGATTTCTTCCTGAAACAGGGTATTTTCTTGTGTTTCCCATTCTGTTTGTCTTCTAAATTCTTCTATCTCGTGTCACTAGCTGCTATAGAAATGCTACAAATTCCCTGGATATTAACTGATACTGCTGTTGAAACACCTGGGAATAAAATGCTTTTTGAGCAGGTAAGTACATAGATGGCCAACCTTACTGTGGCTCTGTGGTTTACCCTCTCAGGATCCAGGAGTCTGACAATAGGTAGAAGTCCCATCTCACTCTCACATAGTGTTAACAGAGTTCACCACCAGAAGACCAGATAGGACACTTGCAAAACTATGGCTCCTCTGAAGTCAGCAGAAAGCTAGTAACTTAAGACCAGAGCTTCATTTTCTGGAATCATTCTGAGAAAGTACTTTGAAGTTAAATTGAAAAGACAGAAATGCAACCAAACCACAAGCAAAATGAGTAAGAAAAAATGGCAAAGGATATTGATTCTCCCTTGTTGTTTGTCTTTTGCAGTTGTTACCTTGAAAGGAGTACAGAAGAGAAGGAACCTCAAGCGAATTGGAAGGATGACGTCCTCCTTTCCAAGGGGGTTGTGAGGGTTATCTACAGAGCTATAGTCTGAGCTGAAACTCATCTCTGCTCTCAATTGCTTTTGCAAATACATTGATACACTTTCACCGTACTCATTTACAAGAGACTCCAAATGTTTATAAGTGCTACCACTATGTTTAGTTTTAACACAAAACTACTGAACTATTACAAGAGAACTCTATACACAGGGAAATCTCAAATCTGCTAGGTGAGAGAGATGACACTGAAGACTGTGAGATTGCTTGCAGGATAGGTCCCTTCCCCCACTACTCATTCCCAGCTTTGCTTTTTTACCTGCTTTGAAAAACTCTCCTCTTGGGAGTCTTCCTTCTCCCATCATCTGCAAAGGTTAACTTTGGGTCTCTTCCAAAAATATCTTCATGCTTCCCATAGGTCTTTCAGTCTGCCTGTAGTTGCAGTTTAGTCTTTCTCTGTCACAGTTCTGTCTTATTTCTCCAGCCTGGACATGTTCAGCTGTCAGCAGGAGAGGAACAGCTGCCCTCTTGTCCACTGCCCGCCCTCTCAGTGTTTAAACAGAGTGTAAAATGTACATGTGCTAATAGAATAAATTGTACAAGGACAAATCAAACATCTTTACTATCTGTCACAGATGTAGATAACTGGACATGAGGCTGTAGGAACTTAAGCAAAGATGTGAAAAAAATACAAGTGATTCAGTCCAACTCATGACTCAAGACTCATCAGGATCTTCCCTATAAATAACTATGATGTTTTCATTTCTTTTTCTGGAGTTTGACTGTATTCCCACAGGCCCATATGTGTATTTCCCACAGAATCTCAGTGGAAAAAAGTCTGATTTTAATGTGAAGAAAACTGGCATGTGCCAGCAGCCCTAGTTGCAATCAAGTCAGGCTACCCAATAAGGAGACAATGATGTTCCTCTCCTTGCAAGAAACAGGATTCAGCCATTCCCATCAAGGTTAGGAGTGATACCTGGGTAAGGACTGAATGATGTGAGGAAGGGAAGGATCCATGTCTTCTCCTTTCCTTTTGCCTATGCAATTTCACTAGAAAAAAACTGTATTCCACTTCTGTTTACTTGCCTTGCCTGCACCTAAGCCAATAGTGGGGAAGGGTCTGGTTTCTATCTCATATTTGCTGTTATAAAATTTATAAGTGAGCCTGCTGCTTCAGCATTCTCTCCCTCTGCATTTTGATCCCTGAATCTGAGGAAACTAGGACCATACGGTTGAAAATACCAGCAACTGCAGTTGATTTTTCTTCCTTTAAAAGTTGTCTTAAGGCTCATAACATGCCATGTGCAGTAAGCAAATACAGTTTCAACAGAGCCTGTCTGAGGCAACCATCCAATACCATCCTGTAAGTGGATCCCTATCTAAAAAGTAAATAAAACTGTGTTAAGTCTGGGGAAAAGGAAGAAGAGCTTAAGTTAAGAAGGATTTTAAACTGTTTCTTCTTTGAAGTGGTTTTATTGCAAATCGTCTTAGTGTAAAACTCAGCATTAAAATTCGTGTCTTCTCATATCACTAGTGTGGAATTCACCCACAGTTTACAGAACCAAAAAGCGTACTTTTTGCATCATTTAAGTATTGCCATGTGAGGGGACGTTTCATAATCCATGGACGGTATCTGCTTACCCTCTGAGGTCAGGTCCAAAGAGACTGCGTGTCCAGTTTGGGTAACTACTTGATTTGGAATTGAGCTATCTCCACTTAGCACGTTAGAGCACATCATGGACTGACTTTGGAGCAGATACTGCACATTATGTTTGGAGGACTAATGTTACTCCAGCATGAAAACTCCTGAAACATACACAGCGTGGACACTGGGTGCTCAGCAGCAAATATTTCACCCTATAGATTTGTTCTTATAATATCATATTACTTGGCAATGCAGAAATGGACACAGACCATCAAAGAAAGACACAATGGAAGAGGAACTGTGGTCTTTTTATTAGCAAAATCACCTCTAGAGGGATGGTAGCAGTGCTAGGACATGAATGCTGAAATCCTGAAGGCCATTGCCTATTCTGAACAAATACAATGCACCCTCACCAATTCTTCTGAAAAAGTGGAAGCCTAATTCAATTTTTCTGCTCATTCTTAGTGGGATCATGGTTCACAATTGTCCTCTAGTTGCATGCCTCACTGCAATTTTACTTTATCTCACAGACTGTGATTATGAAAGCTGGCTGTGTGGCATACAGTGAATCATGCTGTGATTTACTATGAAGAGGTCAGCTTAAAAAATTTCCTGAGAGGAATTTTATTAGATGCAAACCGCACCATGACTGAATTAAGATGCAGCCTAAGTATTCTTATATCCATTTCATCAATACCATTATATTTCTCCCTCTGTTTCACCATTATAAACTCATTGAGGTGTTTTTTTCTTTCAAGTGGATGGGTCAAAAGAAGTTTTCTACAAACACGAAGTCAATTGTGTTCCATTGAAAATGTTAATAAATAGCTCCAAAGCCTCAGTTACACTCTGTGACAAGTGAACAAGATGGACCAAGAGTGTAATGGAAGGGCAGATGTGGAAAGTATCATTTAGGAATCACGCAGCCCAGAGGTTTGCAAGCATTTTTACCAACTGGCATGAAATGATGGAAGCCACCATATAGTGAAACAACCATTTCCCTCTTTCATTTGAGCCAGACACTCTTAAAGCACAGGTCTGTGCATGTCTTTCCCAGATAAAGAGAATAAATCTTAAGTATTAATATAAAACACAGTACAAAATTAGCTATCAGTGCTCCACTGAGCTATGATTGTTGTACCTGATTTCATCAAACACCTTCCACTTGAAGACAAGACCCTCACCCAAAATTTTTGGATCAATCCTGTAGCGTCTGTGTGAGCTATGAGGCCTTGTATATAAATATTCTTGTTTGATTTGAATGTAGCAGAGGAATACCTCTCTCATGCCTAGGATAGCTGGGAAAGACAATTATCTTTCTGTGTTAGCTAACAGAAAAGGTATAAATAAATGATGCCAAAACCAGTGCAGCAGGTATTTTTGATTCGTCAGTAAATTTGTTGTTCTGTACTAGGAATGGATGCTTTTTGCCAATCTACATATGCTCTTAACAACATTACTTTTTTATTGTTACTAAGGATACTGCAGAGCTGTTAAATAACAAAAATATATCTGCAGTTTTTGCTAAACTGCCATCTTTAATCATGTCACTCCAAAATGGTTTATGTAAATCAAAAAGTGACTTGAAACAGCCGTTAATCTCTACTTGTCGAGACTGAGACAGCTAGTGGAAATGCAGTATTTCCTGGCACGACATGTCATCCTGGCAACATGCCTACAGATCTGGCAGCATGTAGATGAAGACACCTGGCAGGAGAAGAGAATTAGGAGGTATTTTTAGGATTGATGCATTTCTGCTTTGAAAGTAGCAGTAGTAATTCAGTATGCAATGAGTAAATCCCTCTGTACACTCATGCATTTTGACATGTCCTAGCTCTATACATGCCACCAACATGCATAAAATAGTTAGATATCTACTAAAATGATAACAAGAAATAAATAAGTAAAAAAAAAAAAAAGTATTTTCTGAATTCTACCTATTTCTGTTTCTTGAATTATCCATGTTATGATTTCTTTGGAAAGCATTATTTGTATCCGTAGCTGAATGTTTTCTATGGCTCATTAGTCAACATTCCATAGTAATGATTCTGTATTCAAAGACTCAGTGATGCTCAAAGATATCATTTTATATGCTTAAAATCACTTTTTAGATGACTGTAAACCATAGAATTAGGTTTCTAATGAGGCTGTTACTAATTTCTAAGTTGATTTCCAAAATTCTGCTGGTACAGTTGTCTGCAAGAATGGGAATTATTGAAAAGAAAATATCATAGTGATTTAAAAGCACTTACAATATTCATGCAGTCTTCCCCTGATACTTGCCCAACTCATAATTAAGAGGCCCCAGATCTCAATTTTTTTTCATTCGCAATGCCTAAGCCAAAGTATTTCAAGGTATATGATTAATTGATTTCAGCTTTGTTAATACCTGTACTAAACTAGAGCTTTGTGTCAGAAAGGCAGCACTAAAAGTCAGGGAAACATTGTCATTTGAATCTATCTAAAGATGTAATTGTATATCATCTGCATATAATTAGAAACAGATGCACTCTCAGGCAACAGAGAGGTAACACTAAAAATTCGGTAAAACAGAAGTCTGAGATACACATAGCACTTACAGAAGATAATTAATCAGCATGGGACACCATAAAGACAAATTAAATGGGGTATCTCATATAACGTGTTTGAAAAGTTAATTTGTAAATTTTCTTGAATGACTTAAACAAAGACAGTGAAAATGCCAAGAATGAAGGTGATCTATTAAACGACATGCTACATATAGTAAACTAGAGGTGATTAGAGAATTTAGCTTTGTTAAAATGTAAAGCCTAAAGATCTTCGCTTCATACACTGTAAAGTGTTCACAGGATGCCAGTCCCCCAGCACTGCTGCCTATTCAGAATTGTGTTTAGAAAATCGGGGTTTATAAATATATAAACAAGAACCCATCTATGGACTGGCTTTACTTGCCCCAACAGTTGCTTCCCATACTATTAATTCTTTTCATTTTATATGTCATTATTCCCTTTCTCGACTAAAAGTCCATTCATATCAAGAGGAATTTTTCCATTGACGTTCAATGGGCTTTGGACCATATGCTAATTTATCTGTTCCCAAGAAATCAAGTCTAGAGCTGCCTAACTGCTGTAAAATCAACATTTGCAAACATTCATTTAGACTCTGAATGGCTGTTCAATTCAGCCAAGCCTCTGTCCTTTTTTGTCACTGAAAACTCTGTAATCAGTTATTTGCCAAACAAACAGCTGTTCTGCACCTATACCTTATGTGCACAATATTATATTATTGTTATTTGCCATTCATTATTCATTATTCTCCTATGAGACATCACTGATTTTTTTCTTTTTTTACAAAACCACCATTTCTCAGGGAGTTCTATTTTTCACTTTGGCCAGCATTTTGCAGTCATTGGTTTTTCAAACCGAAAAAAAAAAGACACGTCAGTTTTTTTGGTTATTGTCTTCTTTATTTTTCCCTATCTTTCTTTTCCTGATGACTTTTAATATATAATAGGGAAGGAAAATGAAAACCCGAATATATTTTATTTGGTCAATAACCAAAACGAGTGTTACAAATGAATTATGATAATTTCTTTTGAATCGTCCCCGCTTTGAAATTTTCAGACATCTATTCAATGGAAGATGAGTAGCATGTCTCGTTCAGGGACAGAAAAAAAAACCCTGAAATCTAAACAAATAGTGCATGAACACATCATGAGCCGAAATGTGTTTGCTTAAATTAGTCATTGAACAATTACAAGCAAGAAATAAGTACGCAAGAAAATCAGTATGATTTGCAAATTATTTCAGAACAGAAAAAGAGCAGCCAAATACACCGGATAACTGATTAATTGTAATTAGAATGTGGGCCCCTGATCATGCATAGCAAATTTCCCACTGATCTGATTTCACTGAAAATAGGTTTTGGTCCTTGTTAATGAATTCTCTTCTCAAATCTACTGATTTCAGTTCTCCTAAGGAGAGTATTTGGTTCACTTCAGCAGTAAAAATGATCCTCATTACCTAAAATCTTCATTAAAATTATCTGTTAGCTCAGTAAGACATTGTCACATACAGAAGTGAGAAAAAGAGATGGCTCTACAGGACCTGTTGATGTGTGTTTGACAAAAGTACTTGGACCTCTGAAAGCACAACACAGATGGGCATGACAGCATCAAATGTCCCAAATAAGCGCATACTGATGGATTTATTTTATTTTAAAAAAAGGTTTGCATCAACATACTTAAAGATGTGTATTTATAACTATCTCTTTCTCCATTAGCATAGCAAACCAGCAGCAGCATTTGATTTTTTGGGAAAATCCATAAATTTTGTAAGTGGCTTGATAGAGTCAGCATTTTTTGTTCAGAGTACTGGGCTCCTGATCCTGTTCCAGCTGAAGTTGTCAAGAGTTTTGCTCGTGACCTCTTTGAGGGCAGGAATAGCACGTATGTCTGCGCTGCCTGCAAAGAATGGATATATGTACTGCCTTCAAGGCCGGAGCCCTTGGCAATTTGCACAAACGTGTAAGTCTGGGAGAGGAGTGCACTTGGCAGATGCCCGTGCCCCCTCTGCCTAAGAGCATCCAGGTGGGTTAGCAAACTGCCAGGGCAGATGATCTACAGTGTAGTAATTACAAAGAAGTAGTAATGAAGAGAAACTAACCTGAATGCACCAAAATTGCTCCAAAATTCAGATATTTGCCTTCAAACAAGCTAATTCGCTAGTATTTCCATCTTTCTTACATCACTACTCAGCATCTGAAAAATCATGCAAGAGTTTTTGCATGAATTTTGGGGTGCACACAGGCAAATGAGACTCACACTCGCAGGTTTGAGAGGAGGAACATTGGAAATCTCTAGTGTTAAATCTGAGGTTAAAAATTACTTTTGCTTCCTACTGTGTGCAAATGTAAATTAAATAAGCAGAAACAAGCCAGAGGAAATGCTTCTGATTGGAAGCAGAAAGTTCCTGATTTTCCAGCTCTAAAAAGGAAAGATCTTTTGTAACAACTTAGAGGTAGAATATTTCCACAATTCTGAATTAGGGAATTAACAACCTGAAGATATATTAATCGTCCAAGTGTTATGAGAGAAATAATCCAGGCAATGATTAGTCCAGGAATTAAGCCTGACACCAGTTTAACCCTGAAGTAACACCAACGATTTGCAGTGAACTCCCAGAACTGGGAGACCTGCTGGAGTTCCCACAAGAAGCACAAAAGGGAAAAGCGCATTAAAACCCCAAATTTACTCAAATAATTTTGGAGAGGAAAAAGATTGTGTGGATAATAGTGAAATACACTGAAGCAATATACTGCGAAGCCCAATATTGCAGAGCTCTGATGAGCATCAGAGACAGTCAGACTTGTAGTAAATAAATGTTATTACGCTGCCACAATTACAGCATCTTCCTGTTTTCAGGCTGCTTGAGCCATCTGGCATAGGGATCCGGATGAAAGTTATGCAATTATTAAAACAAGCTAAATTAAATTAATTTAAATTAATCACAGTGTATGAAAATAACTGGCCAGAAGCATCGAATCATAGTTGCTTTGAACATGACGACCTATTTTTCTATTTTTTGCTGGGCTTTCTCTAATTATGAAATAACATGCTGTCTTTGAAACCAGTGGCAAAAGTCCAGTTGAGTGAAAAGAGATATTTGTGCAGGGTACTGTTTCCCTTCTACACTAGCAGCGATATGCTTCGTTAAACTACATGCACGTACACCACCTAATGAAAGATACAGATACTTTTTTATTACTGTATGTTGACCTGTCATGTAGGATGTGAAGTTACTACATTACATCAAAATGTTACCCATGCCGTTCTGGCAAGGTCCAAAAGACTTTTTCATTTCCTCAAATGTTATGAAAAGTTTGTGTCCTTCAAACTATTCATAAATAGGTATTTTTTATTTAGAAATTTCCGAAACGATTGTCTGAATGCTTTATTTGCCACAAATGTAGGTTTTCTGTTACAAATTCAGCCAATCTTTTGGTGACAATGTGTTTAAAAAACAGTGTGAAAAATGACTAACTGAAAATGGCTTGATTTAAAGTGCTGAAGAAAATGGGAAGGCATTCAACTAACAACCTCCCAGAGCTGCTAGGAATAAGAGCAGTTGAGAAGGAGAATCCCGAGAAGGAGAATCCTGAAGAATTTATTTCTATATTTACCAAATCTGCTTGGCAGTACATGGAGGGAAAAGGCAGCATCTTGCCTACGGCTTGGTCAGAGGCAGCTTGGCTCCAGGTTTAGGAAGACGTTTGTGTCCTATGGATTCAATAGGACGTGTTTTGCATATGCAAGGCCCCTGATGTACGCCTGAAACCCAGCAGCAGATGCACTGAGGACAAATGGATAGTAGCTTCCACAGACCAAGTTGTGAGCATCCCCAGCTTTAGCTAAAGCTCCCTAAAATGCTTCCCTGCATCCTAATAACTCATTAAAAGCCACCCAGCAAGGACGTACATATCCTCCTACAGCACAGACAAAAGCTCCCTCTGAACTCTATTTGCCTTTCAGGTTTTTTTCTTCTCTTTCTCCATTTTTTTCCCAATTACATTGGCTTTAAGTAAAACCTTTTATGGAAGCTCTTCAAATCTGTAACTGAATTGCATAAAGACACAGTTCAACTACTTTAATACATTGGATTGGAATCCAAGCAGCAGATAAAATATGCTATTTATTTGTTTATATGTTTCTGATGCGGTGTCCCCCACTGGGCAGAACCATGCATCATATTTTGAAGGGGATTTTGTGGGATGCGGGGAAAATCTGTACTAGGTATTGACAAGTACTTTTTTCAGAAATATTCAGGGAGGAGATGAAAGCTGTTTTAAAACAAATCGTTTTTCCTAAGTAAGGTCCCTACTTCTCAGAATAAAGCACAGACAGGAATATTTATCAGTGGCTTGCTTGCTTTCTTACATAGAAAATGGTAAAAATGCAGAGAGCGTAAGGTTCTATTTAAAAAGCTAGCCTAGACTTGCTGTTCATCATTAGCAAAATTAAAATGCAGAGGTGCTAATAGCTGTAGAGAAATCCAGGTGTGGAACATGTGACTTGGACCAATATGAAATAAAATGTCAGGCAGAGGGGATTCTTTAACTGTAATTAGATTTTAAGTTTAAGTAGCTGCAATTTTACAAATTTCTCCCCCTTCCAAATTGTGAAGAAACTCTTCTGAGTAAAGCTGATAATATGGAGTCTAAGGAAATTAAAATGAATAAATTATTCACCCAAAATGACACGGGCATTTACAATAGGAGTCTTATCTCTAATAGCATTGTTATTACCATTATAATTGTTACAATAATTTTCCTTTTAAAATCTCATAAATCTGTTTCTCATATGTACATTTAATTCAGATTCCCTTTCAAGTAAATATCATGCCTATTGTATCTAGGCTTCAGTAGACTTGCCTGAAATCTTTTCTGCCATAAGTTCTCACCTTCTGAGAATGTTATTGATCCTTAGAAGTAACGTGGTTATCTCTCTGGGGGAGTGATTAGGAGTCTGGAGATGTGGTCCTATTCTTGGCGCTCTCATTTAAGATTTGTGAACTTTAGCAAAGCACCTTAAAATAAACAAAGCCTCAATAGTGGAACAGGGTAATAGCCCACATGTACCTTCTCTATTTAAGCCAGTGTGTTTTGGAAAAGGAATGGACTGAATGTAAGACTAACACTTTTTTTGCAAATAAGGTTTCAGATCTTCAGCTGAAAGTCCCTAGATGTGCTAATTACTTTTATTTCAGCAGCTATGTATAAATGATCTTGCTGAACAATCAAATACTGCAGCCTTTTATATTTTCTTAAGTGGTTACTTCCACTAGGATTACAGTTCTTTTAAAATATACATGAAAGACAGCGGTTATTAGCAAAAACCTTAGAGATTCATATTGACAGTGAGGACCAGAGGGTTAAAGACAGCTATTTAAAAATGTCTGTATATAAAAATACCCACTAGACACATCAAGTACTTGGGTGTTTATACAATGGAGCATCACATCAGCTATCTGCATTTGTAAGCCAATAAAACCTATGCATACATACCTGATTTATATGCATACCTTGGGGTCTGCAGACATAAAAAATGGCAAGGGCAAATATCTGTGAACAATTGCATTTGCCTCACTTCGAAAATCTGCCCATTAAGATCAGTCTGTATATTTTGAGAAACAACCCATCTTCCTCCTTCCTCCTGAGTGTTTATTATTGTAAGGACCAAGTCAGCTCAGAAGCACAGAGAAAACAGGTGAACATTTAGAAGGGGGCAAGAGAGAGGAGTTCCCATCATACGAGTAATCAGACACATGAGTTATTTGGAGAGAACTTTTTACATGCAGCTGAGTTTTCTAAAATGTTATGAAGTAATTGCATTATGAAAACAATCAGCTGCTCTGCATTCTGATCATTAGAAGCTGATGATATAATTGTGTTATAATGAAAAGCATTTGGGTGATTATTCCATAGAGGAGCTCTGCAGATAATATTCAAATTTACTTTATTTTGGCATCATTTCAAAGAAGCTGAAAGTACAATGTAAACAGCTGGACTGTGAGGTAATGTTATTATAACTTCTGAAGTATGTCCCTTTTTTTAAACTATTATCTTGAAAAAGTTCTTTGAGTTTATCTGTATAATGCCAGCTGAACTTGTTTATGTTTTATGGTGGCTCATTAAATAACTTTGTTCTGTATTTCCAATGGGAAACAGCAGTTTTATTCTTTTTCTTTTTTTCTGAATAATTAATCAGAAAGCATCCCAAAGCCATAAAGAATCAATAAAACTGTCATATCCAGAATTCTGTTTTATCACATACTCTCTTCTACTGACACTCCGTGCCAAATCTTAACTGCATATACTACTGGTGACTCAGATTTGTGGCGTTTTGCAGGGCATAACACAAGTCAGATCTTTTACCATTGCTAACTTCATCATTCTTTCAAAATAAGCATGCTGTATTTCTTCAAGTTAATCATCAATCTCAGAACTAGGCATCTGGTATATAAACCACTCATCTAGGTAAATGAGGATTGCCTGCCAAGGACAATTCAGTCCACTGGGTTCTGATGGGACAAAACTCTGTGGCGGAATCTGCTTTCCTATTGAATATCTGGCAAACTGTGGTTGTAGGTAAATTAATCTCCCAGCCAAACAAGAAAACTAAGTTATTCTACTGCCTTGTTAAAAGCTGTGCATTTTTCTGCTATTGCTACAGTATTTGAATGCACCTTGAACAGTAAAACATCGTTTTATGCTCTGCTGACTGTTTTGCTTGCAGGGAGATGTCTGGGCTACAACCCGGGCTAATCTTTAACTTGTAACAAGCTCTTTGTTTTCTACTCACAGTTTCTTCGTTATCCTTCCCCAGATAAATATGTAACTGCAGTCCTATTTGATGGGTAATAGGGGTGAGAAAGCAGAGGTGAACATTGTTCTACTTGGCAAGATCCATTAGTTTCCCTTTGCTACAAACAAACATTTCCAATCTCAGAATTTCCCAGCTAATTTAAATCCCCTCCCTGCCTTTTTATCCATGATATACACGGCTGGTTTTTGAATTTCTTGTTCAGTGCAAAAAAAAAAAAAAAAAAATTGCCAATTCAGGGTGGTGTGGAGCCAGCCAAGTCTAGTAGCAGCAATGGTAGCTGTAAGCGTTGAAGAGGGGATACTGAGATCTTGACCTCAAATGTCCTTCCGTATTGAAAATGTCATGCTAATTACAAAGTTGTTGCATTATTATTTATAATTATGTAAGTGTGGGCTGAGGTTATCTTGAGTCCTTTAGGGGCTTTTGTTTGTAACTGCGGTCTTGCACAGCCGAGCCTGCACTGTCTGGTCGGTCAACTTGCTCTTTGGGTCGGCATGTGCTTGTTCCACCTTTACCGCAGTCCTGCTGTAAAACCAGAGTAATGAAACAGCTGCAGCAGCGCTCCTAAAGCACAAGGTCAGCTCCCCCTGCTTTCCTCATTCTCAGATCTTCAGTAAGTGTGTCCACATCTTCACTGCCCTGCACCTGTGATGTGCTGAATCAAGTGAGAAGACTGGAATAAAATGCTCTTTTTCATTTGATAGTGTCTTTACAGGGGAAGTAAAAGTCCACATCTCTCCTTGACTCTAATTAGAAAAGCACATAATTGGCAGTGCTGAAAATAAAGTCACTAACACAGATGTTTCTTGTTGTCTTAGGAATTTAAAAGAAGGAAAAAAAGGCAGCACCAGAACTTGAAAGGGATCTGTAAGCTTCTTAAAGGTGTTTAGTTGCCTAATTCCAAATTGCTGTAGTAAAACGTAAGGACCTAAATACACTTAAAACCGTATATATATATATATTTGTCTACAATTACTTAAGACAATAACTAAATCTCAGACCTTTAGAGCCAGAAGTCCATTTCCCACTTTAACTATTAAGTGCCACTGCCACATGGAAAGAAGTAGAACAAGCCAACAGGATACAAAAATGTTGCTCTCCTCCAGCCCCTGCAGTTCAGCCAACAAAGAGAACTTCTGCAGAGTCCAAACGCACTAAAGCTGGAGTTGATGTAGCTGAGTCTATTGGCCTATGAAGTTGATTGCTGAGTTGCCCTTTCTTGCTTTCATACTGTAAGGGTCTCAAAATGGCATTGTAATACTAAAGTGCTGTAACAAGGAGTAACGACTGTGACTCCGTAGCTATTATACTTTTGTACAGGGAGCTGGATTTTTCATGTAACAGCGATTTAAGTTTTTGAGATGTTGCTTTTTCAGTGCTTTTTTATTTTACTGCAGTAATCAAAGAGAAAAATCATTTCTTTGACATGTTGTGTGAATCCAACACAGAAATGCTGGAGGGAGGCTTTGGGAATTGCTAGCTGCATATTCTAGTGGCAATAGAAAGGAAGGATTGGGATAATTCCTGCACCTTTGATGGGCTTGCACTATCTCCAGATATTGCTAAATCATTGAGGCCATAGAACTTCCACCTGGAACTCGTAAAAACATTGGGGGGCAAGCAGCATTTGTTTCTAAATTTACCACATTGAAGCATGTATTGGATTCACTTTTTTGTTTCCTTTTTTAAATGCCGCCATGGAGAAAATCACTGGATGTACCTACAAGGTCTTTTCTCATCACCACCCCGCAGCGTATCTAGAGACATAAGTGGAAGCTCTGGATATGTTGTTCTGCAAAAAAAACCCCAAACTTTTGCAGCTTTGCACTGGTTTTTAAATTTATTTACTAGATAGCATAAAGTAAAAGAAGTTTTCATCCCTTATTGGGTATTGACATCTCCCCCTTGACATCTTTACATTGAATAACAGAAGTAGATCTGTGAATGTCAAAGTGAGATAGTAAGAGGAATCATGGACACAAACATGGTGTGGGAGAAGGCTTGGGAACCGTTGGTGCTGCTGTTACTAGACATGGTATATAATAAGACAGACAGGTTACACTTCTATCATCAGTTACATCTGTGAGCAGGGTCCTCAGAGAAACTGTGGCAGAATATCTCTGTATTTTAAGCATTTTAAGACCAGATCTCTGCTAACAGTCCCACTAATCTATAGCTATGCTTGATTATATTATTATTACATGTTATTATATTATTATTACATATATTGTTATTATTATTTTATTATTATGTGCTATGGCACCTTATGTTGATAATATTAAAACACGCACTTCAGCAGCACCTACGCATCAGCCAGGCTAGCTTCTCCTTCCTCCCATGCCCACTGTGCTAAGCAAATGACAGGTACGGTTAAAAAAAAATAATCCTAACCATTCTTACCCCTAAGCCACACAGTTTAAACATTATGCGTAGCAGGGTGTTAGTAACAGATGGACTGTTAGAGTGTATGCCATGAATACCTACCAAGAACTGAATATATTTTGTATCAATATTGTGGTTGGGAAATAAAAAACCTCCTGAAGTAAGTAAAAATTCCTGTGAGTAAGCAGCATAGTCTGGCAGTTTTAACTTGGGGGGGTGGTGGAGAATAACAAAAGTAATCATTATATATAATGGAATAACTACCTGCAACAGCTCTGTTTACATAGACAGTCAATTCTAATTCCGAAAGAGCACACAAGCTAAATTAAAGGAAATATTAATGGTTCACGGACTGAAGCTTTGCAAAAGAAATTTTTAATGCATGGTGAACTTTCGCAGCCTATCTAAAGAAGGTGTTAATGGAAGTTTGAAAGATACTTTAAGGGAAGCCTTTGCAATTCATACTAATTTCTTTCTCATAAATGCATCATACATGTCCTCAGTATCTTCCATAATGTTATCATTTCCTGTGGTAATTATAACTCTAACTTCTATGTAGGGAGTCTCTGTGTCTATAAAACTTAACGTTTCACATCCCATACTATGCTCCCCCAGCAGCAGCAGTTTGCTACTACTCTTGGCTTCTTGTAATATGGCCCCACCATTACTGAATATGGTTTGTAATAGCCCATTTCCTTCTTTCCCTATTCCTAATTTAAAAGCAACCATTTTTTAACGCTTGTAATATGCACATCACTCAGAGCTGAAACATTTTGCTTGGGGCCAAATTCTGGTCTTCATTGACGGGAACACTCATGTTCACATGAATGAAGCCAGGATTCGTCTGTAGCTTATTTCATTTGGAAAAGTGGGCTAGGTTTGTGCCTGACTTCTGTGGTGTGTCCTTCCAAGAAGCTGATAACCTTTCTACAAATGCCCTTCCTGAAAGAAAACAATCAGCAGAATGAGAATTAAAATGAGTTGAAGCAGAAAATGAATCAACCAGGAGGTGTTAATGGATTAACTCCTTTCCAGGCAGTGTCCCTTACCGTACCCCTCCACCCTTTCAAGGACAGGGTGAGCATGAAAACTTGCCCACTGACCTAGAGATCTGGCTAGCAAGAGACTAGCTCAGCTGGTCAGAAAAGCATGCCCAGTCTTTTTCGCCATTTGCTGAACAAATGATTATTTAATCTCTGATTAATCAGGACACTTATGCAAGCGCTAAACTGACTCCTAATACTTCTTTCTCTGACACCTGCAACAAAAAGCTGAGAAGCCTTAGTTCCTTTGGGCTTTTCTCATGCAGTTTTTCTCATACCCAAGTTTTATTATTTTTTCTGTATTAAAATCAAAGAAGGCCACCTCATTACATTATACAATAGAATATTTGACTCACCCTTATAAATATCTTTAAGATTTTAGCAAGCCCCAGGATGCTAATGTTTAAATCAACAAGAAACAAAATTAGTTCTAGCACTGTTTTCTTAAGGAACACAGACACTAAAAAAGAAAATCACACGGTAAAATTGCTTCCCACTCTTAAATCCTGTGCTGTGTCACAAGCTAAATAATTCTAAATTCCCATGAAGTCTGTCTTTTCCTGAAGGAGGTAATCTGTCAGCTTGTTGTTTTGTGTTTGTAGGTTAAATATTCACTAATGGTTTATTAGCACATATATTGTAGATGATCAACTTTGATTAATGCCCAAGTGCTACAGAGTTTCTCATATTTAATAAATATTTTCAGTACTCCCTTATTGCTTTATCAACGTAAATTACAATAACTGTCTAATAATTGTAAATCAATACAAACCCTGCAGTAAATCATTCTGAAGCAGAGAGCCGTTAAAAAGTGAAATCCCAACCCAAACTTCTCTTTTACTGCTTTATTATATTTTCTCTGCTGGCTTTTGTTGGTGTGGGGGTTTTTTTGTTGTTTTTTTTTTTTTTTTTTCTGAACCATCAGCAAATTTAGGGCAGTATATTGGTTGAATCACCTCATTTGGACATAATTTTTCTCCTTGTCTCAATTCATTAAGATTAGGATCGTGTTCTTATTTTTGCTATAGGCTGAAGAGGTAAGTATGATTCTTGAGGTTTGTGGTTAACTTAATTTT
This sequence comes from Burhinus oedicnemus, assembly GCA_008921705.1. Lineage (NCBI taxonomy): Eukaryota > Metazoa > Chordata > Aves > Charadriiformes > Burhinidae > Burhinus > Burhinus oedicnemus. The sequence continues at coordinate 653,380 of VFFE01007146.1, forward strand.
ACTTTGCCTCTGGCTCTTCCTTGCTTTCTCTTCTATTCAGTTATTTCAATTGAAACTTGTGCATGCACTGAAACCAACAGACCCTTGTATGGATACTTTGAACAGATTGAACCCCACATCCTTGGTTTCAGCACAGAGTGGGCATTAAGAAGAAACTTCTCCTCTAGACTTATGTTGGAAGAGGTAGCTTTCAACTGGCTGCTTCCCTGGGTGTCCTCCACCAGCAATGGAGAGAGAGGGAAGTCTTTCTAAAGAGCAATTCCCAAAGTAGCTGTCTAAAGCAGGCAGGATACATCTTCCTCCACAAGTGACAAAAAAGGGATGACTAACTTTGATTCAACACCTACCTTTTGGATGGCTAAAGTTAAGGAGGATGAATCATACTGTTAGTGTACTGGTCTCCCTCCTCTTTATAGAACAAGAATTTTCTTGTTGCTTTTGTTTTTATGTAGTCCTTGCCCCAAAATGTCTACTAGTTTTACAGTCTTCCAAAGACGTGTTTTACAGAATCATGCTACTGAGTTGAAATCACAGGCTGCAGTCAAGGTACGTGGAGACCGAAAGCCACTGAATTTAACTGCAGGATATGTTATTTGGTGAACAGACTTTCAATAAATTTTATTACGGTTATTTGCCCTGGATTGGCCAATCTGTTTAATGCTTCCAGCTCTTCCAAAGTGGGTCAGTACGTCTGGGATGATTTCAGGTAGTCAGGATCCTAATGTGAGTGAAAGTACTTCTAACAACACAATCTTTACTGTGTTGGAGTCAGTCAGTCCCTGTCAGCAGAACCGTTTGTTAAAATTACTGTCAGTTCCTGTATTATTCATTAAAAATCACTTCTCACCAATTCTATTTACTAGAACTGATGTACCCTCTCTGCAGATTTGTTACCAAACCTCTGCTCAGTAAAGTCTTTCCAGGTTTGATGAGCACAACTTAATTTAAGACACCCTCCACACACACCCTTACAGCTGAATATCTACATTTGCTTTGCTGAATGGAAACACCTTATTTTAAATTTCTTTACTAAACAAAACAATTATAAACTACTGATACGAGCAAACCCTGTTAAATTTTTGCCTGCTGCTCAATAAACTGATTTCTTCTTAGCAACATCCTCTAATATTCCCACACAGATTTCACCCACTCAAGACTTTTAAAACCCCATCCACAACTTCAGCTGCAGGCAATAGATGCAGACACAACCAAACATATCACAGAGATGAAGCTTTAATATGAGTATTTAGGTGCAGTTGCTCTGCAGGAAGCTTTCTAACTTTCTTAAAAATATCAGGGACAACAGCAACAAAAAAGAAAAAGTGAGGTGCGTGGGAGAATGAAGGACACAAGATATTAATTCTTAGAGTCAGTGAGCTGTACTGTACAAAATGAAGCCCAGGAACATATGCCACATGTTTGTGAAATGTTAACTGATACCAGCTCTCCTTTTCAGCAGCCACAAACAAGCCAGCTAGATTAGAAGATGCCACGAAATGAAAACAATAGAATTATCTACTTTAATTTTCCCCAAAGGACAATGCATCTTACCGCAGAAGGTACAGAAGTGCATTAAGCATGGCCTAATATTGAAGATTTAGAGATTATAAACTCAGAAGACATCATTATGTTCCCCTAGTCTGACCTTTGGTACAGTTCATAATATATACTTTCACTGAGCACTTCTTGCATCAAGGCTGTAACTTCTGGCAGCATTAGGACCCTTCTCCTAGAAAAACATCCCAACATAAAGACATAAAATGATGGGGAATCAATAACGTGCTTTAGTAATTTGTTACACAGAGCCCCCATGGTATAAAAATGTGTGTTTTATTTCCAAAATGATTTAAATGGTTTTGTCCATTGGCTCTTGCCATGCTTCTGTCAGCCAGATTAAAGAGCTTTCCAGAAGTCTTCTCTCCATGTTCCTACTTATACATTAGAAGGTGACTTAATCATAATCTTTTCTCAGATAAACTAAATAAATCAATCTTGTTTAGTCTTTGACTGTAAAGAAGGCTCTCCAGATCTCTATAAATCCAAACACTCTTCTAGACTCTGCTTTGCAAGATACGGTTTCATATCTGAAATATCTTACATATTTTCTCCTTCTATTTGTATGAATTTTCCTGGTTTTATTCAAATTTTTGTAGCTTAAATCAGGCCACCTCATCAAATGATTCAGAATGCTCTGTGAAATCAGCACTTCATTGCAATTATTTCTTATAACTCAAAGCTCTCATTGATAATTAGTGTAGGGATTGCTGTCTGATCACTTACCCCAGATCTACAATGCAGTACAGTTATGATCCAGATTTTATTTAGGTTTTTGGAGATTTCTGATGGAGTATTTTTACATTATTATTGCAAAGACTCCTCACAGAAAACCACAAAAGTATTATTTCTTGTATGTATTCTACAGTTCTACATACTGGTTCAGCTTTTCACTTCTGGATGGCTTTCATAGACAACTTCTGATGGCAAAGCTTGGAAAACACTATGACTTGATTTACTTATTTATTTGCTTTTAATTAAATAGGTTTGGTGGTCTCAGTCTAGTTTTAGCGAGCAAGTATCTTCCTCTAAAATTTACCAAAATAGCTAGTACGGTTTACATACTGATTGGTCAAAGGCTGCAAATACCACAGACTACTTTCTTTACTTGTACATATGAGAGGTGCTAACTGTATTTGTGACAGCATACGGGCTAATTTCACATCATTTCTAAAATATTTCCAAGCTACATCATACAGCGAAGTAGTCAGAGATATTTTGATTCGGTTACTCTGTCACACGAGTAAAGGCTTTTGTAGCTCTAAGCCTAAAGGAGACAATTTAGGGAAGAGTCCTACTATATTGTTAAACTTTTTTAAAAATTTGGGGGTTTTAATCTTTCTTCTCATTTACACGTGTTTCAACAGTCTTACAGAAGGTGGTAGCAGCTACCTTAAAGAAAGCTTTGTGCCTCTTACATGACTTTCTTTTACAGGAAATACATGTTTTTTTTCAGTTGGGGACCACTTTGTCCGTTACTCCTATACGGTTTTTATACAGGAAGCAGTTGAAGTAATTCTTCTCAAGTGAAAATATTTTAAGGAATAGGAACATTTCATGTGTTGTTCATGTGTTTACGGCCAAGCAGTCAGATTTAAATCAGAATCTCAGCACCATAATCTTTTAGCAAATGTTACCAGCTGTTCAGCTCCACACTTTCTTCCTTCTAAAAGCAAGTAAGAAAGTGAAAATCCATCATATCAGTCAGCTAGTGGTTCTTAGTACCTTTACCTTGACAGATGATACATCAGAGTGCCTGTCTTTCTGGAAATTTTAGTTTTAATGGGCTGGGATCCATCTTCCTGCAAATCTTAAAATAAAAATATGCATCAAGTCATTTATATATGATTTGAGCCTATATATATAGGCTCACTTTTTATATGTTCTTCTGAGAAATAGTACTTAATTTTTCTTCTATGTCTATTATGTCTGATTATATTTTTCTTCATTGAAAGGGACAATGAAAGTAGCGTGGCTGCTCTAGTATTTCAATATCTTTCCAAATGCAAAGAAGTGTAAGAATATTGGAGAAAAAAAAAAGGAAAAGTATAATGAGTATAAAAGTATAATAAGTAGAAAATTTCTGAGAAATTTGCCAAAAAATTAATCTAAGGGGAAAAAGAATCCTCATCAAAGGGGAATTAAAAAAAACCCCAAAGTAAGCATTTGCTAAGTGTTACAGTCAATGGGGTCACAGAAAAAAACCTCCTTCTTCATACATATATAATTTTATATTAGATATAATTCTAAATTTTATATATATAATCACATAAACGGGTTGATCCCTATATGCTATATTACCTAGACTGCATTCTTCTCTCATAGCTGTGCAGAGAGCTGCATAATAGAGTATGGACACTAAACACAATGTTAGAACCTACTGTAGTAACGATCAATATATAAATTTACTGTAATAAAGACAAATAAATCATCTGGGGGTGAAAATGGTTTTTAAACACTATATTCTTTGTCCAAACAATAGCAAAACAATGTTTAACTCTGAACAGCTAAAATATGTAAGGTAAATAGCCTCTAATCTAGGCTTTTTGCCAGATAGGTGTGACCTTGGTGGCAATGGGAAATAATAGCCAAATCACACTGTACATTTACTGTACCATAGAAACAGTCCTGAAAAGATGATTTTTTTTAAATTTTCTCCCCTCTGGTAAATCAGAACTACTTTGAAAAGCCCGTTGAAACTGTACGCCTTATATACCAACCTGGGTAGCCTAATGCCATGAGGGTTTTTGGACAGCAAAACTAGCATAAGCGAGGAAAACAAATGGGGCATGTTTAAATCCATGACATTTTGTATTTTCATTTCTTATATAAGGGAGTTTGCCAAATATGAGAATAACTCAGATGCAAGCTCCATTTGCATGTGTATACCAAACAATAGCTTCTTGTCTTTAAAGTCGAACCCCTTTGTTACCCAGTCCCAGTCTGTTTGATCTGTTAACCTGTTAGGATGCTGACCTTTCTCAGAATTTACTGTCCACCTGTCAACTTATCCTGTATATCTACATGTGCTCCATACTAAAATCCAAACATCCACTACCTCATCTTTCTTCAAATCCTCATTTACAGCTCATATCTCTCATGTAACGCACATCTTCCTTTTTTGCTACTTGTTTACTTCCAAACTCTGACCTTGCATTAGCAACAACAAAAATACTAGAAATGCATGAATACCTCATTTCACTTTTGTTATTGTCTGCTGACTCAAATGGAAAAAAAAAAAAATATTTTCTTTTGATAATTCATTTTACTTTCATTTATAGTCAGTCAAGCAAAAATGAAAATATGAAATTATTTTGAATTGAAAAAGTATTTTTTGTCTCAAAGTAATTCAAATTGTTTCTCAAGCTCCATTTTTTTTATAAAGGAATTGATTTTTTTAAAACATTATTTTTATTTTAAAACGATTTCTTTCTAACTTCTTCCTTTTTTTAAATAGTGTGCACAAATTTTGGCTGACATGATTCAGCTTCTTTTTGTTTTCATCAAATAGACTCGATAGGGAAAATTTCCCATACTCAGAAACGTAAATGGAACAGAAAACATTGCAACACTTCTTTGCTTTGTTCTTTTATGTGCAAATTCAACCTTTATGTCTTGTTTCATGTGTTCATGTCTTAATCTGTAAAGTTTGCTGGCCAATGATGCCTCCATTTAGTGCTTGTGCAACACCTGCCACAAAAAAGTCTGAACCTTAGTATGGCCTTTTTGTTTATAGCCCAAACCAAACACCAGTAAAGGATGGAAATTGCCTACCTTTCCTGTCCTTTCCAAATTTAAACTTAGATCAGGTATTTCACAACAAATATACCGAACAGAAATATTCACATGAATAAAATAACCATATTTATATAGCCAAGTGGAAGCACTTCAGGGTTGTTTAATGTATAAGTACAAAAGTATTAACAAGAGCATAAATTTTGCCAAGAATGTTGGCAAGAGATTATGTATTCCTTAAAGGATTTACCTATTCCCATTAGTTTAAACCTTTAGCAAGACAACATCAGAAAATTTAGTTAAGGCATCAGCTCAAAGGTCTGAAAAATGCTGGAGAAGCTTTGGACAGGAAAATTCACCTTTTGGTATGCTTTAAATGGCTTTCAAAGCCAAAGCCCCTTGGGCACCAGTGTGCAATTACTTGAGGAGTATTGAGCTGACTGCACATGGATGCTGCTAGGAAATATGTGTTGAAGAAAAACAAAACATCCAATTAAAGAGCAACCATTAACTATCTAGGTGTCTAGTGCAGTCAGAAAAAAAAGGGGAGAGTACTTTTTTTTTTTTTAATTGGCATTTGGAAAGACAATATTCCCGTTAAGTCAGGACTTGCTCTCACAGGTCATGTCTACCCAACGTCATTGGTGTTCTGCACCCACTCCTGGGCTGTAGGTGGGAACTGGACACTGCAAGGTTGTTGTAGGCTTCTGGAATCATGGACAGCTTCTTCATGCCATCATAGCCAAATTGACTATTTAAGAAACAAAAGATAATGGGCACAGCATTAGATTTGTCTCCTATGCTCCCAACTGAAGTAAATGACATGTTCTGTAGACTCAGGACTTCCTAGCTCTATGGGAATGTCCCATTCACTGGCAGAAATGCTGGTGGGGAGCAATGATCTCAAATTTCTGGCCTATTTTCAATTAGGATCATCTGCAGTGTCCTTTCCTGATATCACACAAAGGACATAGAGTTTCAGTATATCCTTAGGATAGCATATAAAATAACTGTACTAATTATTCCTAGCTGAATGATAATAGAATGAAGTGATCCTGTTCTTTTTTCTTCCCTCCCTCCCCCCGATTCTCCTCTGATCCTGCAGCACTTTGCAGGTTTGTGACTATAATCAGCATTTCTACGTGAATTTCTAAACCTATGATTTGATTAAGCACTGTTGGTTCAAGCTGATAGGAAGAATTGCCTAAAAATAAGGAATCACTTTTGAGCCAAGTGTTGTAATTTTAAAACCACTACTTACAAGGTATACAGTAATGTAATTAGTCAGGGATGTAATTAGAAACATTTCAATGATGGCTTGAGTGAATGACATTTCTTGCTTAGCCGTGCATTTTGGAAATGTTACAACCTGATTCAAGTTCTCAAAGTAACTTTTGACTTGAACTTTGTACACCGTAGGAGTGGAAAAAATACTTGGCGATTCCTTTGAGGTGATGCTTTTCTGACGTTCCCCCAAAATGTCTTTGCTACAACACTGCTCCTGTATCATAGCCTTTATTCAGATCAAAAAGCAATTTCAAGCAACCCAGCTTCATGTCAGATATTGAGCAAAGACTAATCAGACTAATCAGTCTTGAAGATACTCTTTAGGGAAGCATGTTATACAGACACATTTAGTAGATGTTCTGCTGATTAGCTTTCCATTTCTTAGCCATCTTGTAAAGCTTTATGGTGAAGTTACCAACTTCTTAGCATGTAACCATGTATGAAAGAATAGTGGTTTACTGTCCCTGTGTGCATCCATAGCAAATGCAAGATAATTTGATTTAAGCCATCCTAGAATGAAAGAGAATCAAACTCACCTGTGCTGGCATACTTCTTTCACAGGGCAAGGACACACGCATGAAGAAAGGTCATGCTGTAACTTCTAAGACTCCGTAGTTTCCTCTTGGATCTGAACACTACATTACAGATTGGACCAAGGAAAGCAATACTTGGGCTAGGACTAACATTTGGCTAAGGTTCAAAGGTCTGGCTATTTTGTGAAGGAGACTGAAAATTTGCAAAATTAGGTGGTACTTTGTAGTTGCCTGTTCTAGTGGGAGTTCTGTCACCGGGTGACATAATCTATGGTGGAAATCTCGTAAAGAAAGATGCTTTTTGAAAAGGACTTACTTAAAAAAGAGTTAATAAACATGAAGAAAGCAATGTGAAATTGATAAGGATAGAAAAGTCTTCACTGAGGGTCAGTGTTATGGATGGTTACGCCTGAACATTAGGAAGGAAAAACAGATAGTTTGGGATAGAAGTTGGGACTACGACTGTAAGAACCAATTCAAGTTTGGCAATGTAGATCTGAAGCCCTTTATATATAGGGATCTGAATCTGCAGTTTTATCTTTACTTAATTTTTTTTTTAAAATAAAACACATCTTCTTGCTATACTTGAAAACTGTTCAGTCTAGGAGAAAACAACTGATATTTTTAATGTCTAGCTGTTCACAAACAGCCTAGTATACAAAAAACTGCACATTATTTTGCTTCTGCGTACACAGAAGAAAAATTGGATATTTTCAAGGTTGTATAACCTGTTCCTTTTTTTTTTTTTTTTTCTCCCTGTAAAAGCTGGAGGGTTAGGCCTCTGTATAATTTGCCGAATCAAACGGTCTTTCACATAATCAATGACGGATGGAATGTACAGATGTTTCATCATCATTTAATACTGAGTAAACCTCTCTCCAGAGTTTCTCCAGATCTCTTTATCTATTATGTACTACCCTGTTTAAAACTATGACTGATTTTTGCTATACTAAATCCTTTCCACAGAGTGACTTTCTTTAACAGTATGTCATTGATTATTTTTCCTATGCCATTCTGGTTTTAATTTTTTTACGTCTGCTCTACTGTTTTTGTGTTTTCACATTGGAGAGGATGTTGGGTATGGTGAGTTATTTCAGGATGAACCTACCTTTCATTGGAAGGTACTAAACTGTTAAAAAAGCTATCTATACCAGACTTAGCATTTATCGTGGCTCAGCTGAGCATATGAAAGTGTTAAACAGCTGTATTATGGCAACTGTTTGGCACAATTCCGTAAGTCCACGACTCAGATGACACTGTAGTCACTGTGAGAGAGGGACGGTAACAGCAAACTGATTAAGCATCATTGCCTCGGAGTAAAGCTTTGCCTTGCACCCTATGACTTGTTTTTCTTGCTTGTGACATCTTGCAGATTTTTGTTTAAAATGTACATAATTTTGTATATACAGTACTTACAGACTTTAATAAGCAGTAAAGATAAAACCAGACTTTAATAAGCAGTAAAGATAAAACAATATCGCTTTTGTTCCCCTGCTAAAGCTCTTTTCATGTAGTGTCACTAGCAGCTCAACAGCCACATTTATTCTGAATGTCTTGTACAGCCCATTCAATCCACGGGAGCAAGAACATTCCTCACAAACATTTTCAACACATTTTCTATTCCAGGCTTATGAACCGCGATTGATCCTGCAGTAACATCTGTCCTTGCTCTTCCTGCAGCTGCATACGACCCCCCAAAACATCAGAGCACAACTCCCCCACCATTCCGTAATTCCCCCACTTTGGTCACGGCTCTGATTCAGCTAAAAACTCCAAAATGTAAATGGTGGGGGAGGAGATCAAATTGATCCCTAACAAGGCAGTTCTGACAAAATCACATAGGAAGACTTCTTTTCCTTTCAAATCTGGAGGTGACCAGAACTCACAGTGCTAGATACAAATCTAGTACAAAATGATCTCTCTTTAGTTGAATGGAGTAACACAGCTTTCTTCCATCTGATGATCTGGCCCTTCATTTCTCATCAGTAAGAAATAAACATATTTTTATAGACAGAGGGAAAACAAACATTAACTCCGAAGACTGTTCATCAGTTCTTGTGTAACATCATCTGGATTAAGTTGGGAAAATTTAATTAAATCCACAAAATTTAAATTTATCATGAGAAATTAAGTGCAGTGTGTTTCCTTCTTTCTCTATATGCGACCGGCCCCTTTATTGCTGTTTACTTTTTGCAGTATTGTAAATTATCTAAACAAAACTGAATCAGTGGACTAAAATTATACCGTGCTGTTTACACAAAAATAGTTTTCTGCTGTCCTCATAGTAGGGGGACAGGCAAGAACTTGACATTTACCTCTGCTGTTTGCCAACAGCCAGCTGGTCTGACAGCATATGTGTATTAGCAGGATAACTGGCATATGCAAAGCTTTATGTAGCGTGTGCCATTTCTTGCAATGAGGGAGTGAAAAACCTGGACACAATAAAAGCTGGGGGTACTTCAAGATTTTGAGGAGTACGTATAGAAAATATTGGACAGAAATCCACAGAAAGATAAGTCTTTTACCACTATTCATGGAACAGCTGAGTGCACTGTATGCATAACTAACTGAATATTGGGGTCCTTTTAACATGAGTTTTCCTAGAAAAGCTACAATACCTTGTCTATATTAAGCTTATTTAACTGTTAAATAATTTTGAGTTTATTTTTATAAATACAGTACAGTCTGCAGCTGAAAACCTTTTCTTCCATCTATTTAAATTTGCAGTGCAAAAATTATGTCCCCCATTCATGTTAGTACGTGTTTTTGTCTGGGAAAGGGTGTTTGCTCCTATAGGACCATGAAGAATTTGGCAAGAGAAGAGGTGATAAGGAATTTGGGTGCCTTAGGTGTTTACTTGATTGTAAGACCCAGCTCCTAAAGAGGGATATTGCTATAGCCTAACTACTTTGGTTCCTAAGAAGCTGTAAGTACACACATCCTCCCCCCAGAGAACTTACTAAATCACCTAAATTTCTCCTACACTGCACAAAGCATGATCATCTTGATTGCACCAGTGGCTATTTGCAGTCCAAGGCTACATGCAATTCAGAAACATACCTTTGGATCACCTGAGGAACCTGAGCTGATGGATATGTTCCAGCACAGGATGGGTAGGACAAGAAGCAGCAATCAATCAGCTGTCCTCCTCAGTAAGCCCAGTAAAGGGGCTTATTTAAGAGTCTGGGAGGAAGATCTGGGTTGGAGGCCAGTCTGTCTGAGGGATTTCAAACCTACTTTTTCAAGGACTGGGCACAAAGTTGGAAGTGTTGTTGGAACTGTTGGAACTGCCTGTCCTGCTGTAGCTGAGCCTGGGCATATATGCATACAGGAAAACATAATTCTGGGAATTTTGCAGACCAAAAAAAAAAAAAAAAAAAAAAAAAAAAAAGCAGGAACCTAATTTTGCAGCATTTGCTAGAGCCTTCTCATTCTCCGAGTAGACTGCAGGAGGTGAGGGGAAGGGGAGCAGTCCCCAGTCCTGCTGTTTGGCATGAGAAGTAGAGAATCCATTTATTGCACGAATCTGTAGGCTACTGGTCTGCAAACCACTTTCCTTTAGCGCTGGAAAGACTGTATTTCTTTTTTTCCATTTTAGTGACACTAAAATGACTCTAGGATGAAATTTAGAGACACAGGAGGCTCAGAAGGTGCGTATGAGCCAACACACAGGAGGTCTGCATAAGAGCCAGAAACAGCACCTCTTCTCCTGTGCTGCAGTCCCACGTCTGAGCACTATATTACTATTGCACTGCTTCAGAATAAAGGTGTTCAGTTTCACTTCAGCTTACACTTTGGTTCCAGATAGGAAATTAAAAATAAGGTCGTATCATGACATAATTTTCCAAGTGTACATCATTATGGTCATTTATTTCAGTAGTTTGGATTGACTCATTAAACTGCTTCCTTTTCGTCTTTACTGATTAACGATATTTAATGGCTGTATCACATAACATACCCCTAGCAGGACTAATCCGAACTTTCTTGAAGTGCAGTTTAGTTCTGTTCTGCCACATTTATCTAAGCATCTAAGTCTCATTTTGAAGATGCCAAATGTTCTTTCAATTACTATTCTGGTCATTTTTTGAGTTTCATTATAATTAATAATGATACAGTTTTCAGAGACAATCTGGAGATAAAACAGAAAGAGATTAGGTAATTTTTCAAGAGATATCCACTGCCACCTTATAAAGAAAAAGAAGGATCGTTATAAAATAAAAGTCCCCAGCGTATTAGAATATATTGGAATACCTGAGTGTTTCCTTAGTAAGAAAAGATTTTTCCTGAAACATACTGTTTGGAAATAACATTACCAAAAACTCTGGGAAGGAGAGGCGAGATGCATAGTACGATATGCTCAATATCTCACTTTTACAGTTTCAGCTTAGATCTGAAGTCCATGCAGCTATAACTCATCAAACTACCTTGTAATTTACATCTTTATAATTATCTGCAACTAAGAAAAGGTACAACAGTTAAGGTCTTAACTGAACAAATGGAGGATCTTGTGATAACAACCTTTGCCCACTCCTTCCCTTTTCACCACTGCTATTAGCATTAGGTGCTTCATTATGTCAAATTCAGATCACGTTACTCCTTTGTTCTCACACAATCTTGCGTTGTGGGCAGTAACCCGGTAGCCTCCCTCCTATCATCAGAAGCTCCCTGTTGTTCTTGTAATGTGGAAGAAGAAGTTTCATCTGGCGGCAGACCGAGGAGCTAGTATACATCATCATCATGCTTTTGCAGTGCTGAAGACAGAAAGAATTCAAGATAATTTGTCACTGATATATACTAGACCACATCCTGTGGCTATTGCTCCAATTTTAGGCATATCAAGTTCAGAGGAGATACTCAGGATGTACAGGATTTGGACACTTTGTTGTGTTAGCTCCTCCTGTATGGTTGGGATTTTTTTTCAAAGAGGGGACCCACGTTGTAAATGCAGGCAATGTAAGCCTTGACCCGCTTTTGGGAAAGGGTTGTTATTGCACATTACCCAAAAGGCACTTAAGACATTTTGGGTCACTCAATAAATAATGAAAATATATATTCAATACTTTCATGCAGCATACTTCTTAATATTCTAAATGGGTCAAGGAAACACAACCACATTTATTTTTAAATAATGCTCATCTTTTATGATTGTTTGCATGTCTTTTTCTTAAATCATTAGTATGATTTTTAAAACATTTGCAGAGTCAAATCACAGATTTGAACTACTCTGACAGCTTTTTACTGTTAGTTGAGAAAATTTCAGTAACGTACAACTTGAGCACTCTTCATGGGATGGCTCCTCTACTTTTGGAAAATCAGATACTGAATGGTAGGCTTTCATTTTTTTTCCTTTCCACATCATCCTGAACACCTTTATTTTGTGATCTGCTGTTATGATGGGTATACTTCTATGATTGTGCTCCTTCAAACATGTTCACAGCTAGTATAGCAATTACAGATATTCTTAGTTCTCACATCCTTTTTACAACTACATAAATTTACACGTTGAGTCTTTAAACAAGTTGTGTTATACACACTGACTCCCAGTTTTACATGGTTTCTCCATGTCTAGAACCAAAGTGAATGCACAGAATCATAGAACGGTTTGGGGCAAAAAGTCATCTAGTCCAACCCCCCTGCAACAAGCAGGGACATCTTCAACTAAATTAGGTTGCTCGGAGCCCTGTCCAATCTGACCTTGAATGTTTCCAGGGATGGGGCACCTACTACCTCTCTACGCAACCTGTTCCAGTGTTTCCCCACCCTCATCATAAAAAAATTTCTTCCTTCTATCTAATCTGAATTGACCCTCTTTTAGTTTAAAACCATTACCCCTTGTCCTATCACAACAGGCCCTGCTAAAAAGTCTGTCCCCATCTTTCTTATAAGCCCACTTTAAGTACTGAAAGGCTGCAGTAAGGTGTCCCTGGAGCCTTCTCGTCTCCAGGCTGAACAACCCCAACTCTCTCAGCCTTTCCTCATAGCAGAGGTGCGCCATCCCGCTGACCATTTTTGTGGTCCTCCTCTGGACCTGCTCCAACAGGTCCATGTCTCTGCTGTGCAGGGCATCCCAGAGCTGGATGCCGTACTCCAGGTGGGGTCTCACCACAGCGGAGCAGAGGGGCAGAATCATGCTCCCTCTGTATCAACTAGAGCATGATGTCTCTGATTGATAGCAGAATTCTGTATATTCCTAGTATGTGCTGAAATGTATAGCAAAGATACATAATAAAAAGCATTTGATACATGGTGGTTTTCTGTGTACAATACAAAATAGTGTAATGACACACACCTATATGTGCGTGCCAACAAGTATGTCGTCCTCGAGCCAAATGTCCTTTAACAGAGTCAGAGCCCTCACATAAAGCACTTGTGTTTTCATCAGCTTTATACAAATAACCAATTTCCCAGGAGCACTTTCCTTTTTACTTCCTATTACTCCAAGCTCTCCCAAACCACATGCATTTATAACCTGCTAACAGGACAAAAACATTGAAACATTAAAATAAAGGCATAAAATAAATGTATCTTGCTCCTTGCAAGCCAACTGCAGAAGTCCTATTAACATCAGCATGCGTTAGGGGGAGGAATGAGTGAAGGTAGCTAGAGTCTGAATATAAAAAAAATAATTAGGAGTTTCTCTAACATTTCAAGGTAAGAATCATTTTTCATAGGACTACATAACATGTCATATACAATTACATGGACCATCTTTCTCTTCCATTCCCAACTGCTTAACATCTCTGAGACAACTCCACAGTTTGGAGGAGAAAAGAACAAGAGAAAAAGTCTGTGTTCTAACCCTTCAAGCACAATGCCTTTCAACGTGTGCTTAAAAAATGCAGGTAACACTGGCGCCTACAGTTCCTCAGTTTATCAGTCTTAAATCAGCTCTTTTCTACCTGCTTTTTTCAGAATATTATAACCTCTGCCTGCCTTACCCTTCTTTTTCAATACGATCTCTGGTTATCTTGTTCCTTGCTTTAGGACCTTCCCTTTTTCTTCTTTGTTAGCAACCTCAGAGCACCAGAAATAAGCTGCCATTAATCAAATGACTTCTTATTTCCTGACAGAACTCAAGAATATATTGCTGCCATGTAGGAGCTCTTGGATCACATTTTGAGAAACTGTGGCATAAACCAACATAGATGTCAGACACTCTTTGGAGATACAATCAATCGATAATTCAAAAAACCTTTTTGCTTTAAACCTTATGATTAACCCATGTGTATAGGACAGATCTGGGTTAATTTCAAGAAGGTGTATCTATGAATTTTAATTAAAGAAATATCTTTAACAGAAATTTATCAACTTTATTGCCCCACGCTAGAGAACTCTATGTTTGGCAGCTCCTTTTCCAACCTACAGTTCTTATATTCTGATGTCAAAAAAACTAAGACCTGAAAATAACCAGTCCTTTCTATACATCTGAATGTGAGGACTCAACTCCCAATGTGCTAAATACTACCCCCCATAAGAACTCTGAGGCAACTTTATCCTGCTGTAAATGCAGTGACACAGAAAGACACTTTTTTTTTTTTAAATGTAACCTCACTTGCACTATCTGCTAACACTTACGGAGGTCCACTGGCACCAATATTAAATGAGTTCCTTATGTTTCTTATTTACAAGGGACTAAATGCAATTCCTGGTATCCACTTGGCATTGTGCTACCGAACAAAAAACAGAACTGCTAACTTTTTTCTGGCAATGGCTTATATCTATACCATTGACTTCCATTTCAGAAACCACTAGAAACGGTTTAGCCAATGTTAAGTGTCATTTATTTTTCAGTCACTTGTTTTACAGAGCAGTAAACAAAGTCAATTAAACTAACAATACTGTATCTAACAACATTACTCATTTATAAGACTAAAGCTATGTTCTTGTGAGTTTATGATTATGCAGATTTAAGTTACAGCATTTGAAATTAGCCTTCATCTTGACTTTGACGAATACTGAGAATTAGGACATTGAAAAAATGCCTGGAAATTTTTCCCAAGATGAAAAATTTCTGTTTTGACAGAAATGGCTTCATCTTGGCATATTTATAATACAAAACAAAGCTAAAATAGAAATATTTTTAGGAACTGTCATAGCAACCTGTTTTGATTTAATTTGCCAAAATTCTATTACAGAAATTACTGTTTTTACAAAGTATTTTATGTAGTTTGCATGAAGAAATCATGAAATGGAATGGATCCTAATAGCCTGGCAGAGAAATTTCCAAAATAGGATAGTGGTAGTTTCCCCCCCCCATAACATATTACTGCAAGTCCTATGATCATTATAGTTTGCTAGACGTTCCTTCAATATTTCTGAACAGCTTCACTGATTTAATGAAGAAACATTCTCTGTTTTCTTCTTTCTTTTTTTTAAGGGATGGTACAGTCAGCTGTCATTCAAATATGAAGAATGTTTTGAAAATGTAAGTATTCCTGCAGTGTCATTCCCATTGGACATGTGCTTTATGTAAGGCCTTAAGTAACTCTTGACCTGATCGATCAAGAGGTGCAACCATTTTCAGAAGTAATAAGCTGCATAATTCAATTTGAATGTGCATAGCATTTTTGATATTGAAATCAAGATTATTATCTAAATGTGGCATGCTCATTTTACATGGAGTATTCTTCTCACACTTCTCTCACCATTACCCAGTTTATGTGGGTTTTCGGAATGTCATTTTCTTTCTGCTTGAAACTACGTCTATCTCCATATTGGAAATGGATGAGTCTGCTCCTAGATAACTGTCTGCCTTCATAAGGCTATGTGATTATTTGCACTGGTCATGACAAACAACAAAGACATAAAGGAATTCTGTAACTGGCAATGAAAAGTGAGGACAGGGCAAAGGGGTGTGAAATACTCCAGGCTTATTGCTCATTATTTATTAATTTGTTCATAACCAAAACAACAGAATTTTATGTTGCTCTATTGCTACTATAGATGATAAAAGATTTCTTAAAGTACATGATTTTTAGCAGAAAAAAAGGTTTGACCTTCTAAAAAAGTTAATTAACAAGAAAGACTGCAAATTAGGTCAAAAGGTCTGTTAAGATGCAAGAAAATTTCAGTTTGCAACAGAATGGTCACAACCAGTAGTAGCTCTTGCCATCAGCTTTCCTTTATTTATTTTTTTCTTGATTTTTCTCCTCTTTTTTTACTTACAGCTGCTGCTCCTTTAGAAAAATCAACTTTCTGTCATTTTCATGATTCATCAAGGCCTGAAGGAAAAGACCAGAATCATCCATAGTCTTTTCATTTGTGACGCAGACTACTAACAACCTCATTAACTTTCTTCAGGCCGTGTTTTAGTTAAAAGTCTTTTGTGCATTTTTACAGATGTGAATGGAAAGATGCATCATCTTGGGCTTCTGTCAATAGAAAAAAAAGAAGAAATTAGAAATTTTACATTCTTCAAGATGTGGGAGATAATTTCTGTAAACATTATTGTGTCTAAAACAAATCTTGATTCTATCTCACCACTGCTTTGCGCCCAGAAGATAGAAAATATATTTAAGCAACTGCATTTCTTCTGATAAAAAATGTTTAGCAAGCAATATATCACAAATGTCTGTTTTAAACCTTAATTAAGCACAGAGAACCTTTAATGTAGTGCAAACCAGAAATTATAAACAAAAAGAAAGCTTAATAAAAAGAAAACCAAGTTTCTTTTTCTTGTAGTCCAAAAGTTCTACAGCTAGTTACCTCTAAATTACTGTGATGCAATGTCAGATATGGATATTCCCTCTCATGTTTTGTCTACTAAGAGTCTCATATAAAGACAACAGGAGTTTTTATAATAAGGCCTGAGAAACAGGATCAAAGTTTAGCCTGATACTCTTAAATGACATTGCACAGAAGTACTGATTCAGTGGAGGAATCCAGCAACTTTCACGTGGATGCGCAAGTACCAGACAGCCTTCCATCACACCTCGTATGTATAGAAAGCACAACATCATGTAATAATCAAAAAAGCTGAAGGTTGAGGACAGTAATTTCCCTGAAGTGAAGCAAATCCATTGGCTGTTTTCTTCAACAGAGGAATGCTTAATGAAATGCATTTGGAGCCATGGCAGCACAGAAAACCCTTCTGTTCCTCAGACTGAAAATTTTGAAGAGAGTCATTCTTACTCTGTGACAGTTATTAGGATCCACATATTAATCCTTCTTCCTAAGCCTTTCTTTCGTTAGGAAAAGAAAGGAATTCTAGGGACAGAGCAGTTCCAGAAGACAACTTCAACTAGCCTGCAAAGGCATGAGCCAAAAATACATACTGCAGTTTTTTTATCTGTACACCTTCTGCCTAGTTCCTCTACCACCTCCCGTCCCCTCTATCACACACTCAGCCCAGCTCTCTCCCTTGGTCTCTTTCTCACTTATCTTGTTCTCCTCCATAGACAAGACTACCTGAACATATATTCTGTGTACACATGAACTACATTGCCTTACAGTTTGCAACACTGTAGGTTGCAACACGGAGGTTTATTTACGTCTGGTAAGTTTCACTAATTGAGATCCCTAGCAAGAAAAAAACCTGTATTTTGGCATTGCGTAGGATTCACAGTCATGGACAGATTTCCTGTTGTTTTGATGCAGTGTGCAAACATAAGAAAATAGAGCTTGTTTTCCAAGGAGCTAACAACATCAGCAGCACAAGACAGGAAGTGTTTGCAAACAACAGATGGGAAACAGCTAGAAGGTGGTGGTCAACATCAAAAGCAGTGCTCTCCGCTTAAGAGCTGCTTATCTGATCAAGGTTTTTGCAGGAACAAAAAGCTTTAAGAAAGGGTATAAAAAAATAACTTTTCTGATATATGTATAACTAAGACAACTTAGTGCAGAGAAAATGAGGTAGCTTTAAAGAAGTCGAGTCAGTTATTCAATGAGGCTTGAGGAAGAGCTGAGAAGTTACGCTTTCCCAAGTCCCACTCTTTCTCCCTAGCTGTTACCCCTGTCCAGATAGAACACATGATTCATTTTATAAATGTGAGAGAGATTTTACGGCATTTGAATTGAATATACAAGTTTATAGCACATTCTCTGAATATATGCAAGATTTCCAAACCCTTCTTTCTCTAACACCTTTCAAAATATGGAGGTGCAATAAATCTACCACACATTGCCCTTCTTGCAATTAAAGGATGAGAGATGACCTCCATGAACACACACCACTGCCCTGCATCAACTGAAGTTCAAAATAAAATTTTAGCAAAATTTAAAGTCTATTCCTGTGGTTTTGAGAAGCAACCATTTAAGGAAAAGGCCTTATAATAGTCTGCTATGGTAGTCATTAGTCAGCATTAGTTCTACAACAGCAAAGAGTAGAGGTTTTCTTGGCAATTCTTTTGAACTTTTAAAGTTAGCTTTCTGAAAGAAATGGAGGTAGCTGCCCCATCCTCTCCAGCACAAAAAAGTGGATAGACACACCGCCTGTGTTTTTTTCAAAACAAACTGCATCTGTTACTCGCCTTCTAGTTACTTCAGAGGTACAAGTCAGGGGATGTCCCTGGATGCTCTGCCTGGCAGATTCTTTTGAGCCAGAGAAAACAGTTCAAAGGGGTGGCAGAAGGCATGGCAGGCAGTGTCAGAACCCACCTTGTCTATGACTCTTTATACAATATCCAATTTAAATGACCTGCAGGGTGTGAAGACTTTACTGTTGCTTACTGTGCTGCTCATGCTAATACCTAGCACAGAAGTGTCTTACTGCAGAGGAGAAGCAAGAAATATTTGCAAACCACTGCTCAAGCAAACGTGCCAAAAATGACATACCTAAACTGAAATACAGGTCTCTAAAATATCTACCCAGATGGTACCCAAATGTGCTCAGGGACGGTGAATGATCTTAATCAATCCCTGCATATTTATGTGCACTCAGGCAATCAAGTCTGAAAGGTAATGTCTTATTAATACAAGGCACTGAAACACCTTTCAGAGCTGCTGACAGCCTCCCTTCAGTATAGGCAGGCAACAATCTACTTTAAAGAAACAACCTATTAGTTGGTTAGTCTTTAAAGACAACTGAGCCTAAAAGAAGCTTAAAGCATTCTAAGTTCCACCTGCAGCTTTCAAAGTCTGCTTGAGTTGCCCGAGATACAGATCCTCCTCAGTTTCTCTCACTTAGATACTAGTTACCTGTTTCTTTCCACTAAAAATCCCACTAGTTTCAGCTTTCCTGTTCTCAGAAATTCTGCTTTTCAGTAAAGCACAAATGTTGTCCAAATAGGAACAGGGGTTCAGGATTAGGTGGTGACAGAAACGAAGTCCATCTAGACACAAAGAGGTATTGAGATCATAACAGAGGAAATAAGAACTCAAAAAAGTTCATATTATTGAAACAAACAATTGAGATTCTTTTACAAGAAGAGAAATTATTGCTAAAAACAATGTTCTACAAGAGAAAAGATGACCAGAAGGTGTGGAGGGTTTTTTGCGTGTATGCAGACATAACGCTGAGACTTTATGCTGGGGTAAGGGAGAGAATTCCTGCTGTGGGATTTTCATCAGCGCTAGATGTAAAGATAAAACCATACTTTATAATATTTCAAGAAGTGGACTAACCTATTTTAAGGCTGAAAACATGTCAAATATTAGGACTTACTGAAGCAGTTGATATTGTATGGTATTTGCATGATAGGAAAATAGAGGAAAATAGAGAAAAAGAGCTAAATGACATGACAGATATATAATAGCAAACGTTAAATGCCCAGTAGTTAAGAGAAATGTGGTGAAAAAATAAGATGAATTGATTGCTACATTAAAAAAAAAAATTAAATTCTATGCAGACGAAAATGATTTCCAGTACATTACATCATGTCAAGATACCTGCTATCTAATGTTGTCATAAAAAAACCAAACCAACCAACCAAAAAAAAACCAGGTAGAAAAATATTCAATAGATGATTTAGAAAGTAACTCGGGCATCAGTAAACTATTGGTCAGTATTTGAAAACCTGGATTGCGATGTGCTGAAATTTACTGTGCAATACCCTTGGAACCAACAATCTGCCTATATAATCACAAATGCTAACATATAGTTCCTTAAGCAGAGAAACTTAAAAACCCATTGATTTCCTTCACTTTTTATCACATGGATCATGCAGCTTTCAGTTCTTCAAAATCAGCAGAGCGCACTGCACTTATAGAACCTAAATGCTCTTTCTGCCATGCAGTGGCATTGTGGAGTATTTACATTTACTCCACAATGTAACTACTGCAAATTGTCAGCAAAGCTCCTAAGATACCATGGTTTCTCCTGTACATCCACCTTCTGGTTGATCACAGCGCCACTATGGATCTAGGTCCTGCATTAACGTCTTTCAACAATGATCCCACTCATTTCCTGATGGCCTTTTATATACGTGAGGCAAGTGGCTGGGCACAATCAGAAGGTTCATCTAGCACATGGTGCGCTGAGGCTGTGGAACGCTGCTTCAAGAACCCCAGCTCTCCCAGGACCTTTTGCCCATGCATATTTATGTGTCTCCGAGTGTGTGTTCTCCCCCAAATTCTGCACATCTCCTTGCTACTTCAATTAGCTGCTCCCAGCAAAATCTACAGTGAATGCAACTTGTATCTGACTAGTTACTCCTTTGACTAACTATGTATTGCAGAACTCAACAAGAAAATCTTAAGTACAGGAAAGGTAAACAGCCAACAGGGCCCAGGCTCACTGATAAAGATGAAGCATACCCTGTTTGTATTTTTCTGTAGTTCTTATTCTAATCATTCTTATTTTCCGTGTACATGCTTAATATTTGGGTTTTATGTTGTGACAGTTCCACAGTTGGCACGGAACTAAAAAAAACCCCAACATATACTTACAAAGACCATCCATGCATGTTTCACTTAATCAGAATAGTCTTTTTGTCTGTCTTGCTAACCAAAATGGCCAGTATTTCTGATGCTTTGGTGATGTCTCTTTTCTACATGTAGCTGAAGGTTGGCAGTGGGAGATCCCATGGCAGTTGCAAGCATTTGTTAGGACCTGTCAGTTGGCCTCCCGTGGCTGGTAAGAGCTATATTCATTTACAGAGCAGTTTACCAGCTTATCTCAGTTTTTAGCAAACAGTGGTAACAAATTCAGTTTTCTTCCTTTTCTTTGAGACAGTTAACAGTGATAAAAAATAAGAATAGTTTCAAAAATTGGTTAATAACCTAAAGGAAAGAAAAAAATGTCTGAACAGTGGACAGAGTCCTCTTTCAGGACCATGAAAAAAAAAAGTTCATACAGCTCTTCTAGATTTTTCAGATTTCATTACCGCATTCTGGCAGATGTCTTAGCAGCAGCCCAGCAATCCACATCTTCTGTCTTAGATAAAAGTAATCTGGACTAGGTAAGTAATCTGATTTGTTTCTTAAACTGACACGCTTTAAACAGAAATATGCACAGATAGTTGAATGAGTCCTTTGGTTTGAATTTACAAAAGATGTATTTGCAGCTTAGTTACTGGTGAAGGGAAGAAGTTATATAATTTTTCATAATCATGCCTATTTACTATTTGTGGGTCTTGTATGTACACTATAACTCATGCTCATTTTAGTCAAATGCCTGGAGAAACATTTAGCTGACATTCAATTAGTTATGTAATGTGCTGTGATACACAAGTAGGTAATTTACTATGTTCTATTTGGGAATCTTGCTTATTTCTATTAATATTCACAATAGACTAGCCAGTTACAACAAAGTAAGGCACTGCCCCTACCTAGAAGAACTAGCAATCCAAAAGATACGAAGTACAGAAATGAAGGCAAGAAACAGAAGGTCTGTAGGTAAAGGTTTCCTAACATCACATGGCTCCATTCAATAGGATGGGAAAGACAATACCACTACCTAGAAAAGTAATTTGATGCAACCTGAAAGCCTATTAAAGACACAAACTAAATACCTAGTTTGCCTTTCAGCAATAATTTACACATCATCATAACGGGCCGGCCAGCCTAGCATGATCTGTTTATACATGCAGAATAGGTCATGTTTCAGTCCTAAATGATAACGTGAGGTTAAAATAATGCAAAGTACTGCTGTATACTACTGCCTGTGACTACTTACATCTGTTATATGGCTGTAAAAAGTATGTGCCATGATGAATCTGATCACATTTAAATTCATATTTAAATGAGTTCTTACCTAAGAAATTGTTTTCCCTGCTTCAAACTCTCCCCTGGACTCTGTCGTTGTGCCTTGATAAAGGAAATTAAGGTTCCAATTCAGCTCCCTTCCTTATTTATTCATTGTAAAAATGAATGTGGAGACCCTGACAATATTTTTTTCAGGCTGTGGAAGACAGAAGAGAAAGACTAGCAACTACTGCCTCTACTTGAGGCCTGACAGATACCTGTATGACTAACATCATTCCCTTACAGCCTGAGGTAAGGAAATTGTTTTGGCTAGTCCCTCCAAGCCTAAAACAGGCAAGAAAAGGTAAAAGAGTGGAAGGACTCATCCCCCTCCCTTCCTTGTTGCCAGTGAGTTTATGTAGAAGCTGGTGAAGCAGATGGATGCCACAAGAAGTGCAAAAGATCCGTGGAACAACAGCACGAAAGTGGTATTCACACTGCGTCAAAACAGCAAACGACACCTACTCCACAGGGATCCTCCGACACCTACGGGACTTCAAGCTCAGCAATTTCGGAGCAGGATGGTGGTAGCATGTTCCATCCAAAAGAAACAGCAGAAGAAGGTGCTGCAGCGTAGCAAAAAAACCATAAGCTTGGTAAGATTAGCAATACAAGTGAAGTAACAGAAAAAGGAAAAGTGCAAGGCTTTGCAGAGAGGGACAAAACCTGACATTTGGTGCAGAGAACGTAGGGCTGTAAAACACCCAAGTAACGAGAAAGCCATAAGCAAAGTTTTCGTAGTTTAAGAGAACAGGAGAACCGAAGTTCTTGCAATCGGTCCTAATGGTACACTCACAAAGCAATTATCTTTCCCCCGCGTAGTATCTGAAGCAGCGCAGGAGATCATTAGGCGAATAAATCCACATAAACATTCTCCCAGCTCTTTGTTCGCCAGCCCCTCCTGTCACAGCTTCTAGCGCTGTCCCTCGGCGTCCGGGCAGCGCTGGCGAAGCCCCCACTGCCGGGCACAGCCTTCCTGCAGCTGCCCCGCGGCCTCCTCGGCCTTACCACCCGCACAAGATGGACACGCCACGGTCAATGAACCACACCTCGCCCCGCCGCGCTGCCGGGACGCGCCATCCCCTCCCGGTGCCGCTTTTCCAGGCCGCCGCACCGCGGCCAGCGCAGCCCAGTTCCTCCCCCACCCCCCGCGCCGCCGCCGGTCCCCACGGCGCCCGTCCAGCGCCGGGGTACCCTCACCTCAGCTCTCCACCTGCCGCGGCTGCCCCCCACCACCCTCCGAACCCTCCCCTGGCCCACAC